>CAVLGL010000115.1:3981395-4460543 GCA_963668995.1 Parnassius mnemosyne
ATTGAAGTGCGACATAATTTTTTATCACAATTTACAATGACAAATTAATAGAAAAAGAATGATGTGTGCTGCCCAGTTCTGTTCAGTTTCCTTTCTTTCTTTACGCGGGATTAAGCAAATTAGTTTATAAAACTCCATTATAATGGATTTCCGCAAAGTAACACCTGATTCTATTAATTATAATAACAAATTAACTAATTGTATAGTGTCAAAAGAAAAATTGAAGTTCTTACCTAGACTTACCTTACCTAGACACTTCAGTAAGTGAACGTAATAAAATATTAAGACAAAATCATATTGCATACTCGTTACACGCATGTTTTAAAATTAATGTTGTTACTAATTTATTACTGTGCATTTAAAACTTACCTACAATAAGATACCAAAAGACTCGAAGGATCGAAGGGCATAAGCCTATGCTAGGCTGACATATTATACACTGGCATTAGGATACACACTTGCTACATATTTATTTATCTATGGATACACAAAAGGACGACATTCGGCACAGGATGGCTATAATTTAAGCCATTACAACTTTTTTGTTTATCGTCGTTTTTGATATTGTTCTTGTAATAATATAATTGAAAATTAATGTTCACTATTTTTTGATTAAATAATCTATCGATTAAAACAAGATATTGTGCTCTTATTAAAATAGTACGACTTTTAAAGTTGAAATTGACACTAAACGGCTGATAATAGAGACGGGGCATCCACCCTAGATTGATAGATTTACAAATCATGATTCCCTGGTTAAAAGGTTACCATAAATCGGACGGTAGTGCTCCTCTCCCATCTATTTTCTCACTGTAAATGCGACGATGCACACAGGTATATAGCACACATGGAACATTACGAAATCCGACTTCATCTGCTTCTGAAATCCTAGTACATTGGCCGCATGAAACACGTGTTTCGCCACTCATTGATCCGACGACGCCATTCGCGTGTCGGCTGCGGCATTTGCAAATAGGGATGGGCAAAGGGAAAAAACATATCGATATATATCGAATCTATATTTTGAAACAGTATCGATATATATCATTTATGATACAACATTTTAAAATATATCGAAATTGATACGAATTCGATACTCTAAAATAAATATCGATATGTCGATATATCGCGAATTAAAATATCGACGATATAAATCGATATGTTTATTAAAAAATATCGATATTTCGATATATCGATATTTATTACCCATGCCTAATTGCAAAAACATAGCCGGCACAGCAAAACAACTGCGGAACGTTGTTCTATAAAAAAAAAACTATCCACGTAAATCTCCTCAAATCATCGATCACTAAAAAATGTTTTCTATTAGTGATCGATGCCTAGAATAAAGAAAACGTACGTATTTATATTTCTATTCTTGTCTATATTTTTTCTGTGTTATTTATTAGTTAAGTTGTTGTTTTAAGCCGGTGTCAAAATATAAATTGATTGCGTTTTGTAACCTCCCCTCTCCGGAAATACAACCACCTGAACTTAATAAAATCCAGTTATTTTAATATTACAAACAAACACTTCATTTTTATTTGTATGTATAGATTTTTATTCATTCATTCATTACAGCCCTCACAAGTCCACTGCTGAACAAAGGCCCCCAAGGAATACCACAAGCCACGGTCCTGAGTCACCTGCATCCATCGTGTGTGGGTGTGTGGGTGTTGGTGGGTGTGTTTGGGTGTGTGTGGGTGTATGTGCGTGTGGGTCTCTCTCTGTGTGTGTGTGTGTGTGTTTGCGTGTGGGTGTGTGGGTGTGCGTGGGTGTTTGCGTGGGTGTGTGCGTGGGTGTGTGCGTGGATGTGCGCGTGGGTGTGTGCGTGGGTGTGTGCGTGGATGTGTGCGTGGGTGTGTGCGTGGGTGTGTGCGTGGGTGTGTGCGTAGGTGTGTGCGTGGGTGTGTGCGTGGGTGTGTGCGTGGGTGTGTGCGTGGCTGTGTGCGTGGGTGTGCGTGTGTGTGCGTGCGTGCTTGCGTGCGAGCGTGCGAGCGTGCGTGCGTACGTGCATGCGTGCGTGCGTGCGTGCGTGCGTGCGTGCGTGCGTTGGTGCGTGGGTGCGTGCGTGCGTGCGAGCGTGCGTGCGTGCGTGCGTGCGTGCGTGCTTACGAGCCTGCGTCTGTGCGTGCCTTCGTGCGTGCGTGCGTGCGTGTGTGCGTGCGTATTTGTGTGTGTGTGTGTGTGTATGTGACGAATTACGAGATAAATATGTAAGGAGTTGAGATTTAAGATTTAATATTACATTAATAAGTGCTAGGAATCTCCGTTGGAGGTTCGGTTGCTACCTAAGACTACTGACGAGACCTGGCAACATACAACGCACGCACCCTGAGGATTGACGAGAAGTTCCTGGAGCTGGAAGAAGAGATAGACAAGTTACGCTAGCATATTATAGGATTATCCGAGGTCTGAAGAGAGGGGGAGGACACGGTAATCCTCGAATCCGGCAACTTGCTCTATCACCGGGAGGGCGACTATCTGTCCCAAGGAGATGTCGGATTTATCGTCCACAAGCCTCTCGTTAACAACGTTGTAAAGATTGGGAGTGTATCAACGAGGGTTGTGTACTTTATACTCAGAATCACCAAACGGTATTCGTTGAAGCTCATACAGTTTTACGCACAAACCTCGGCACATCCCGATGAGGAGGTGGAGGAAATGTGTAAGGATATCTCTAAAGCCATGCATTCCTCCAAAACCCACTACACGGTGTTAATGGGTAACTTGAATGCAAAACTAGGCACAAGAGAGTACGGTGAGATGAAGGTAGGGAAATTTGGAATAGGACAAAGGAACCCAAGGGGCCAGCAGCTGGCTGTCTTCATGGAGAATGAGGGACTATTTATGATGAACTTTTTCCTCCAGAAGCAGCCCCACAGGAAGTGGACTTGGTCTAAAATGAGATTAATTTCATTATGCCGTCCAGACGATAACTGTTCAGTGATGATCTCAATGATCGCGAGGGTGAAAACTGGTAGCGATCACCGAATGGTTAGAGGCACACTGAACCGAAACGTTTAGTTGGAGATGTCTCGTCTAATGAATCCAACGCTCCGTCCCCTCGTGTTCTAGTACAAGGTCCCGAAACCTTTCAGCTCAAGTTACAAATCCGTTTTCAGTGCTTAGAAGACTTCAATGAAGTGGACGATATGAATGATAAGCTCATGAAAACTGTCCATACGGTCGCAGCTAAGTTCTGCAAGACCCGCCGCAGAAGAACACAAAAACTCTCCGATCACACTCTTAATCTCGTGGCTGTTAGACAGGAAATGAAGCTGCAGTCTTACTGGATCTTGACAACCCATATAAACACACACAAAAAATTTCATCAGAATGGGTCGAGCCGTTTTTGAGTTTAGCGAGACTAACGGACAGACTCTTTCCGATATATGTCCGTACAGAACAGCAATTGATTTTTATAGAGAAAACACCGTGTAGTGGCGGTTTTAGAAGTAAAATATCCATATCCCCCATAATATCGTGCCGTGGGTGTCAACAAGCGACGGAAGGTAACTGAAACTAAAATGGGGAGCAGGATCTTAAAAAAAACTGCGATGCGGTTACCAACTCCTTCTTATCAATCTATGGGGGAGGCCTAAGTTCAGTAGTGTACTTTTATATGCTGTAATGGTAATAGTAAAGGTATTTAGTATAACAGCTAGATAGTACGCTACGATAGTACACACAAAAGCAATCACTCATTATAAACACAAGTGACTCATTCGTCAAAACTTACATTTTTTTCCTAGACTTTTATTTTGGAAATTTTCTATCACATTTTTTTATTGTATCTGTCATTCTTTAGATGCACGACTTTTCTGCCACCAGGTCGGTGTCGCTTTCGAATGAGGTGAAATATTTGACAGCTTTCATAGCGGGGAAGTTAATTTGTTAGGAAAATGTAAAATGTGCAAAATAATTAAACAGAAAACCACTGAGTCATTGTTTTGAGTAATTAATATAGATTACTCTAGAAACAGAAAGAAAAAAAAAACAGAAAAACATTTATTTAAAACTAAGCTCTCAACTGAAAATGAAAATGAAAATGAAAATGTTTATTTGTCTCAAAACAGTTACATGAATTATAAATGAGACAATCAATTAAATGACAATGCATAACAAAAAAACTTCTGCTCAATTCTAAATAGCGACACCTGGAAGATTATTAAGTGTCATTGGATACGATTTAGTTCAACCCTTTCTGCCTTCTGATATCCTAGTATATTTGTCGTATCAGCACGAGTTCATTGTGTCCGTTCTCAAGAAAAATAAAATGTTTGTTTCAAAGCTTTACTGTTTACAACAACTTCAACAACTAATATTTCCATGTTTCAAAAAGTCCAATAAAAGATTCCATTTCGCTTTCGTAAAAATTCTAGATGCAGGTGTAAACTTGCAAATAGTTAAAAGTTGTTCTTTCTTCAAAACATCTTCCAAGTAATGAAATATTGGATCTGTAAACATTTTATTTTTTATTTTAATTCTATTTTTAAACGTGATTTAAGGACATTTAGTTTCATTTCTGACGTGCTCGAATGTTAGATATTCGAATTGCAAGCTGACTCACGCATGCACACATTGAACCAGTTTCCTCGCTATATTTTATATATTACCTAACTAAACTTGATACTTTTTCAGATTAATAAAGGAAGAAAGACGGAGCGCTGTGTACATTTTAAATGAAGCTGAAACGATGCTCAACTTCTTGACACGCACTCGCACATACATCTTTTTCTTTTTTTTCTTTATCAGCTCGTAAAAGTTTACTGATGGATGCACACATGGATGTATCTAAAACCATGGTAATGGTTACAAATGTTTTTAGATGCATACATGTACTTAAGTGCGTGTTCTTACAAATGTTTTTAGTACATGTATGCATCTAAAAACATTTGTAACAATAAGGTGAGCATGGTTTTGGCTCGGTTTTTGCATCAATGTTTCTTACTTTGTTGGTATGAGAATACTTGAAGTATTATTTATTTTACAAGTATTAAGTAAAGTTAGTTGGCGAAACATTGCAATCGCATAACGATATCTGGCGTGATAATAATGTTCATATTAATGAGAATGGGCCCACAAAATAAATAGTACTACGACCACATTAGATATACCTAACCTAACCTTACCTTCTGTATAGCTTCAGTTAGTATTTTCTCATTACCCATATAGGTAATTTTAAAAAAATTAAACAGAAAAACAAAATGTACCACTAATATATTTCCATGTTTGAAAAAGTCCTATAAAAGATTCCATGTCGCTTTCGTACAAATTCTAGATGCAGGTGCAAACTTTTAAATAGTTAAAGGTTGTTCTTTCTTGAAAATATCTTCCAAGTGAAATATTGGATCTGTAAACATTTTATTTCTTATTTTCATTCTATTTAAAATATGTTTTAAAAAAGGATTAAATAAAATATATTTTCTTTAATTCATTTGAGTTTTGTTTTGCACATGTACGAGTACATAGTGCTCGAGGTTCATTTTAACCGTTATATTATAGTGCTGGTTGCAAACCCCTAAGGTATTCTTTTTCTTATAATCGTAAATTACGGATAATTTATTCATTTATAAATGAAAAAGAAAAAAATTTTGTAATATGTTTAATTTTCTCCTAGTGCCGATTTTTTTGTTGAACATTAGTCGGTGGGAATTCCTTTAAACTTAAGGTCTCGTAACAGATTTAGCTAGACCTATGAGATTACGACAGCTGCGGCGCTGAGAGTCGGAATCGCGCACAGAACAAGTATATATATTACCTAAAAATGTTCCAGTACTGAATGTTTGTCCTTGTGCAATTTATGTTTGTAAGTTTCCTCCACGATACAGGAGAAAATCTTAGTGTGGGGGTAACGTTTTTTAACAGAGTAGATAGATCCCAGTATTTGCGCACTGCGTCTGACGTGAATCCGATAAATGTTGATCCGAAGTAGTCATAGTATCGTTTGTATGAGTGGTTGCACTGTATATCCGAATATCATTTTACGAAATCCAGAATAGAGTGAATAAAGTTAATCATGATATTCACGGACCGAAGTAACTGTATTATTATTTGTATTCAAGTTTGAGCGCTACCGAATGGAATCATGTTGTGGTGGTAGTGCATCCAAAATTCTTTTGCATGCCTCACAGCGTGATGGAGTGCTACTCTCGATATGTGGCCATACCTCAATTTCACTACATATAATCTTTCTTATACTTTTAGCTAGACATCAAATCCATAGTATTATTAACGTTACAATAACTACAGACATATAATTATAAGATTAGTTTATTTTCTAATTGATTTACTTTAGATTATTTATTTATTTATTTAGAAAACCAACAGCTCTTATGAATATACAATGTTAATAATTTATAAATGATTATAACAGCCAATTATAGGTTTCCCTGTATAAATCTTAAATGGTATCTCCTACTCTTAATACATATCAAATGAGAACAAGGTGAAACTAGTAAACTATGACTAAGAGGTATGCGCGTGCGCACGCGCGCGCACGCACGCATGTGTGTGTGTGTGTGTGTGTGTGTGTGTGTGTTCGTGTAGGTATGGGTCTATAGATATATAAATAAATGTTTTATCATACGTATTATTTATAATATATCAATATAAAAAAGCAATAAACAACTTATGAAATGATATACTTTAATGTTATAATAATAGGTATGCAAATAGATAAGTTATTTACCGTAAAAGCTTGAGAACTTCTTGTTTGAATTTATCTTTGGACATGGAAAATATATCTAAGTTCGAGAATTTTTTATTGTATATTGACATTACATTACATAACAAAAATATGTTATTAAAAAATATATGGGCTGTCGTCCGTTGGTCTGTGCGTCGGTGAGTCGTATCGCTTAATAGAAATGTAAGCAATAGATTGAAATATAAAGTATTAAGTAAGATTCCATATATTCTAAGGAAGATCCCTATTTTTTTTTTATTGAACACCGTATAAAAGTTATTAATGAAAGTCGATCAGATTCTGTTTTATTAAGTGGCGAAGCTTGCGAAGTCACTTATTAAGTGGCGAAGCTTGCAAAGTCACTTAATAATTTCACGATGTCTGTCCGTCTGTCCGTCTGTCCGTCTGTCCCACGATTATCTCGAGAACGGTTTCGAATTTTCAAATTCTGTTTTCAGCAATCGATTACTGATCACCCAGGCATCTGAACCTCCTATTTTTTTTATTTTTATTTATTGATAGGACACCAGCAGTGCACACATTATTACATTTAATTGAACGTGAACTTAATCTAGGGACTGATGTGTGTGTGTACCCTTATAGGTGACACAGCATTACAAAATACTATAAAAATTAAGACAGGGCAGAGCTACAATGCTACAATTCTTCAAGAAAGGCGACAACGCTCTCTTGAAGAACTACAGACCGATTTCCCTTCTGAGCCGCGTCTACGTGCTGTTTTCGAGAGTCATTACGAATCGTCTCGCGCGCAGACTTGACGACTTCCAGCCTCCCGAACAAGCCGGTTTCCGAAAAGGCTTTAGCACCATAGACCACATACATACCCTTCGGCAAATTGTACAGAAGTCCGAGGAGTACAATTTGCCACTATGTCTGGCGTATGTGGACTATGAGAAAGCCTTTGATTCCGTCGAAATTTGGGCGGTGCTGCAGTCCCTTCAGCGATGCCAAGTTGACTGTCGGTATATCGAAGTGTTGAAGTGCTTGTACAGTAGAGCTACGATGGCTATCCGAGTACAGAACCAGAGTACGAAACCTATCCAATTGCAGAGAGGTGTAAGACAGGGTGACGTTATATCCCCGAAACTCTTTACCGCTGCATTGGAAGATGTTTTCAAGCTTCTGGACTGGAAAGGATACGGTATCAACATCAATGGCGAGTACATCACTCACCTTCGATTTGCCGACGATATAGTCCTTATGGCAGAATCGCTGGAGGACCTAAGCACTATGCTCAATGACCTCAATAGTGTTTCCCAACGGATAGGTCTTAAGATGAACATGGACAAAACAAAGATCATGTTTAATATCCATGTCACACCTATGCCGGTAGTTGTTGGGAACACTAAGCTCGAAGTTGTTGACGAGTATGTTTACCTGGGACAAATAGTCCGACTAGGTAAGTCCAACTTCGACCGAGAGGTCAATCGACGGATTCAACTCGGTTGGGCAGCGTTCGGGAAATTACGGCACATCTTCTCGTCAGGTATACCTCAAAACTTGAAAACGAGACTGTACACCCAGTGCGTGTTGCCAGTGATGACATACGGAACTGAGACGTGGTCCTTCACTGCTGGCCGGATGAGGAAGCTCAAGGTCGCTCAGCGAGCTATGGAGAGGGCTATGCTCGGAGTTTCTCTGCGTGATAAACTCAGAAATGAGGATATCCGCAGTAGAACTAGAGTGACCGACATAGCCCAACGGATTAGTAAGCTGAAGTGGCAATGGGCCGGCCATATAGCTCGAAGAACCGACAACCGATGGGGAAGAAAGGTTCTCGAGTGGCAGCCTCGTACCGGCAGGCGAAGTGTAGGGCGTCCCTCCACTAGATGGAGTGACGACCTGGTAAGATATGCAGGAAGTCGATGGATGCAGGTGGCTCAGGACCGTGCTTTGTGGCATTCTTTGGGGGAGGCCTATGTTCAGCTGTGGACTTGTGAAGGGCTGTAATGATGATGATGATGATGAGAGCTACAATAGCTTATAAAGAAATATGTCACAAAAAAAATACTTAAAGATAATGTATAACCAAGACAATAAAAAAAACATGCACATAACTAAGCAGCAGCTGTAGGGAACATGGATATTAAAATTTTAATTAAAGTATTCACAAATTATTTATAATAGTGATCTATTACATTTTTCCTATATTTAGGGAAAGTATCATGAAAAATATCGACAATAGGCAACACACCACAGAGTGAATTACAGGTGTCACACATTCGCGGTACCGGGGCGTATGATCCCATGTTAGTCCTGGATTGAGGAGTGTGAAACAGTTTTGTTATTTTTTGTTTTGTAACAGTTTTTGAAACTGATTGCTCAACGACAACCATTAGAAACCGCTACAAAGCTGATTGCTTCGCCACTTTGCTATGCTGTTAGCTTGCTAGGTTTATTTTTCTTGTAAAAATTATCGTCACATATGTTTTTTCAAAGTTATTTTTTTTAAATATAGGAGACGGAGCAAACGAGCATCCGGGTCACCTGATGGTAAGTGACTACCGCCGCCCATGAACAACTGCAAAACCTGGGGAACAAGGGGAATTGCAGATGCGTTGCCGGCCTTTTCAAAAGGAGTAGGCTCTTTTCTTGAAGGTCCCTAAGTTGTATCGGTTCGGAAAAATCGCTGATGGTAATCGATTCCACAAGGAAGTTGTGCAAGGAAGAAAACATCTCCTAAATCTCAAAGTGGTGGACCGCCAATTATCCAGATGGTGTGGATGGTATCGGGAGTTCTGCCGCGATGTGCGTTCGTGAATGGGATTAATCCGAACAATTCCTCAGAACACTCCCCGTGGTAAATGCGAAAGAAAATGCAAAGGGATGCAACATCTCTTCGCAGCGCTTATGAATCTAGCCGATCGGAATGGACTCGGTAGTCGACGATTCGAGCCGCTCTGCGCTGGATGCGATCAAGTGGAAGGAATTGACACTGGGGAGCCCCAGCCCAGAGATGGGAACAGTATTCCATGTGAGGCCGAACCTGCGCATTGTAAAGTTGCAGGCGTTGTGCCAGCACGAAATACTGTCCCGCTCTGCTGAGCACGCCAAGCTTTTTAGAGGCCAATTGACCTCTTTCAAGTGACCACGAAATTGCACGTCAGTCTATATGTCGACGCCGAGGATTCCGATACTGGCTGATGCAACAAGGGGAGTGCCTTGAAATTGAGGAGATACCACAAAGGGATTCTTTTTAGCGGTAAACGCGCAAACTTGTGTCTTCTGAGGATTAAACTGGACTGGATTTAGTCACCCCCGATCCGAGACTTTGTTCAGCAAAGACTCGACTTCAGGCACAAGTTTGTTCCGGTACTCGGTGACGTTTTCCCGAGAAATATTGGCATAGCCGGTGTATAGAGCATAACCAGTGCTGTCATCCGCATAGCAATGAATGTTACCAGTTTGCAACATTATCATTGGTATGCAGAAGAAACTGCGTTGGAGATAGCACGCAGTCTTGTGGAACACCAGCGTTAATAGACTTGTAGTCGGAGCATGCACCGTCTACAACGACCTTCATGATGCGATCTGCTAGGAAGCTGGTGATCCAATTGCACAATTTCTCGGGAATACCATAGGAAGGGAGCTTCGAAAGAAGCGCTTTGTGCCAAACCCGATCGAAGGCCTTTGCAACGTCCAATGCCTCCCGCTTGGACTCTACTGCCTCCACCAATCTATAAGTCACGTACACCAGAAGATCACCAGCTGATCGACCCCGACGAAAACCGTATTGGCGGTCACTAATCAGCTGGTGACCCTCAAGGTACGACATGAGCTGGCAGTTTATAATGGAATCCATTATTTTGGAAAACAAGGAGGTGATGGCGATAGGCCTGTAGTGTAGTGTAGGATGGGTCTGAGCGATCGCCTTTTTTAGGGATCGGGTGGACAAAAGCTGTATTCCATGATTTCGGGACTACGCCTAGGGAGTAGGAGTATCGGAAAAGACGTATTAGAATCGGTGCCAACTTCGGAGCGCACGTTCTCAGCACAATTGCGGGGATTCCGTCAGGCCCACTGGACTTGTGGATGTCCAGGAAGAGGAGTGCTTTGCGAACCGAGCGCTGTGAGAACCACACATCCGGCATGCAGCACTCACACCGCGGGATGGTTGGCAGTGTGTTCCCTCCGTCATCAAGAGTCGAGTTGGACGTAAAAAGGGAGTCTAAAAGGTCGGCTTTCTCTTTTGCGACGTGGACCAGTGAGTCGTCCTCCCTGTGCAAACATGGTAGTGATGGCTTACAGAAATTCCCTTGGGCAGCCTTGGCCAGAGACCAGAAAGCACGAGTTCCCGAAGGAAGGCGAACTAGTTTCTCGCCAATTCTGCCTATGTGCTCTGACTTTGCCTTGGCAATAACTCTTTTGAAGGACTTGGAGGCGAAGTTATACTTGTTTTTATGTGGTGTTTACATACCGAATCGCCGAAGCCGTAGCCCAGGATAGATAACACTTCTGCTTACTGCGTAATGCAGTCTTACAGGAGCGACCAAACCAAGGTTGAGATCTGCCTCCGATGGATACCACAGATGATGGAATAAATAGTTCCATTCCCTGTAGCACCACATTAGTGACAGAGTCAGCAACAGAGCTGGGATCGCCCGGAGAGAAGCAAACCCTGGGTAGGATTCAAAGAAAGACCGCATTCCGTCCCAATCCGCCGACCTGTAATGCCACACGGCGGCAACCTGCAGAACGCAACCGCGAGGGGAGCGTGAGTGGCACCACACTCCGGATCAGACAATGGTCCGAAGAGCCCAGAGGGGCATCGACGGAGATTTGATATCCGTCCGGATGAGAGGTCAGCAGAAGTTCCAACAAGTAAGGTGTATGGTCCTTTACATCTGGAATCCGCGTAGGCGAAGTAACCACAAGCGTCAGATAATGTGCCAAGGCAAAGTCATAAACAGATCTCCCCGCATGATCGGTAAAACGTGAACCGAGTCATTCGGCGTGGTGGGCGTTAAAATCGCCAAGGATCACGATCTCTGCGGATGGGACCTGTTGTAGCATGGAATCTGTAGCCATTTGGACGTGGTCGATAAGTCGGTCTGTGTCGGCATTACCGCTATGAGACCTATAGAGGCACCCGTAGACGCGCGGATGGTCGTCGCTGTCTACGCGTAACCAAAGGATGGACAGGTCCGAACCTTCAAGACTGCCGAGGCGTCGAGAACAGATGTCCTCTCTGACATACACGCAAACTCCAGCCCGAGCCACAAAGGAGTGCTCCAATTAGTACCCCGGGTAGGAGAGATACGAAGTATCAGCCGGAGAGTACACCTGCAGTGCCATTGTGCCATTTTGTTCGATACCTTTTTTCGATCTTGTAGGTAGGAACATAATCTCGTTGCTGTAGATATCTTGGGATTTTTGATCAAAAAGATGATTTTTATCAAAAAACTGCGACGAGTAGTTTTGACAGTCCTCTCTTGATGTTAATCTAACACTGCCTAAAGAATTCTAAAGGGACCCAAACAGGTACAAATCTGTGGGTGCATCCACTATATGGTGGATGTATTAACACTTCGAAATCAAGCTATCTCAATTTTTGCTGAGTGGCCAAAGATGTGATTCGCCTGGTGTTATCATGATGAAAGACCACTCCTTTTCTGTTGATCAGCTCCGGCCGCTTCTCAATTTCTTGCTTGCTTCTCATTAGTTGTTTGCAGTCCCGGCGGTAAAAGCTCGTAATAAACGATGCCCTCCCAATTCCACCATACACACAATATCAATTTTTTGCCTGTTAATCCAGATTTTACTACAGTTTGTGGAGCTGCACTACATTTGATCACGATTGTTTTCGAACGTTCTTGTCGTAGGTGATCCACTTTTCATCATTAGTGATCAATCATTTCAAGAATGGTTCGGTTTCATTACGTTTCAATAGAGAATCGCAAATGGATACATGATTCATTAGGTTTCTTTCAGTGAGCTCTGGTGGTACCCAAATATCGAGTTGCCAGACTTATTAAAATGGATCAAAACTGTTTTGTGGTCAATCCTCAAGTGTTTTTTTACTTTTTATTTTTCTTTCTATAAATGTCTTATATGTATTGATAATAAAACCAGCCAGATAAAATCAGGAGAATTTTCTTCAGTTTTCCGAATTTTCTTCAGATTATTTTCCCCCGATCTATTATAATAAAGATGTATTCATGTAAGAATTCAAAGGCATTCTGGAATATTTTTTGATTACATTTCTAAAAAATTTGAGAAACAGAGTTGGTAAATCAGTTTCAGTGACCACTAAAATTTATATATACATAGAGGTCAGTGTTTGTAACATACCCCTTTCCCCACACATACATGTGGAGGGTGAACACGTTTGCTTTTGAATATTTCATCGGGCGTCGGGCGCCAATTTTTTTGATCCTAATCAAATGGTAAAATTCAAAATTTTATACAACTGACTTCGATATAAATTATTAAGAATAACTCAAAAACTACTGGTCAAACCTTGATTAAATTTATATGGGACCACATGAGAAACATCAGCATTCAAATAAAAAAAGAATCATCTAAATCGGTTCACTGAGAAAAAAGTTATTAGGTAACACAAATTTAAAAAAAACATACAGTCGAATTGAATCTCCTTTTTGAAGTCGGTTGAAAATTACTAGGGGCACACATGGTCAGTTAAAGTGATCAGTTGAACTGAATTACACCAAACGCTGACCATGAGTGTGAAATCTTAAGTAGAAATTTTTAACTGACAGCAACACACGTGTTTTTCCGGGCGCACGGTCAGTTAAAGTAATCAATTGAACTGACGTACATCCAAAAACTCACCGTGACCGAGAAATCTTAAGTTGCAATTTGAATTCAGTGAGAGGGGAAATCGTTTTGGCTTACACGTGCTTTCAAAGTGCTCTTAAATGGGGAGGAGTTGAGTCTTGTCGATACCACTGTTTTTATTGGTATTACTATCGACGCAAAGCTTCAATGGGGCCCCCATATATCTAAATTAACAAGTTCTGCAGCATATGCTGTAAGAAAGATTAGAAGTCTCACTAATGTTGAGACAGATAGATTCGTTTATTTTAGTTACTTTCATAGCGTGATGTCGATGGAATTTTGCTATGGGGTAATGCGACTGACCTCGAGGCAAAGAGATTTAAATATATAGGTATAATTGAAGCTATATTTGTTTTGCAAAAGAGAGCAGTACAGGCGATTTATAACTCAAATTGTAATGAGTTCCTTAGAGAAAAATTTAAAGAAATAAACATATTAACTCTGGCATCGCAATATATTTATGAAAATGTGATATATGTACATATAAACATAAATAGCTTTGATAAGAATAAAGATGTTCATACTTTAAACACTAGGAACAAACATAAGCTTGTAATACCAGTTACTAGACTCCACAGAATTAGTAATTCTTTTATGGGGCAATGTATACGCTTTTACAACAAAATCCCAGAAAATGTACAAATTTTGTCAATAAATAAATTTAAATGCTTTATTAAAGAAAAAAAATGTACAAAAAGGGTTATTATAATATCAAAGAATACATTACTAAAAAAACCCTGGGAATGAGGTGATCACCACCATGCTGGTTCTATTAAAACTCATTTAAAATTTGTACAAACAAAAAAATAAACAAAATTATTGTAAAGTGAAATATGTTTAAAAAAAAAAACTCCTGCTTGGTTTCTTGCTGGTTCTTCTCAGGACAGAGGTATTTTCTGAACCAGAGGTAAATAAAAAAATGACTTTCAATAAGTATTATGTAATAATCCTTATAGAATAAAAATTATTCTATTCTATTCTACGCGTTTTAACTGACCGTGTTGTGTCGAGCAGTCATTGTAGCATATATTACCATATTACTTCAATGGTTTTAATTAGGATTTTTTTATAAATTCTCAAAACTTTGGAACCAACACTGTTGGCAACCAGCAATTGCTATACGTTTAATCTGCATTTCCACCACACGTGGTAGTGCCATGCTGCAGCTATGTATATTAATAGTATAGTTGTAACGGATTAGTAAGCTGAAGTGGCAACGGGCCGGCCATATAGCTCGAAGAACCGACAACCTATGGGGTAGAAAGGTTCTCGAGTGGCGGTCTCGTACCGGCGGACGAAGTGTAGGGCATCCTCCTATTAGATGGAGTGACGAACTGGTAAGATATGCAGGAAGTCGATGGATGCAGATGGCTCAGGACCGTGCTTTGTGGCATTCCTTGGGGGAGGCCTATGTTCAGCAGTGGACTTGTGAAGGGCTGTAATGATGATGATAGTTGTAATACGACTGGGTCGGCTCGACCGGGGAAGGACCATGCTCTCACAGAATACCAGCGTAAAATAGCAGCTCAATGCTGCTGTTCTTCGTATGGTGAGTATAGAGAACCGGAGACCTATTTTACTGAAAAAAGGCATTCTATCTTAGTCCTCATGGCTGACAACGCATCTGCATTTTATTTCGCAAACGAAGATAGATGTAGATGTCTATGGGCCACAGCAACCACTTACCATCACATGGACTGTGTGCTGGTTTGTCACCCTTATTCTATAAAAAACCCATATATTTTTATAGGAGACGGGGCAATCGTGCATGCGGCTCACTTGATGGTAAGTGTCGAATGCCGCCCATGAACAACTGCAACAAGGGAATTGCAGGTAGGTAGGCTGCCGATTTTAAAAAAGAGGAAGCGCGTTTCTTAAACCTCCCTAAGTCGTATCAGTCTCGTAAGATCACTGGAAATCATTCCCCAAAGAAGTCAGGTCTATAATAATTTAGTTTTGCCTGACTGTGGGGCCGCGTGGTCTAGGATACTAAATAAACAAAATAAAAAATCTTGATCACATGACTTGATCTAATCGTTTTTGTGAACGTCGTTGTCTAAAATTTTATCGTTAAAAATTTTGAGGTTTTTAAAGACACGTGTAAAATTGACACGTTTACGCCTACCTTTCATATTATATTTCATATTCAAAAGGTGAAGGACCATGTCTCATATCCATAAGTCATCACTAGCAACTCGCACTGGTTGTACAGACTTGTTTTCATGTTCTGAGATATACCTGAAGAGATGTATCGTAATCTCACGAACCTGCCCAACGTGTTCAATATGTTAATAAATACAGTGTATAAATTAAGGTCAAAATGCATTCTTCACATATAGAATAGACTATTTGTCTTTTAAAACTAAGACGACGGAGAAACAAGTGGAGCAATTGGTATTTAATGGTTGTTAGCACGAATGTGTTGGCTCGATCGGGGAAGGACCACGCTCTCACAGAATTCTAGCGCAAAATAGAAGCTTTATGTCACTGTTTCGTATGGTGAGTGTAAAGAACCGGGGACATTTTTTACTAACTCCATCTTAGTCCACTGGAGGGAGAGCACATCTGCATTTTGATTCTTAATCGGAGATAGATTTAGATGTCTTTGCCATATATAGCCTTTGTGACTTGCCTGAATATGACTATAGCCTTGGTAATGCAGTTAGTTTTTAATAAATTTATAAGAACTTTGAATTATTTTAGTGGGAAATAATGGGGGTGTAATTAGATATACTTAATGTACGCAGTGCATAATATCAGCCGTCAGGTTGTTTTTACGTAATAGAGCAACGCTGCAGCTATATTAATAGTATACAATTAGTAGTATACAAAAGTGATCAAAACTGTTTATTTTGCTTTTGTGCAATCTCTTTTGCTGTACGGTATAACTTCATGGGGTGGTGCAGCAAAAACCCGTCTTATAGGGTTGGAACGCACGCAAAGAGCCATTCTAAAAGTTGGGTTTTCATTGCCATTTTTATTTCCAACGGCTGAACTATACAAACGTTGCAGGGTACTTACTGTTAGGCAAATGTTTATTTTACAAACTATTTTAAAAAAACATTCTTCGCTACCATACAATAGCATGTCTTCTCCAATCTTGGGAAGAGGTAAGATAGTTTGTAAAAGTCAAAAATGTAATACAAATTTTTCTCGTAAATTCTTTTGTTATCTTGGTAGTCTTCTTTACAACAGGATAAATAAGGTTATTCCAATATATTGTATGAATAAATATTCCTTAAAAACAAGAGTAACGGAATGGCTTTTGGGCTTAAACTACACCGAAACAGAATCCCTAGTAACTCCCAGTATTTAAAATATTATACAAACATACACACATACACACGCACACACGCACACACACGCGCGCGCGCGCGCACACACACACACACACACACACACACGCACACGCACACGCACACGCACACGCACACGCACACGCACACGCACACGCACACGCACACGCACACGCACACGCACACGCACACGCACACGCACACGCACACGCACACGCACACGCACACGCACACGCACACGCACACGCACACGCACACGCACACGCACACGCACACGCACACGCACACGCACACGCACACGCACACGCACACGCACACGCACACGCACACGCACACGCACACGCACACGCACACGCACACGCACACGCACACACACACGCACACACACATACACACACACACACACACACACACACACACACAGCGCTCACGTGTAAATTAGTTTTTAGTTTTTAAAATTGTTTTTCATTTGTTTTTTTTTATTCTTTCTCGTTTATTGTAACTTTAATTATTGTTAATAATATTTATAAAACAGAAATTGCAATTACAAATCATATTGTCGCACGAAGTGTACTAAAGTTAAAGGTATGTTGATAAATGTTACATTAAGGGACGAGAGTCTGGTATTTCCTAGTACTAACACCAGGCTCTCACAAATTAAAATGTTTATACCTCCAATACCTATTATTAAAAAGCAATGTAAACTTGTGAGAGCAAATAAAGTAAACATTATTATTATTATTATTATTATAGTTGTAGCACTAATGCCTCTCACAGAATACCAGCGTGATATAGCAGCTTAATGCTGCTGTGTTTCGTATGGTGATTGTAGAGAACCGGAGATCCTTTTTACTGGAAACGAGTCATTCCATCTCAGTCCTCACGGGTAACAACGCATCTGAATTTTGATTCGTAATCGAGGATAAATGTAGATGTCTATGGGTCACAGCAAGCACTTACCACAGGTGAATTGTGTGCTCGTTTGTCACCTTTATCCTATAAAAAAAGAAGTACCTAAATTCAGACATGTATTATAATTCAGGGTTGTCATAAACTGAAATAAATGTTATTAATTATAATGTCTATGTTATAAAATTGGTTTGTGAATTGAAAGTTTAGCCAAAGATGTTTTTTATTTTCAATTGTTTTCAATTTTCATTATTTTTTTGAGAAAGATAAAAATAAGCAAAAATAATTATAACTTAGTATATAAACGAAAAACTTAGGAAGCAAAGCTGCTCAGCCGTGCTTTGCGGCAACCTATGAAGGAAATCATATCCAGTAGTGGACATGTGGTGTGCTGTAATGATGGTGATGTTTCGAAAACTTGGACGATTAATTTGTAAGAAATCGAAATGCGACATAATTTTTATCACAATTTACAATAACAAATTAATTGGGTTGGGAGTAAGAAAGAAATTTTTATATGTTTACGCGGAATTAAGCAAATTAGTTTATAACAACCCCATTATAATGGATTTCCGCAAAGTAACGCCTGATTCTATTAATTATAATAACAAATTAACTAATAGTTTAGTGTCAAAAGAAAAATTGAAGTTCTTAAAACCAAGACACTTCAGTAAGTGTACGTAATAAAACATTAAAACAAAATCATATTGCATACTCGTTTCACGCATGATTTAAAATTAATGTTGTTACGAATTTATTACTGTGCATTTAAAACTTACCTACAATAAGATACCAAAAGACTCGAAGGATCGAAGGGCATAAGCCTATGCTAGGCTGGCATATTATACACTGTCATTAGATACACAAAAGGACGACATTCGGCACAGGATGGCTGGAATTTAAGCCATTACAACTTTTTTTTGTTTATCGTCGTTTTTGATATTGTTCTTGTAATATTTTTTTGATTAAATAACCTATCGATTAAAACAAGATATTGTGCTCTTATTAAAATAGTACGAATTTTAAAGTTGAAATTGACACTAAACGGGTGGGTAATAGGGACGGGGCATCCACCCTAGATTGATAGATTATAGATAATCTAGGGACACACATCAGTCCCTAGATTGATAGATAATCTAGGGACTGATGTGTGTGTACCCTTATAGGTGACACAGCATTACAAAATACTATAAAAATTAAGACAGGGCAGAGCTACAATAGCTTATAAAGAAATATGTCACAAAAAAAAAAGATAATGTATAACCAAGACAATAAAAAAATGCACATAACTAAGCAGCAGCTGTAGGGAACATGGATATTAAAATTATAATTAAATTATTCACAAATTATTTATAATAGTGATCTATTACATTTTTCCTATATTTAGGGAAAGTATCATGAAAATATCGACAATAGGCAACACACCACAGAGTGAATTATAGGTGTCACACATTCGCGGTACCGGGGCGTATGATCCCATGTTAGTCCTGGATTGAGGAGTGTGTAACAGTTTTGTTATTTTTTGTTTTGTAACAGTTTTTGAAACTGATTGCTCAACGACAACCATTAGAAACCGCTACAAAGCTGATTGCTTCGCCACTTTGCTATGCTGTTAGCTTGCTTGGTTTATTTTTCTTGTAAAAATTATCGTCACATATGTTTTTTCAAAGTTATTTTTTTTTAAATATAGGAGACGGAGCAAACGAGCATCCGGGTCACCTGATGGTAAGTGACTACCGCCGCCCATGAACAACTGGAAAACCTGGGGAACAAGGGGAATTGCAGATGCGTTGCCGGCCTTTTCAAAAGGAGTAGGCTCTTTTCTTGAAGGTCCCTAAGTTGTATCGGTTCGGAAAAATCGCTGATGGTAATCGATTCCACAAGGAAGTTGTGCAAGGAAGAAAACATCTCCTAAATCTCAAAGTGGTGGACCGCCAATCATCCAGATGGTGTGGATGATATCGGGAGTTCTGCCGCGATGTGCGTTCGTGAATGGGATTAATCCGAACAATTCCTCAGAACACTCGCCGTGGTAAATGCGAAAGAAAATGCAAAGGGATGCAACATCTCTTCGCAGCGCTTATGAATCTAGCCGATCGGAATGGACTCGGTAGTCGACGATTCGAGCCGCTCTGCGCTGGATGCGGTCAAGTGGAAGGAATTGGCACTGGAGAGCCCCAGCCCAGAGATGGGAACAGTATTCCATGTGAGGCCGAACCTGCGCATTGTAAAGTTGCAGGCGTTGTGCCAGCACGAAATACTGTCCCGCTCTGCTGAGCACGCCAAGCTTTTTAGAGGCCAATTTGACCTTCTCTTCCAAGTGACCACGAAACTGCACGTCAGTCTATATGTCGACGCCGAGGATTCCGATACTGGCTGATGCATAGCCGGTATATAGAGCATAACCAGTGCTGTCATCCGCATAGCAATGAATGTTACCAGTTTGCAACATTATCATTGGTATGCAGAAGAAACTGCGTTGGAGATAGCACGCAGCCTTGTGGAACACCAGCGTTAATAGGCTTGTAGTCGGAGCATGCACCGTCTACAACGACCTTGATGCTCCGATCTGCTAGGAAGCTGGTGATCCAATTGCACAATTTCTCGGGAATACCATAGGAAGGGAGCTTCGAAAGAAGCGCTTTGTGCCAAACCCGATCGAAGGCCTTTGCAACGTCCAAACTAACGACCAATGCCTCCCGCTTGGACTCTACTGCCTCCGCCAATCTATAAGTCACGTATACCAGAAGATCACCAGCTGATCGACCCCGACGAAAACCGTATTGGAGGTCACTAATCAGCTGGTGATCCTCAAGGTACCACATGAGCTGGCAGTTTATAATGGAATCCATTATTTTGAAAAACAAGGAGGTGATGGCGATAGGCCTGTAGTGTAGTGTAGGATGGGTCTGAGCGATCGCCTTTTTAGGGATCGGGTGGACAAAAGCTGTATTCCATGATTTCGGGACTACGCCTAGGGAGTAGGAGTATCGGAAAAGACGTATTAGAATCGGTGCCAACTCCGGCGCGCACGTTCTCAGCACAATTGCGGTGATTCCGTCAGGCCCACTGGACTTGTGGATGTCCAGGGAGAGGAGTGCTTTGCGAACCGAGCACTGTGAGAACCACACATCCGGCATGCAGCACTCACACCGCGGGATGGTTGGCAGTGTGTTCCCTCCGTCATCAAGAGTCGAGTTGGACGCAAAAAGGGAGTCTAAAAGGTCGGCTTTCTCTTTTGCGACGTGGACCAGTGAGTCGTCCTCCCTGTGCAAACATGGTAGTGATGGCTTACAGAAATTCCCTCGGGCAGCCTTGGCCAGAGACCAGAAAGCACGGGTTCCCGAAGGAAGGCGAACTAGTTTCTCGCCAATTCTGCCCATGTGCTCTGACTTTGCCTTCGCAAGAACTCTTTTGAAGGACCTGGAGGCGAAATTATACTTGTTTTTATGTGGTGTTTACATACCGAATCGCCGAAGCCGTAGCCCAGGATTGATAACACTTCTGCTTACCGCGAGGGGGCAACCTGCAGAACGCAACCACGAGGGGAGCGTGAGTGGCACCACACTCCGGATCAGACAATGGTCCGAAGAGCCCAGAGGGGTATCGACGGAGATTTGATATCCGTCCGGATGAGAGGTCAGCAGAAGTTCCAACAAGTAAGGTGTATGATCCTTTACATCTGGAATCCGCGTAGGCGAAGTAACCACTAGTGTCAGACAATATGCCAAGGCAAAGTCATAAACAGATCTCCCCGCATGATCGGTAAAACGTGAACCGAGTCATTCGGCGTGGTGGGCGTTAAAATCGCCAAGGATCACGATCTCTGCGGATGGGACCTGTTGTAGCAAGGAATCTGTAGCCATTTGGACGTGGTCGATGAGACGGTCTGTTTCAGCATTACCGCTATGGGACCTACAGAGACACCCGTAGACGCGCGGATGGTTTTCGCTGTCAACGCGTAGTCAAAAGATGGACGGGTCCGAACCTTCAAGATTGCCGAGGCGTCGAGAACAGATGTCCTCTCTGACGTATACGCAAACTCCAGCACGAGGCACAAAGGAGTGCTGCAATTTGTACCCCGGGTAGGAGAGATACGAAGTATCAGCCGGAGAGTACACCTGCAGTGCCATTGTGCCATTTTGTTCGATAACTTTTTTCAATCTTGTAGGTAGAAACATAATCTCGTTGCTGTAGATATCTTGGGAATTTTGATCAAAAAGAGGATTTTTATCAAAAAACTGCGACGAGTATTTTTGACAGTCCTCTCTTTATGTTAACCTAACACTGCCTAAAGAATTCTAAAGGAACCCAAACAGGTACAAATCTGTGGGTGCAAGGTCATAACTATATGGTGGATGTATTAACACTTCGAAATCAAGCTATCTCAATTTTTGCTGAGTGGCTAAAGATGTGATTCGCCTGGTGTTATCATGATGAAAGGCCAATCCTTTTCTGTTGATCAATTCCGGCCGTTTCTCAATTTCTAGCTTTAGTCTCATTAGTTGTTTGCAGTCCCGGCGGTAAAAGCTCATAATAAACGATGCCCTCCCAATTCCACCATACGCACAACATACATTTTTTGCCTGTTAATCCAGATTTTACTACAGTTTGTACATGACTTTTGACATTCTACCTTTTGACCATGATTTTTTTCGAATGTTCTTGTCGTAGTTCTGTGTCGAATGATCCGGTTTCTTTACGTTTCAATAGAGAATCGCAAATGGATACATGATTCATTAGGTTTCTCTCAGTGAGCTCTGGTGGTACCCAAATATCGAGTTGTTTTGTATAGCCAGACTTATTAAAATGGAAGCTTTTACAAAAACTTACTTCGCAAATATCCGCGTTATAAAATAAAATGATGTGTCTTAAGAAGCTTCTTCATACTAGGTAATCAAAAAATATTCATACTAGGTAGGAAAAAATCCTTTTTGAAGTCGGTTGAAAATTACTAGGGGCACACATGGTCAGTTAAAGTGATCAGTTGAACTGAATTACACCAAACGCTGACCATGAGTGTGAAATCTTAAGTAGAAATTTTTAACTGACAGCAACACACGTGTTTTTCCGGGCGCACGGTCAGTTAAAGTAATCAATTGAACTGACGTACATCCAAAAACTCACCGTGACCGAGAAATCTTAAGTTGCAATTTGAATTCAGTGAGGAAATCGTTTTGGCTTACACGTGCTTTCAAAGTGCTCTTAAATGGGGAGGAGTTGAGTCTTGTCGATACCACTGTTTTTATTGGTATTACTATCGACTCAAAGCTTCAATGGGGCCCACATATTTTTTTTTATAGGATAAGGGTGACAAACGAGCACACAGTCCACCTGATGTTAAGTGACTGCTGTGGCCCATAGACATCTACATCTATCTTGTATTACGAATCAAAATGCATATACGTTGTCACGCGTGAGGTCTAAGATGGAATGCCTCGTTTCCAGTAAAAAGGGTCTCCGGTTATCTACACTCACCATACGAAACACAGCAGCGTTAAGCTGCTATTTTACGCTGGTATTCTGTGAGATCTAAATTAGCAAGTTCTGCAGCATATGCTGTAAGAAAGATTAGAAGTCT
The DNA here is from genome assembly GCA_963668995.1 of Parnassius mnemosyne. Classification (NCBI taxonomy): domain Eukaryota; kingdom Metazoa; phylum Arthropoda; class Insecta; order Lepidoptera; family Papilionidae; genus Parnassius; species Parnassius mnemosyne. Next base: position 4,004,692 of record CAVLGL010000115.1, read on the forward strand.
CACTACACATAGATTCATTTATTTTAGTTACTTTCATAGCGTGATGTCGATGGAATTTTGCTATGGGGTAATGCGACTGACCTCGAGGCAAAGAGATTTAAATATATAGGTATAATTGAAGCTATATTTGTTTTGCAAAAGAGAGCAGTACGGGCGATTTATAATCTAAATTGTAAAGAGTCCCTTAGAGAAAAATTTAAAGAAATAAACATATTAACTTTGGCATCGCAATATATTTATGAAAATGTAATATATGTACATAAAAACATAAATAGCTTTGATAAGAATAAAGATTAATTAATTAATTAATTACTTTAAACACTAGGAACAAACATAAGCTTGTAATACCAGTTACTAGACTCCACAGAATTAGTAATTCTTTTATGGGGCAATGTATACTCTTTTACAACAAAATCCCAGAAAATATACAAATTTTGTCAATAAATAAATTTAAATGCTTTATTAAAAAAATGTACAAAAAGGGTTATTATAATATCAAAGAATACATAAGTAAAAAACCCCTGGGAATGAGGTGATCACCACCATGCTGGTTCTATTAAAACTCATTTAAACTTTGTACAAACAAAAAAATAAACAAAATTATTGTAAAGTGAAATATGTTTAAAAAAAAACTCCTGCTGGGTTTCATGCTGGTTCTTCCCAGGACAGAGGTATTTTCCGGACCAGTGGTAAATAAAAAATTACTTTCAATAAGTATAATGTAATAATCCATATAGAATAAAAATTATTCTATTCTATTCTACGCGTTTTAACTGACCGTGTTGTGTCGAACATTAGTCATTGTAGCATATATTACCATATTACTTCAATGGTTTTAATTAGGATTTTTTTATAAATTCTCAAAACTTTAGAACCAACACTGTTGGCAACCAGCAATTGCTATACGTTTAATCTCCATTTCCACCACACGTGGTAGAGCCATGCTGCAGCTATGTATATTAATAGTATAGTTGTAACGGATTAGTAAGCTGAAGTGGCAACGGGCCGGCCATATAGCTCGAAGAACCGACAACCTATGGGGTAGAAAGGTTCTTGAGTGGCGGCCTCGTACTGGCGGACGAAGTGTAGGGTATACTCCCACTAGATGGAGTGACGAACTGGTAAGATATGCAGGAAGTCGATGGATGTAGATGGCTCAGGACCGTGCTTTGTGGCATTCCTTGGGGGAGGCCTATGTTCAGCAGTGGACTTGTGAAGGGCTGATAGTTGAAATATGAATGGGTCGGCTCGACCGGGGAAGGACCATGCTCTCACAGAATACCAGCGTAAAATAGCAGCTCAATGCTGCTGTGTTTCGTATGGTGAGTACAGAGAACCGGAGACCTATTTTACTGAAAAAAGGCATTCTATCTTAGTCCTCATGGCTGACAACGCATCTGCATTTTATTTCGCAAACGAAGATAGATGTAGATGTCTATGGGCCACAGCAACCACATACCATCAGATGGGTTGTGTGCTGGTTTGTCACCCTTATTCTATAAAAACCCATATATTTTTATAGGAGACGGGGCAAACGTGCATGCGGCTCACTGCTGGTGGTGGCTGGTGTAAAATTGACACGTTTACGGCTACCTTGCATATTATATCTCATATTCAAAAGGTGAAGGACCACGTCTCATATCCATAAGTCATCACTAGCAACTCGCACTAGTTGTACAGTCTTGTTTTCATGTTCTGAGATATACCTGAAGAGATGTATCGTAATCTCACGAACCTGCCCAACGCTGTTCAATATGTTAATTAATACAGTGTATAAATTAAGGTCAAAATGCATTCTTCGAGACTATTTGTCTTTTAAAACTAAGACGACGAAGAAACAAGTCGAGCAATTGGTATTTAATGGTTGTTAGCACGAATGTGTTGGCTCGATCGGGGAAGGACCACGCTCTCACAGAATTCCAGCGCAAAATAAAAGCTTTACTCGTATGTCACTGTTTCGTATGGTGAGTGTAAAGAACCGGGGACATTTTTTACTAACTCCATCTTAGTCCACTGGAGGGAGAGCACATCTGCATTTTGATTTTTAATCGGAGATAGATTTAGATGACTTTGCCATATTTAAGCTTTGTGACTTGCCTGAATATGACTATAGCCATGGTAATGCTATAGTCGTTTTTTAATAAATTTATTAGAACTTTGAATTATTTTAGTGGGAAATAATGGGGGTGTAATTAGATATACATAATGTACGCAGGGCATAATATCAGCCGTCAGGTTGTTTTTACGTAATAGAGCAACGCTGCAGCTATATTAATAGTATAGTTGTAGCACGAATGGGTCGGCTCGACCGGGGTAGGACCACGCTCTCACAGAATACCAGCGTAAAATAGCAGATTAATGCTGCTGTGTTTCGTATGGTGAGTGTAGAGAACCGGAGGCCCTTTTTACTGGAAACGAGGCATTCCATTTTCGCCATCACAACGCATCTGTCTATGGGTCACAGGAACCACTTACCATCAGGTGGATTGTGTGCTCGTTTGTCACCTTTATCCTATAAAAGAAGAAGTACTAAAATTCAGACATGTATTTTAATTCAGGGTTGTTATAAACTGAAATAAATGTAAAAAATTTAATATAATGGACTTCCGCAGAGTAACGCCTGATTCCATTAATTATCTGAAATAAATGTTATTAATTATAATGTCTATGTTATAAAATTGGTTTGTGAATTGAAAGTTTAGCCAAAGATGTTTTTAATTTTCAATTGTTTTCAATTTTCATGAGAAAGATAAAAATAAGCAAAAATAATTATAACTTAGTATATAAACGAAAAACTTAGGAAGCAAAGCTGCTCAGCCGTGCTTTGCGGCAACCTATGAAGGAAATCATATCCAGCAGTGGACATGTGGTGTGCTGTAATGATGGTGATGTTTCGAAAACTTGGACGATTAATTTGTAAGAAATCGAAATGCGACATAATTTTTATCACAATTTACAATAACAAATTAATTGGGTTGGGAGTAAGAAAGAAATTTTTATATGTTTACGCGGAATTAAGCAAATTAGTTTATAACAACCCCATTATAATGGATTTCCGCAAAGTAACGCCTGATTCTATTAATTATAATAACAAATTAACTAATAGTTTAGTGTCAAAAGAAAAATTGAAGTTCTTAAAACCAAGACACTTCAGTAAGTGTACGTAATAAAACATTAAAACAAAATCATATTGCATACTCGTTTCACGCATGATTTAAAATTAATGTTGTTAAGAATTTATTACTGTGCATTTAAAACTTACCTACAATAAGATACCAAAAGACTCGAAGGATCGAAGGGCATAAGCCTATGCTAGGCTGGCATATTATACACTGTCATTAGATACACAAAAGGACGACATTCGGCACAGGATGGCTGGAATTTAAGCCATTACAACTTTTTTTTGTTTATCGTCGTTTTTGATATTGTTCTTGTAATATTTTTTTGATTAAATAACCTATCGATTAAAACAAGATATTGTGCTCTTATTAAAATAGTACGACTTTTAAAGTTGAAATTGACACTAAACGGGTGGGTAATAGGGACGGGGCATCCACCCTAGATTGATAGATTTACAAATCATGATTCCCTGGTTAAAAGGTTACCATAAATCGGACGGTAGTGCTCCTCTCCCATCTATTTTCTCACTGTAAATGCGACGATGCACACAGGTACATAGCACACATGGAACATTACGAAATCCGACTTCATCTGCTTCTGAAATCCTAGTACATTGGCCGCATGAAACATGTGTTTCGCCACTCATTGATCCCGAACACGCCATTCGCGTGTCGGCTGCGGTATTGCAATTTGCAAAATATACCGGCACAGCAAAACAACTGCGGAACGTTGTTCTATAAAAAAAAAAACTATCCACGTAAATCTCCTCAAATCATCGATCACTAAAAATATGTTTTCTATTAGTGATAGATGCCTAGAATAAAAAAAACGTACGTTTTTATATTTCTATTCTTGTCTATATTTTTTCTGTGTTATTTATTAGTTAAGTTGTTGTTTTAAGCCGGTGTCAAAATATAAATTGATTGTGTTTTGTAACCTCCCCTCTCCGGAAACATGATTCAAAATTAATTATTACGTCAGGGAGGATATCTGCTTTCGTGTTTCTTCACATGGATAACTATGATGGATCCGTGGCGCAGTGGCTTAGCAATGAGTTGCAGCGTTAAGGACCGCGGGTCCGAATCCCGCACGGAATATGTATTTGTATGGCCTACAAATATAATTATTCCGGGTCTGGATATTGGTCCTTGTGAAATTTGTGTATGTGTAGGAAGTATAGTGGGTATAGTACAGGGATTGATTTTGTAGTTAGGAATAATAATTAATTCGTTTACACGAATTAATTATACAACGAGTCGAGGATAAACTAGTAACGGAATACGACAAGCGCACCGTTCCACGTCAGAGCCAAGACTGTCTTAACGACGGCCGCTCCGTCAGTTTTATACAAGCAGGACGGGTGGCAACGCAGGTGCAATGCCGCAGGTGTGCGGTACACGTGTCGTTGACAAGAATTCTGTCTAGCCAGACCGACGCCAGCGCACCTACAACGGTGCAGGTGCCGACACGGCCATACTGACATGCGTGCGTCCTCGCACGCGCTCCATCACATTTGTGTGTTAACATATTTTTTTTAAATTCTAGGTTAACCAGCCAACATAAGCTTTTTCATAAGCTGTTCCATTCCCGTCTTGTGTATTTTTTTATCTGATCTAACTTCTAAATAAATCTATATAAAATGTTAACGTTGACGACACTCACGAGAAATTTGAAATAAGAATATTTTTTTAAAACTGAGGTTGTTGGTTAATAAATAGAATAAAAATATTCCAAACAGATTCAAAATGCAGGTGTGACGCCTACAATTATTATAATTTTATTGTTTGGTTTTATTCAACAAAAATTGTCTGAAGAAAATAAAAAAGGAAAATGCTTGTAATATAAATTTGAAATAAGAATATTTTTTTAAAACTGAGGTTGTTGTTCAGAAATAGAATAAAAATATTTTAAACAAATTCAAAATGTAGGTGTGACGTCTAGAATTATTATAATTTTATTGTTTGGTTTTATTCAACAAAAATTGTCTGAATAAAATAAAAATGGAAAATGCTTGTAATAAAAATTTGAAATAAGAATATTTTTTTTTAAAACTGAGGTTGTTGTTAAGAAATAGAATAAAAATATTCCAAACAGATTCAAAATGCAAGTATGACGTTTAGAATTATTATAATTTTATTGTTTGGTTTTATTCAACAAAAATTGTCTGAAGAAAATAAAAAAGGAAAATGCCTGTAATAAAATTTTTAAATAAGAATATTTTTTTAAAACTGAGTTTGTTGTTCAGAAATATAATAAAAATATTCCAAACAAATTGAAAATGCAGGTGTGACGTCTAGAATTATTATAATTTTATTGTTTGGTTTTATTCAACAACAATTGTCTGAAGAAAATAAAAAAGGAAAATGCTTGTAATAAAAATTTGAAATAAGAATATTTATTTAAAACTGAGGTTGTTGTTCAGAAACAGAATAAAAATATTCCAAACAAATTCGAAATGCAGGTGTGACGTCTAGGAACTATTTTCTACCTGCAAGAATATATAGTAGTATATAGTAGAATATATAGTAGTTCTCGTGAACGTATGTTGTGCATCATCTATCGCTAAAGTCAACTTATATTATACCCGTATCTTTTTAATTAATTAGTCTATGTTCTTATGTTAGTTAGTCTAGTTCGAAACTCGAAATAAATAACTCGACGCAACTTATTTTACTCATTCCTTTTTTATGATGTTATCTTCGGAGATGGCTCCATATAAAGTTGAAAAAATTCCACTCCTAAGGGAGGGAAAATGCGGATGAAGTTTTTAATATTTATACGATATTCTAGTCATTAATTTGGGCTTCTGATATTTTAATAAAAATGAATTGACAAACGAACTTAAAGTCCACCTGATGAGTGGCTGTAGCAATCCATGGATACCTGCAGTCGACTTCATACAAAGAAGGCTACAGATGCGTTACTACCTCTGAGGGCTAACTTACTTTACGTGGTAGAGCCTTGCTGCAGCTATATTAGTGGTATAGTTGTAGCACGAATTGGTCGGCTCGACCGGGGAAGGACCACGCTGTCACAGAATACCAGCGTCAAATAGCAGCTTCATGCTGCTGTGTTTCGTATGGTGAGTGTAGAGAACCGGAGACCCTTTTTACTGGAAAAGAGGTATTCTATCTTAGTCCTCACGGGTGACAACGCGTCTGCATTTTGATTCGCAAACGAGGATAAATGTAGATGTCTATGTGCCACAGCAACCACTTACCATCAGGTGGATTGTGTGCTCGTTTGTCACACTATCCTATAAAAAAAAACTTAAAAAATCATATTAATCTATACATACATATAAAATTGCAATGTCCTCTTATGTTCGGATTGTCATATACAAATCGATTAAAGCGATATGAACACCGTTCGTAGTTCATAAGTTTTCGTTTATTGTTAACAATTGTTTAAATTATGTAGAAATGCAAAGAATATTCGGCTATAATTCTCAAGAGTTCGCTGAATATTCGGTATTCGGGTTCAAGCTGAATATTATTCGGTGCAAATCTAGTTTATATGCAATAAAGTGTTTTCTATATACATAAGCGAAATACCACTGACTCACTCACTCATCACGAGATCTCCAAAACTATAACGCTCAATTGACTTGAAATTTGAAATATATACTCCTTTCTCGACGTAGACATCCACTAAGAACGGATTTTATGGAGCTCGTATCCAAAACAAAGTTATCACTTAACATCGTGACGTTAGAGATATCTCGTACCAGTTTGACCATTTTAATTTTGTGTGTGTGTGTGTGTGAGTAGATTCCTGGATGGTTTAGAATCACAATTGGACCAGGTAGGTGCAGCCGTGCGAAGCCACGTCGGATCGCTAGTATATGATATGCACAATTAATTACTAAGGGCAATAGTTTATCTATACATAAACACGCAAAAACTTCACGACGGATTTCCATGAAATTTTATATGTAGGCAGTAAATGACCGTGTATAACATATAGGTAACTTTTTTCCGCTCATGGAAGAGTAAAAAACGTTATGTTTTTCCTTTTTTTTAAGTTTAATTATTGCTGCTGATTCTATTAGTCCTAAAGAGGATATAGCTACTATGTGTGCGTGTGCGTGTGCGTGTGCGTGTGTGGGTGCGTGCGTGCGTGCGTGCATGCGTGCGAAAATTAAACTCTTCGCACCACCAACTAGAAAGCGCAGAATAACGTCTGCCGGACTTGCTAGTTAATAAATAAAACACAGTTAGAAAGAGGACAATAAAATATTAGACTGTATGACTACATCGTAGAAGGAGTCGTTACATGTTGTAAAATAAGTAACGAATTACGAGATAAATATGTAAGGAGTTGAGATTTAAGATTTAATATTACATAAATAAGTGCTAAGAATCTCCGGTGGAGGTTCGGTTGCTAGCTAAGACTACTGACGAGACCTGGCAACATACACCGCACGCACCCTGAGGACTGAGGAGAAGATCCTGGAGCTGGAAGAAGACATAGACAAGTTACGCTAGCATATTATACGATTATCCGAGGTCTGAAAAGAGGGGGAGGACACGGTAATCCTCAAATCCGGCAACTTGCTCTATCACCGGGAGGGCGACCATCTGTCCCAAGGAGTTGTCGGATTTATCGTCCACAAGCCTCTAGTTAACAACGTTGTAAAGATTGGGAGTGTATTAACGAGGGTTGCATACTTTATACTTAGAATCACCAAACGGTATTCGTTAAAGGTTATACAGGTTTACGCACAAACCTCAGCACATTCCGATGAGGAGGTGGAGGAAATGTGTAAGGATATCTCTATAGCCATGCATTCCTCCAAAACCCACTACACGGTGTTAATGGGTGACTTGAATGGAAAACTAGGCACAAGAGAGAACGGTGAGATGAAGGTAGGGAAATTTGGAATAGGACAAAGGAACCCAAGGTCTTCATGGAGAAAGAGGGACTCTTTATGATGAACTCTTTCCTCCAGAAGCGGCTCCACAGGAAGTGGACCTGGTCTAAAATGAGATTAATTTCATTATGCCGACAAGACGACAACTGTTCAGTGATGTCTCAGTGATCGCGAGAACTGGTAGCGATCACCGAATGGTTAAAGGCACACTGAACTTAAACGTTTAGTTGGAGATGTCTCGTCTAATGAATTCAACGCTCCGTCCCCCTCGTGCTCTAGTACAAAGTCCCGAAACCTTTCAGCTCGTTACAAAACCGTTTTCAGTGCTTAGAAGACTTCAATGAAGTGGACGATATGAATGATAAGCTCATGGAAACTGTCCATGCGGTCGCAGCTAAGTTCTGCAAGACTTGCCGCAGAAGAACACAAAAACTCTCCGATCACACTCTTAATCTCGTGGCTGTTAGACAGGACATGAAGCTGTAGTCTTACTGGATCTTGATAACCCATTTAAACACACACAAAAAATTTCATCAAAATGGGTCGAGCCGTTTTTGAGTTTAGCGAGACTAACGGACAGACTCTTTCCGATATATGTCCGTATAGAACAGCAATTGATTTTTATAGAGATAACACCGTGTAGTGGCGGTTTTAGAAGTAAAATATCCATATCCCCCATAATATCGTCCAGTTGGTGTCAACAGGCGACGGAAGGCAACTGAAACTAAAATGGGGAGCAGGATCTTAAAAAAAACTGCGATGCGGTTACCAACTCCTTCTTATCAATCTATGGGGGAGGCCTAAGTTCAGAAGTGTACTTTTATATGCTGTAATGGTAATAGTAAAGGTATTTAGTATAACAGCTAGATAGTACGCTACGATAGTACACACAAAAGCAATCGCGCATTATAAACACAAGTGACTCATTCGTCAAAACTTACATTTTTTTCCTAGACTTAGGTTTTTATTTTGGAAATTTTCTATCAAATTTTTTTATTGTATCTGTCGTTCTTTCGATTCACGTCTTTTCTGCCACCAGGTCGGTGTCGCTTTCGAATGGGGTGAAATATTTGACAGCTTTCATAGTGGGGAAGTTAATTTGTTAGGAAAATGTAAAATGTACAAAATAATTAATCAGAAAACCACTAAGTCATTGTTTTGAGTAATTAATATAAATTACTTTAGAAACAGAAAAACATTTATTTAAAACTAAGCTCTCAATTAAATGACAATGCATAACAAAAAAACTTCTACTCAATTCTAAATAGCGACATCTGGAAGATTATTAAGTTTCATTGGATACGATTTAGTTCAACCCTTTCTGCCTTCTGATATCCTAGTATATTTGTCGTATCAGCACGAGTTCATTGTGTCCGTTCTCAAGAAAAATAAAATGTTTGTTTCAAAGCTTTACTGTTTACAACAACTTCAACAACTAATATTTCCATGTTTCAAAAAGTCCAATAAAAGATTCCATTTCGTTTTCGTAAAAATTCTAGATGCAGGTGTAAACTTTCAATTAGTTAAAAGTTGTTCTTTCTTCAAAATATCTTCAAAGTAATGAAATATTGGATCTGTAAACATTTTATTTTTTATTTTAATTCTATTTAAAATATGTTTTAAAAGTGATTTAAGGACGTTTAGTTTCATTTGTGACGTGCTCGAATTAGATATTCGAATTGCAAGCTGACTCACGCATTGAAAGTTTCCCCGCTATATTTTATATATTATACCTAACTAAACTTGATACTTTTTCAGATTAATAAAGGAAGAAAGACGGAGCGCTGTGTACATTTTAAATGAAGCTGAAACGATGCTCAACTTCTTGACACGCACTCGCGCATACATCTTGTTCTTTTTTTTCTTTATCAGCTCGTAAAAGTTTACTGATGGATGCACACATGGATGCACCTAAAACTATGGTAATGGTCACAAATGTTTTTAGATGCATACATGTACTTAATTGCGTGTTCTTACAAATGTTTTTAGTACAGGTATGCATCTAAAAACTTTTGTAACAATAAGGTGAGCATGGTTTTGGCTCGGTTTTTGCATCAATGTTTCTTACTTTGTTGGTATGAGAATACTTGAAGTATTAGTTATTTTACAAGTATTAAGTAAAGTTAGTTGGCGAAACATTGCAATCGCATAACGATATCTGGCATGATAATAATGTTCATAGTATTGAGAATGGGCCCACAAAATAAATAATAGTACTACGACCACATTAGATATACCTAACCTAATCTTACCTTCTGTATAGCTTCAGTTAGTATTTTCTCATTACCCATATATGTAATTTTTTTTAAAATTAAACAGAAATATAAAATGCACAACTAATATATTTCCATGTTTGAAAAAGTCCTATAAAAGTTTCCATGTCGCTTTCGTACAAATGCTCTAGATGCAGGTGCAAACTTTTAGATACGAGTAGTTAAAAGTTGTTCTTTCTTGAAAATATCTTCCAAGTGAAATATTGGATCTGTTAACATTTTATTTTTTATTTTCATTGTATTTAAAATATGTTTTAAAAAAGGATTAAAAAAATATATTTTCCTTAATTCATTTGAGTTTTGTTTTGCACATGTACGACTACATAGTGCTCGAGGTTCATTTTAACCGTTATATTATAGTGCTCGTTGCAAACCCCTAAGATATTCTTTTTCTTATAATCGTAAATTACGGAGAATTAATTCATTTATAAATGTAAATTAAAAAAAGTGATTTTAATTTCAAGTCACACCATAAAGTTTTGTAATATATTTAATTTTCTCCTAGTGTCGATTTTTTTGTTGAACATTAGTCGGTGGGAATTCCTTTAAACTTAAGGTCTCGTAACAGATTCAGCTAGATCTCTGAGATTATGACAGCTGCGGCGCTGAGAGCCGGAATCGCGCACAGAACAAGTATATCTATTACCTAAAAATGTTCCAGTACTGAATGTTTGTCCTTGTGCAATTTATGTTTGTAAGTTTCCTCCACGATACAGGAGAAAATCTTAGTGTGGGGGTAACGTTTTTTAACAGAGTAGATAGATCCCAGTATTTGCGCACTGCATCTGACGTGAATCCGATAAATGTTGATCCGAAGTAGTCATAGTATCGTTTGTATGAGTGGTTGCACTTAATATCCGAATTTCATTTTACGAAATACAGAATAGAGTCAATAAAGTTAATCATGATATTCATATTCATAATCTTTCAAATTATCAAAATGTTTATACTTGATTGCGATTCCCGCAGCTAACCGTGCGTACACTTGTGTGTGTGATCCGTGTCAATGTAATAGTTCGATTCCATACCTATCAATTTTGTAAACGCGTGCTTAAACTAAGAAAAGTAAAAATACACATTCAAATGTAAAATAAAATTAAACATATCTTTTGTTGGTTTGAATGCAATGCAATCGCCATGCTCACCAATGCCTTGTTTAACTTGCAAGACGCTACATGTTTGTCTATAAATCTGTTTCGTGTTTTTGCCTTAATTAAATTTATTTGAGAGGATATTATTTCGTAGGCTGAATCCATTTATATTTTTTTTACGAGTATGTTTACCAGTAGTGGCATGCACCTTTAAAACGGACAGCCGGGGTGCCAATTTGCAGTCTGGATCACCTTTACCTTTGGAGATAGATCCACGACGAAAGTAAAGAATCTTGCTTCCATTACTCCTATATCATATTTCGCTTCATCACCACCACCTATAATTACTATCGTCCACAAAATATTATTAACAAGATATTACCACAATGAAATTTAATGCGATACCAAGCTACAGCACGTCTGTTCTATGACTGATTGAAATATTAACCATAAATCGTGTTTATGAATACTCGTTTTAAGATTTTTTTTTTTTAAAAATACTAGTAATGTTATTAAACATTGCTAATATTCCCTTTAACCACTTCCGGTAAGCTTAAAATGCTTGTGTTAGAAGTGGTTCACGACAGTAGTCGAATGGTGGATTCGAACCCACGACCTTTAAAGTTCGCAGTCTGCGCCCTGCCATTAGGCTACTGACGCTTAAGATTATCAACGTTACACAAAAACTTTTAAAGTTGTTTATTGAATGTGATACAAACACATAATACAGTATCAATCGGTTGCAATTTTCGGCATTTAAAGTTGCCATACTGAAATCTATTTTTAATACTGCCAAATACTGCCAGATTTTATAAAACCAGAGCTCATGCCAGAGGCTAAAATAAAAGGCAATCCTGCCAAAATGACAGGAACCTGCCACGTATGGTCACACTGCACGTGAACATTATTTTAATAGCGCAATTTAACTTTCTTCGGTTTATGATGTTCTGGTACATTCGTCGTATGCAACACGTGTTTTATTTAGCTTTTATTTATTTGCTAGGGATGTCGCCGCCGGAGAACCCAAAAAAAAACCAAAATTACTTTTATTAACTTTAATTTAAAATTAAAATAACTAATACTTACTCGTAATTAAATCTACACCCTGCCCGATGTTAGAAACGAAGTGTATAAAAGAACTAATACTAATTAAATCTAATTAAACCTACAACCCCGCCCGATGTTAGGAAAGAAGTGTGGTGGCATCTCGGAGTTTCGTATATATAATGCTGGCGGGTGACGCCGCGGACGTCACTGTGAATCCACGGCAGCTACATTTCCCAACCGGTTAGCAGAATTGCCTCGCTGCATTAGGGTTCTGGTAAAGGTGTTATGTCGGTTGACATCGCGTGCGTCATTATGAGTCCACGGTGACCGAGTTTCCCATCAAGTCAGTAAAACTGCCTCGTGGAAGCAATGTTGAAATGTTGTGTGGGAAAATGAGGTAGCCGCGTAGTTCGCGGTTTTGTAAGGGGTATCCATATATTATTTAACACCTCCCCCCTGAGAACAGCAACTATTTCTGAGTCTTGAGATGATGAAATATTGATGTCTTCAGTGGTTGAGATTTTCCAGGTTTCGCGTAGATGTCTTCTTTGGATGGGAGTTGCGATGCTTTTCTAGTGCACTGCAATAGTCCGCAATGTTTTAAAGTAATAAGTCTTGTAAGTACCAGTATGCTTAATATCATTATAGCGTAAAGTGGGATGGTCGTATGGTATAGGTGTTTCGACGAAATTTGGTCAACTTGTAAAATCGGTTGAGACATCAGATTATGTTGAATTTCATGTAATCTCTTTAAGTCAATAGATTTGAGATGTATGTGAGACGAGTTGTTCAGATGAGTAGGTAAGGTTCGTGATCTTCAAAGGCTGCTGCTCTTTCCCTCGGTCGTTGATGTTAGTGGTGGTAGACTCCGTAGTATGCAGAAAGCAAAATGGCAAAATGGAAGAAAGGTTTTGGAGTGGCTGTCTCGTACTGGCAGGCGAAGTGAAGGGCATCTCCCCTTTAGATGGAGTGACGGACGACCTGGTAAGACATGTAGGAAGTCAATGGATGCAGGTGACTCAGGACCGTGCTTTGTAGCATTCTTTGGTGGAGGCCTTTGTTCAGCAGTGGACTTGTCAAGGGCTGTAATGATGATGATGATGAAAAAGGACAGAATGTTGGAGATTATTTTTTGATTAATTTTTCTTCACAGTTTGTTTACATTACTTATTCGGAACAATACTTGCAAATTTGGCCGGTTATTGCAAAGTAACCCTGTATAATAAAAATGTATTATTGTAAGTATACAAAAGAATCCTGGAATATTTTAGTGAACGTCAGTTTATAATAAACCTATGGTTGGTGGTAACATATTATTCACCTTTCCACACACATACAAAAGAATGCACATAATTATTTATATGCTCATACAAGTCGTGCGAAGTTCTCTTGCCTCATGATATCCTAGTATATGTGGAGGGTTAACACGTTTGCTTTTCATCGGGCGTCGGGCGCCACCATATTTTTTATATTTTTTGATCCTAAAAAATTACTAGGGTAAAAAAGTGCCGTTACGGAATGTTTTAGTCATTGTCAAATTACTTCAATGATTTTAGTTACGATTTTTAGAAAATTCTCAAAACTTATAGCATGGAGACCGCCGCCCCGGAACAACTGCATCAACACACCAGGGGTATTGCAGGTCTTCTCTTATCCAGTCTTGGACTTGAAATTAAAACTAACTAACAAATAAGGACTTAAATCTAAAATGTCCTCCGAAACTAATGTGCTTAGGCTGGCACGAAGTAAATATCGCACACACTTCTTCTCATCCTTGCATTATTTTACAGTTTAGGTCTACCTGCAACCTCCAAGATTTCATATGCATTTGATTCTCCGTCTTTCCGAATTAATTTTTTGCCAAACTTAACTCCGAAGAAGAAAGAAGTAAGCATAGGCAAGTTTACCTAACCTAAGTCAACCATACCTAACCAAATATTCTATAAATAAACGTCTTGAGACGATTACAATGAATTCAATGATTTGTTGTTAATTAAATGATGATTTCTATCGGCACTTAATATTTAAAAGTCATGATTCCCTAGTAAAATAGATTTCCTATAAATCGGTGGTTAGTGCTCCTATTCTCCCATTTTCAACGATGCACACATGAAATAATACGAAATCTGTCTTCTTCTGCTTTTGAAATCCTAGTATATTGGCCGCATGAAACACGTGTTTCCCCGTGACGCTTTAACTTTTAACTATTTTACTTACACTACTTGCCACAGTGACAGCACTCGGGGTCCAGTTGTGTCGCCGCTATGCTATCAGGGGGGGTCATTGTGCATCATTTACTTTCATCTCTACTTCAAACATAGGCAAAAGAGATAAAAATATTGTTTCGCGGCAGCGAATCGTTGCGAAAATATAGCGGTAGCGAAACAACTGCAGAATCGACGTCACGGAAGCGGAACCTCTGTAAATTTGTCCTAGAATAAAGAACACGTCACATATATCGAATTTTTGTTGTTATATTTGTATTCTTTTCTATATATTTTTTTCTGTTTTATTAGCTGAATTTCTTTTTTTATGAGACAAGGGTGCCATACGAGCACACAGTCCAATTGATGGTAAGTGGATGCTGTGGCCCATAAACATCTACATTTATCCACGATTACGAATAAAAGTGCAGATACGTTGTCACTCGTGAGGACCAAGATGGAATGCCTAGTTTCTAGTAAAAAGAGTCTCCGGTTGTCTACACTCATCATACGAAATACAGTGTTAAGCTGCTATTTTATGCTGGTATTCGGTGAGAGCGTGTTCCTCCCTCGGTCGAGCCGACCCATTCGTGCTACAACTATACTACTAATATAGCTGTAGCATGGCTCTATCACGTAACTGCGAGATAGACTTAAAATGAGATATCCGCAGTAGAACCAGAGTAACCAGCATAGCCCTACAGATTAATAAGCTGAAATTGCAATGGGCATATGGCATATAGCTTGAAGAACCCAGAACCGATGGAGAAGAAAGGTTTTCGAGTGGCAGCCTCAAAGATTCGCCTTCGCAGGCAAAGTGTAGAGTGACTCGCCCACTAGATGTGAGTGAGGACCTATTAAGACATGCAGGAAGTCGATGGATGCAGGTGGCTCAGGACCGTGCTTTGTGGCATTCCTTGGGGGAGGCCTATTTTCAGCAGTGGACTTGTGAAGAGCTGTAATGAGGATGATGATGAATGATAAATTTTGTTCCATTTAGGGGCAGAATAATAGTTCTGAGGCAGTGTTGCTGTACCTTAAGCTGAGTCGGTGATTTCGTTTACAGAATAATATTACGTGGTAGAGCCATGCACTAGCTATTGCACGATTGGGCCAGCTTGAACAGGAGAAGTACAACGGCCCTCACAGAATACCGCCGTTCAGCAGTATTTATTACTTTCGCGTTTCGCCTGGTAATTGCAACGGTAGCGGTATTAAATAATTAAAAATTAATTATTACGTCAAAGAGTATATCTGCAACGGTGGATCTTCACATAAAATGCTGTTCCCATCTCTGGGCTGGGGCTCCCCAGTACTAGCTCCTTCCACTTGATCGCATCTAGCGCAGAGCCGCTCGAATCGTCGACGCCCGAGTACTCTGCGATCGGCTCGATTCACTGGTGCTGCGAAGAGATGTTGCATCTCTTTGCATTTTCTTTTCCATCTACAATGGGGAGTGCTTTTAGGAATTATTCGGATTAATTCCAGCCGCCAAATTTCAAGAACGGGCATCGAGGTTAAACTGCCGATACCATCCATACCAAATGGATGCTTGGCGGTACACCACTCTGTACGTTTTAGCCACCCTTAACGGAGACTAGCCATCGACGCAGGACAGGATTATAGTGCCCAAGTGTATTCGCAAGCTCAGGTGCAATCTCTATTCCGACACTCTCATAGTCCGATGGGCCGGTAAACCGACACAGCCGGAGAGAAATCAGGCGCAGGCCCAACGGCTTTAGGTGCTTTCACAAGCACGGGGGTGAGACATCCCAACTTCCTGACGACGGGCAGCTACTGGGAGTTTCTTGACGGAAAAACTCAATAACTGATATTTTTCATGGACCGGTACCCGGGACCTCATCATTAGCAGTCGCGTTTAGAACCACGAGACCAACGAGGTAGTCGGTACCAGATATACCCCAATATTGATGGTACTACTACTTGCAGTTCTGGGTTATTTACGTGTGGCGTAAAAGATATGGATTATATTGCCACCTATCTGAGGCCATGAGATCTTTCCAGCATTGACTTTAGTTATGAAATTTGTTAACAGCAATGTATTCCAGACCGAATTTCGGTCACGGCGGTGAGTCTCAACGGAGAATAGCCATCTGCGCAGGGCAGGGTTATAGTGTATGATCAATCACAGTTGCACTCTCTGTTTGCTCATTCTCATAGTAGACGGTGATCCGACTTGATTGGAGATAGATAAGGCGAAGGACCAACGGCTTATCGTGCTTTCCGAGGCACGGAGATATAAAAGGTCGGGAAAAAGTTTCTTCGTATTTTATATACAAAATCAAGACATTTTTTTTTCAAAGTTTAATTACATTAAATTATAATATATATTTGCCATTTTGTTCGATAACTTATTGCCATCGTGTAGGTAGTGACATAAACACGTTGCTGTAGAAATCTTGGGATTTTTTAAATAAAAATGCGACAAATAGTTTTGACAGTCTTCTCTTAATGTTGATCCAACATTACCCAAATAATTCTGAAGAGACCGAAACAGGTGAAAATCTGAGGAAGCAAGATCAGGACTATTTGGGGGATGCATTAATACTTCCCAACCAAACTCTCTCAATACTTGCTGAGTGGCCAAAGATGTGTGTGGTCTTGTGTTCACCAAAGACCACTCCTTTTCTGTTGATCGTTGCCGGCCGTTTTTTCTCAATTTCTTGCTTGAGTCTCATTTTTTGTTGGCAGTAGACATTCAAATTGATGGTTTTGCCCGGCGGTAAAAGCTCATAATAAACGATGCCCTTCCAATCCCACCATACATACAGGATCACCTTATTGCGGTCTGTGGAGTTTAAGTACCCTTTGACCATGATCTTTTTCACACGTTCTTGACTTAGGTATTCACTTTTTATCACCATCGATCAATCTTTTGAAAACTAGTTCAGTTTCAGTACGTTTCAGTAGAGAATCGCAAATGAGAACACGATTCATTATGTTTCTTTCAGTGAGCTCATGTGGTACCCGAATATCGAGCTTTTTGGTATAGCCAGGCTTTTTGAAATGGGTAAAAACTGTTTTATGCTCAATTTTCACTTCCTCGGTTATGTCGTAACTACTTATATGCCGATCTTGCTTCCCTTTATCAAAAATGGCATCGACTTTACCCGTAGGAGGGCGACCAGAGCGTTAGGTCCATAAGCGTCACAATTTTTTTCGCGGCAATGTATCGCATTTCTTCGTTAGATTCACTCTTTTTGCGGAGCCAATTGAAAAATGGCGGGAAAGTTTTATTTACTGTTATCTTTTTCTAAATGTCCTATATGTATTTATCTTAAAACCAGCCAGAAACAAACAGTTCAATCAAAGGGATTCATCTTCAATATTACACAAACGAAATACGAAGAAACTTTTCCCCGACCTTTTATTATGGTTGTAGCATGATTGGGTCCGCTCGACCAAAGAAAGATCACGCTCTCACAGAATACCAACATGAAATAGCAACTTAATGCTGTCAAGTTTCGTATAGTAAGTGAAAAAAACAGGACACGCTAATAACTGGAAACGAGGAATTCCATCTTAATCCTTAGTGGTGACAACGTATCTGTATTTTGGTCCTTAATGGAGGATAGATGTAGATGTCTATGGGGCACAGCATTCACTTACCATAAAGTGGACTGTGTGCTCGTTTGTTACCCTTATACTATAAAAAAACAAAGGTGAATTAAACACCGCCAAATTCCTGACTCCGGACTGCTACTGAGAATTTCTTGGCAGGAAAACCCAATAACTGATTTTTGGCCGACCTGTGTGATAGGCAGTCTATACTAAGTTATGTACTATATATATAGGAACTAATTTACATAAAATAATAAGTGAGTATACGTTTAGTTTGCGTGGCGTTTGCCAAACTGCTTGTGAAGCGTGGCAACTATGTCAATCCCTCCTATCAGCTAATCTATACGGGAGGTCTATGTGGTCGACTTGTGGATAGGCTGTATTAAATGAAAATAAATTAAAAGTAAAAAAAAAAAAACTTTTTTTAAACAAGCTTTTATTTAAATGCGCTAAAAAAACTTTTCCTTTAAAACTTTTACTATCAACTTATACCGTCATTGCACAATATATATGATATAAAAGCTTGTCGCGAGATTTAAGTTTCTACTCATTTCTACTTATTAGTATTTACTTAGTGTGAAAATTTTAAAAATTATATTCAATCAGATCCTGTTTATCTACACAAGTAAATATCGCTTTTGTCAATTTCTGGTGTCCTAGTACATGTTGCAGACAGTTCACGTGTTTCGTCTGAGGATCGGAGTCTGTTCACATATGTTTTTTTTTTAAATTCTAGGTTATAGGCCTTTTCATAACACACTGTTCCATTCCCGTCTTGTGTATTTTTTATCTGATCTAACTCCTAACTAAATCTATATAAAATATTAACGTTGACGACACTCCTGTAATTTTTTTTGTTTCGTTTTATTCAACAAAAATTGCCTGAATAAATAAAAATGGAAAATGCTTGTAATAAAAATTTGAAATAAGAATATTTTTTTAAAACTGAGGTTGTTGTTAATAAATAGAATAAAAATATTCCAAACAGATTCAAAATGCAGGTGTGACGCCTAGAATTATTATAATTTTATTGTATGGTTTTGTTCAACAAAAATTGTCTGAAGAAAATAAAAAAGAAAAATGCTTGTAATAACAATTTTAAATAAGAATATTTTTTTAAAACTGAGGTTGTTGTTCAGAAATAAAATAAAAATATTCCAAACAAATTCAAAATGCAGGTGTGACGTCTAGAACTATTTTCTACCTGCATGAATATGATATATAGTAGTTCTCGTGAACGTATGTTGTGCATCATCTATCGCTATAGTCAACTTATATTATACCCGTATCTTTTTAATTAATTAGTCTATGTTTCCATGAAATGAGGTGAGGGATTTTGTGCGAAAAGGAGGATATGCCAATGTCTAGGAATTGACTGTGATAATATGAACTATTTACAATTATGTACATCCCCAAAATTATGAAGCTTTAGTTCATTCGTCGAGAGGCTCACGTGTTCAAATTTGGTTTCCTACTTGTTCGAAACTGTTTTTTAAAAACCCTAGATGGTTAGGTAAATAGCACTGCCATTTTTACAACTACCTATCTTAAAAATAAAAATAATGCTTTCTGCCATAGATATAGCGTCAGTTTATACTAAATTTATGTTTTCTATAGTCTAATGTTTGTTATATATAGTTGAAAATAAATAAAATAATATTAGATTTTTGTATTTTTATCCCCTTGACAGTGGATAATAATTTCTTTCACTTTTTGATGTCCTAGTATCTTGGTCACTAAAACACGTGTTAGCGCAAGTTGCACGGAGGGGATCTGTTATGGACAATCCAACTGTAACGTACACGCGTAATGATGAAATAATAAAATAATAATATAATCATTACAATTAATCAGTATATTATTATAATAACTGTATATTTCAAACTGTAGATATATTACTGTATATTTATATAATATTGTATATTTTAATAAAAATGAAGTGACGGGAAAATATGGAGTAATGGATATTTTTAAACCACCACTACACAGTGTAATACTGAATAATTTTTATAAAAAGAATTTCCTCGAGACTAAATTTTCGGTCACGGCGGCCAATGGATAAGGACAAGATTATAGTGCAAGAGTGGATGCACAACACAGGTGCACTATCTATCCTCTCACTCCTCACTCTCATTGTTCTCGTGGAACGGTAAACTAACACGAACGGAGTGAGACAGAGGCAGGACCAACGACTTTACGCGCTTTCCGAGGCACGGGGTGAAACACCGCCAACTTTCTGACTCCGGTCTGCGATTGAAAAATTCTTGATAGAAAAACCCAATAAGTAACTGATTTTGACTCGACCCGGGATTCGAACTCGGGACCACATGATCAGCAACTGCGTTTACGATCTAGAAGCTAAACTAACGACTAAGGTCGTCAAAAATTCTGTTTTGATTAAAAAATATTACGAACAACTTAGCATTTAAATTCTGAAAAAGGGTTGGTTATATTGTTTCATTCATTTTTTTAAATAATATAATTGGTTAATAGAATCAGGCGTTACTTTGCGGAAATCCATTATATAGAAGCTTTTAGAAAAATTTACTATTATATATTTTTAACGCGGATATTTGCGAAGTAAATTTTTCTAAAAGCTTTTAATATAATTGGATTATAGAAGAATTTTACTGGTTATATCTTTAAGATTTTTGAAAGTGAAAGGGAGAGGGGTAGGGCGAAATTTAGGCTCTAGTGGCCGTAAGCGTCAGCTAGCCATGCTACACCATGCAACTGTCGAAATATGAAGGAACAAGTAAAAATTTTATTGATATTAAACCATTGCACGGTCTACTTTTGTAAGTTCCCCTCCTCTTTTTGTAACTATAACAAAAATAAGATGGGACGAACAGCAACATTGAGACGGAACTTAAAAAAGTCCAACCTTCGCTCACGTGCTCTTCTATCTAATATACCAGGACATCAGAAATCAGACAAAATTACATTGCGCAATAATTGTCTGCGTTCTGTATGTTCTGATGGAGGGACTGGTGAGGTGAATTCTTGTGAGAAAAAAAAAGACATCGACAACATTTTTAATTAACTGAATTAATTATTATTATAATTTATATTTACACATAAATAAAATTGAATTGTCTAAAAAAATGCTTGGTGGCATTCCTTGGGTAAGGTCTATGTTTAGCAGTGGACTTGTGAAGGGTTGTAAAGATGATGATGATGATGATGATGCATAATAAATACAGGTGAAGCTAAAATACTTGAAAATTTAGTTCGACTGGGTCATTAGCGTTGTCTTGGTCTTGGTTATTTATTCTGTGGTCTTGGTGTGTATATTTTTTCTAGAAGTAAAGCTGGTGATCGAATCCGGGTTGCTCCTGTGCTGTAAAATTTGCGCTTAGTTCGATAATCGTGATCTAATACCACACAAACATCAGATTAAATATTAAATCTCAATTATTCTCTACAATATTATATATTATTTTACAAATGTAACGAAGCCTTCTACTTACTTTTATTAATTAACTTTAATTTAAAAGATACAATTAAAATAACTAATACTAATTAAATCTACACCCCGCCCGATGTTAGAAACGAAGTGTGGTGGCATCTCGGAGTTTCGTATATACCTAGGTATAATGCTGGCGGGTGACGCCGCGGGCGTCACTGTGAATCCACGGCAGCTACATTTCCCATCAGGTTAGCAGAACTGCCTCGCTGCATTAGGTTTCTGGTAAAGGTGCTGTGTCGGTTGACATCGCGTGCGTCATTGTGAGTCCACGGTGACCGAGTTACGCATCAAGTCAGTAAAACTGCCTCGTGGAAGCAACGTTGAAATGTTGTGTGGGAAAATGAGGTAGCCGCGTAGTTCGCGGTTTTGTAAGGGGTATCCATATATTATGTAACACCTCCCCCCTGAGAACAGCAACTATTTCTGAGTCTTGAGATGATGAAATATTGCTGTCTTCTGTGGTTCAGATTTTATAGGTTTCGCGTAGATGTCTTCTTTGGATGGGAGTTGCGATGCTTTTCTAGTGCACTGCAATAGTCCGTAAAGTTTTAAAGTAACAAGTCTTGTAAGTACCAGTATGCTTAATATCATTACAGCGTAAAGTGGGATGGTCGTATGGTACGAGTAACTCCGAGATGCCACCACGCTTCGTACAGGTATTTCGACGAAATTTGGTCAACTTCTAAAATCGGTTGAGACATCAGATTATGTTGAATTTCATGTAATCTCTTTAAGTCAATAGATTTGAGATGTATGTGAGACGAGTTGTTCAGATGAGTAGCTGGGTTATAGTTAAGCTTCGTGATCTTCAAAGGCTGCTGCTCTTTCACTCGGTCGTTGATGTTAGTGATGGTAGTAGACTCCGTAGTATGCAGAAAGTAAAATGGCAAAATGGAAGAAAGGTTTTCGAGTGGCTGTCTCCTACTGGCAGGCGAAGTGTAGGGCATCTCTCCTTTAGATAGAGTGACGGACGACCTGGTAAGACATGCAGGAAGTCAATGGATGCAGGTGACTCGGGACCGTGCTTTGTGGCATTCTTTGGTGGAGGCCTATGTTCAGCAGTGGACTTGTCAAGGGCTGTAATGATGATGATAATGAAAAAGGACAGAATGTTGGACATTTTTTTTTTTTGATTAATTTTTCTTCACTGTTTACATTACTTATTCGGATCAATCTTTGCAAATTTGGCCGGTTATTGCAAAGTAACCCTGTATAATAAAAATGTATTAATGTAAGTTATACAAAAGAATCCTGGAATATTTTAGTGTACGTCAGTTTATAATAAACCTAATGGTTGCACATAATTTATATGCTCATACAAGTCGTGCGAAGTTCTCTTGCCTCATGATATCCTAGTATATGTGGAGGGTTAACACGTTTGCTTTTCATCGGGCGTCGGGCGCCACCATATAATATAATATAATATAATAATATAATTATACATATAATATAATATAATATAATAATACATACAATTTTTTATATTTTTTGATCCTAAAAAATTACTAGGGTAAAAAAGTGCCGTTACGGAATGTTTTAGTCATTGTCAAATTACTTCAATGTTTTTAGTTACGATTTTTAGAAAATTCTCAAAACTTAAATAGCATATTTTTTATAGGAGACCGCCGCCCCGGAACAACTGCATCAACACACCAGGGGTATTGCAGGTCTTCTCTTATCCAGTCTTGGACTTGGAATTAAAACTAACTAACAAATAAGGACTTAAATCTAAAATATCCTCCGAAACTCATGTACTTAGGCTGGCACGAAGTAAATATCACACACACTTCTTTTCATCCTTGAATTATTTTACAGTTTTGGTCTACCTCCAAGATTTCATATGCATTTGATTCTCCGTCTTTCCGAATTAATTTTTTACCAAACTTAACTCCGAAGAAGAATGAAGCAAGCAAAAGCAAGTTTACCTAACCTAAGTCAACCATACCTAACCAAATATGTCTATAAATAAACGTCTTGAGATGATTACAATGAATTAATGATTTGTTGTTAATTAAATGATGATTGCTATCGGCAGCTAATATTTAAAAGTCATGATTCCCTAGTAAAATAGATTTACTATAAATCGGTGGTTGCTCCTATTCTCCCATTTTCAACGATGCACACATGAAATAATACGAAATCTGTCTGTCTTCTTCTGCTTTTGAAATCCTAGTACATTGGCCGCATGAAACACGTGTTTTACT
The DNA here is from genome assembly GCA_963668995.1 of Parnassius mnemosyne. NCBI lineage: Eukaryota > Metazoa > Arthropoda > Insecta > Lepidoptera > Papilionidae > Parnassius > Parnassius mnemosyne. Next base: position 4,028,555 of record CAVLGL010000115.1, read on the forward strand.
TCATTTCCCCGTGACGCGCTTTCTTGCCACAGTGACAGCCCCACTCGAGGTTCAGTGGTGTCGCCGCTATGCTATCAGGGGGGGTGGGGGGTGGGGGGGGGTGTCATTGTGCATCATTTACTTTCATCTACTTCAAACATAGACAAAAGAGATAAAAATATTGTTATAATGACGCATTCGCGGCAGCGAATCATTGCGAAAATCGCGGTAGCGAAACAACTGCAGAATCGACGTCACGGAAGCGGAACCTCTGTAAATTTGTCCTAAAATAAAAACACGTAACCATATATCGAATTTTTGTTGTTATATTTGTATTCTTTTCTATATATTTTTTCTGTTTTATTAGCTGAAATTCTTTTGTTTATGAGACAAGGGTGCCATTCGAGCACACAGTCCAATTGATGGTAAGTGGATGCTGTGGCCCATAAACATCTACATGTATCCTCGATTACGAATCAAAATGCAGATACGTTGTCACTCGTTAGGACCAAGATGGAATGCCTAGTTTCTAGTAAAAAGAGTCTCCGGTTCTCTACACTCATCATACGAAACACAGTGTTAAGCTGCTATTTTATGCTGGTATTCGGTGAGAGCGTGGTCCTCCCTCGGTCGAGCCGACCCATTCGTGCTACAACTATACTACTAATATAGCTGTAGCATGGCTCTATCACGTAACTGCGAGATAGACTTAAAATGAGATATCCGCAGTAGAACCAGAGTAACCAGCATAGCCCTACAGATTAATAAGCTGAAATTGCAATGGGCATATGGCACATATAGCTCGAAGAACCCAGAACCGATGGAGAAGAAATGTTTTTGAGTGGCAGCCTCATAGATTCGCCTTCGCAGGCGAAGTGTAGAGTGACTCGCCCACTAGATGTGAGTGAGGACCTATTAAGACATGCAGGAAGTCGATGGATGCAGGTAGCTCAGGACCGTGCTTTGTGGCATTCCTTGGGGAGGCCTATTTTCAGCAGTGGACTTGTGAAGAGCTGTAATGTGGATGATGATGAATGATAAATTTTGTTCCATTTAGGGGCAGAATAAGAGTTCTGCGGCAGTGTTGCTGTACCTTAAGCTGAGTCGGTGATTTCGTTTACAGAAGAATATTACGTGGTAGAGCCATGCACTAGCTATTGCACGAATGGGCCAGCTTGAACAGGAGAAGTACAACGGCCCTCACAGAATACCGCCGTTCAGCAGTATTTATTACTTTCGCGTTTCGCCTGGTAATTGCAACGGTAGCGGTATTAAATAATTAAAAATTAATTATTACGTCAAAGAGTATATCTGCAACGGTGGATGTTCACATGAAATGCTATTCCCATCTCTGGGCTTGGGCTCCCCAGTACTAGCTTCTTCCACTTGATCGCATCCAGCGCAGAGTCGCTCGAATCATCGACGCCCGAGTACTCTGCGATCGGCTCGATTAACTGGCGCTGCGAAGAGATGTTGCATCTCTTTGCATTTTCTTTTCCATCCACCACGGGGAGTGCTTTTAGGAATTATTCGGATTAATTCCAGCCGCCAAATTTCAAGAACGGGCATCGAGGTTAAACTGCCGATACCATCCATACCATATGGATGCTTGGCGGTACACCACTCTGTACGTTTTAGTAAGAGTTTTCTTCCTCGTACGACCTCTCTGTGAAATAGTTTACCACCGGCGATTTCTCCCGACCAATACGACTAAGGGACCTTCAAAAAAATAGCTCACTCCTGCAATTCCCCTGGTGTTCCAGTTGTTCATTGGCGGCGGTAGTCACTTACTATCAAGTGAGAAGTATGCTCGTACGCCTCCTCTACTAAAAAAATTAACAAACAATTCACCCCTGATACCCATTGCAAGGAGTTTACGTAAAAAGACTTAAATGATCGATTTTAGCGAATGCTTTGCAGGAGTCTGTATGGATACATCTATCTATGTTGGTTTAGACTTAAAGCTAGTTAGATAGTCGGAACAAATTACAAGGTTTGACACGGTGGATCTGTTTTTTAAGAAACCATGTTGATTTTCACTAAATGTGTAGCGAAGGTTGTAAATAATTTTTTCAAGTAGTGGAAATGGAATAATAATTTCGTGCCTCATCCTTAGGTCCTTTTTATGTATTGGAATAATAAAATTTTTGGAAACATACCTCACTTTAAGGAATGGTGGTACAGAATGCTGAGAGGCATAGTAAGAGAGTTCTCACTACGTACAATTAAGATAGCCGTTATACCGTCTGATCCAACTGATTTGTTCAGGTGGATAGCCTTCAAAAGTTTAGGTACCTCTGCTTCTTGCACCTCGACGGAACTGATATAAACATTTTGCGTGTCAATAATATTAAAATAAATTAAATTAAAGTGTCTGAAACCTAAATAAAGTAAGACTTAAAATACTGATTGAAGAAATCATAAATTACTTCACTTTTGCCTGAATAATGCTGTCTGAATTTCATATTAGAAGGACATGAATGGTAAGTAGATGCTGTGGCACATAGACATCTACATTTATCCTCGATTAAGAATCAAAATGCAGATGCGTCGTCACCCCTGAGTACTAAGATGAAAAGCCTCGTTTCCAGCAAGAAGGGTCTCCGGTTCTCTACATTCACTATACGAAACACAGCAGCATTAAGCTGCTACTTTACGCTGATATTCTGTGAGAGTGTGGTCTTATCCCGACTGAACCGACCCATTCGTGCTACAAACATAATATAGCTGCAATGTGGCTCTACCACGTATAATTTTTTTATAAATGTACCCAATATTACTTATCGCATTATTATTACCGTTTGTTACCCTAACTTCAATATTCTTCTTTGTTTATCCATGAGCTTGTAAAATTACACTACTTGGACTTGAATGGACCTTTCCTACTGTAGTGAGGATCTGTCTGTCATATTTGTCACGGATGGTAGGTAATTTGACAATTGCAGTACCAGATATAATGTCCTCCAGACCGAATTTCGGTCATGATGGCCAGCCTTAACGGAGACTAGCCATCGGCGCAGGACAGGATTATAGTGCTCAAGTGTATGCGTAAGCTCAGGTGCAATCCCTATTCCGACACTCTCATAGTCCGATGGGCCGGTAAACCGACACAGCCGGAGAGAGATATGGCGCAGGCCCAACGGCTTTAGGTGCTTTCTCAAGCACGGGGGTGAGACATCCCAACTTCCTGACGACGGGCAGCTACTGGGAGTTTCTTGACGGAAAAACTCAATAACTGATATTTTTCATGGACCGGTACCCGGGACCTCATCATCAGCAGTCGCGTTCAGAACCACGAGAGCTACGAGGTAGTCAGTACCAGATATACCCCAATATTGATGGTACTACTCGTTGCAGTTCTGGGTTATTTACGTGTGGCGTAAAAGATATGGACTATATTGCCACCTATCTGAGGTCATGAGATCTTTCCAGCATTGACTTTAGTTATGAAATTTTTAACAGCAATGTATTCCAGACCTAATTTCGGTCACAACGGTGAGTCTCAACGGAGAATAGCCATCTGCGCAGGGCAGGGTTATAGTGTATGATCAATCACAGTTGCATTCTCTGTTTCCTCACTCTCATAGTAGACGGTGATCCGACTTGATCGGAGATAGATCAGGCGAAGGATCAACGGCTTATCGTGCTTTCCGAGGCACGGAGATATAAAAGGTCGGGAAAAAGTTTCTTCGTATTTTATATACAAAATCAAGACATTTTTTTTAAAGTTTAATTACATTGAATTATAATATATATTTGCCATTTCGTTCGATAACTTATTGCCATCATGTAGGTAGTGACATAATCACGTTGCTGTAGAAATCTTGGGATTTAAAAAAAATGCGACAAATAGTTTTGACAGTTTTCTTTTAATGTTGATCTAACATTACTCAAATAATTCTGAAGAGACCGAAACAGCTGAAAATCTGAGGAAGCAAGATCAGGACTATTTGGGGGATGCATTAATACTTCCCAACCAAACTCTCTCAATACTTGCTGAGTGGCCAAAGATGTGTGTGGTCTTGTGTTCACCAAAGACCGTTTTTTTAATTTCTTGCATGAGTCTCATTTTTTGTTGGCAGTAGAGATTCAAATTGATAGTTCTGCCCGGCGGTAAAAGCTCATAATAAACGATGCCCTTCTAATCCCACCATACATACAGGATCAACTTATTGAGGTTTGTGGAGTTTAACCATGATCTTTTTCACACGTTCTTGACTTAGGTATTCACTTTTCATCACCAACGATCAATCTTTTGAAAACTAGTTCAGTTTCAGTACGTATCAATAGAGAATCGCAAATGAGTACACGATTCATTAGGTTTCTTTCAGTGAGTTCATGTGGTACCCAAATATCGAGCTTTTTGGTATAGCCAGGCTTTTTCAAATGGGTAAAAACTGTTTTATGCTCAATTTTCAATTCCTCGGCTATGTCGTAACTACTTATATCTTGATCTTGCTTCCCTTTTTCAAAAATGGCATCGATTTTACCCGTAGGATTTTCCAGAGGAGGTTTTACCAGAGCGTTAGGTCCATAAGCGTCACAATTTTTTTTCGCGGCTTGAGACGCATTTTTCCCTTTTTTGTAATAAAACTTCAGAATGTATCGCATTTCTTCGTTAGATTCACTCTTTTTGCGGAGGCAATTGAAAAATGGCGGGAAAGTTTTTTTACTGTTTTCTTTTTCTAAATGTCCTATATGTATTTATCTTAAAACCAGCGAGAAACAAACAGTTCAATCAAAAGGATTCATCTTCAATATTACACTAAGGAAATACGAAGAAACTTTTCCCCGACCTTTTATTATGGTTGTAGCATGATTGGGTCCGCTCGACCGGAGAAAGATCACGCTCTCACAGAATACCAACATGAAATAGCAACTTAATGCTGTCCTGTTTCGTATGGTGAGTGAAAAAAACAGGAAACGCTAATAACTGGAAACGAGGAATTCCATTTTAATCCTTAGTGGTGAAACGTATCTGTATTTTGGTCCTTAATGAAGGATAGATATAGATGTCTATAGGGCACAGCAACTTACCATAAAGTGGACTGTGTGCTCGTTTGTTACCCTTATACTATAAGAAAAACAAAGGCGAATTAAACACCGCCAAATTCCTGACTCCGAACTGCTATTATTTGGTCGATAAACTTTCGTCTAGGCCGACCCTTCCCGACTATGTCGTTCACCTCTGCAACATAAATTTGCTTTGTCACTCTTTCCTCATTCATTCTTTCTACATGGCCAAACCACCTAAGCATTCCTTTCTTAATCCTGGTCACAACATCATCTTGCAAACCACACTCTTCTCTTATTAAACAATTTCTCACTCTGTCATTCAGCTTCATCTCTAACATACTCCTTAATGACCGCATTTCTACAGCATTTATTCTACTCTCATGCTTCTTCTGCCACACCCAACTTTCACTACCATACATTAAAGTAGGTACTAATTTAAATAAAATAATAAGTGAGTATACGTTTAGTTGGCGTGGCGATTGCCAAACTGCTTGTGAAGCGTGGCAACTATGTCAATCCCTCCTATCAGCTAATCTATACGGGAGGTCTATGTGGTCGACTTGTGGATAGGCTGTATTAAATAAAAATAAATTAAAAGTAAAAAAAAAACCTTTTTTTTAAACAAGCTTTTATTTAAATGCGCTAAAGAAAACTTTTCCTTTAAAACTTTTACTATCAACTTATACCGTCATTGCAGAATTTATATGATAATAAAGCTTGTCGCGAGATTTAAGTTTCTACTTACTCATTTCAAATTATTAGTATTTACTTAGTGTGAAAATTTTAAAAATTATATTCAATCAGATCCTGTTTATCACAGGTAATTCTCGCTTTTGTCAATTTCTGGTTCCATTCCCGTCTTGTGTATTTTTTATCTGATCTAACTCCTAAATAAATCTATATAAAATGTTAACGTTGACGACACTCCTGTAATTTTTGTTATAATTTTATTGTTTGGTTTTATTCAACAAAAATTGTCTGAAGAAATAAAAATGGAAAATGCTTGTAATTAAAATTTGAAATAAGAATATTTTTTTAAAACTGAGGTTGTTGTTTAGAAATAGATTAAAAATATTCCAAACAGATTCTAAATGCAGGTGTGACGCCTAGAATTATTATAATTTTATTGCTTGGTTTTATTCAACAAAAATTATCTGAAAAAAATTAAAATGGAAAATGCTTGTAATAAAAATTTGAAATAAGAATATTTTTTTTAAAACTGAGGTTGTTGTTAAAAAATAGAATAAAAATATTCCAAACAGAATCAAAATGCAGGTATGACGTCTAGAATTATTATAATTTTATTGTTTGGTTTTATTCAACAAAAATTGTCTGAAGAAAATAAAAAAGGAAAATGTTTGTAATAAAAATTTTAAACAAGAATATTTTTTTAATACTGAGGTTGTTGTTCAGAAATAGAATGAAAATATGCCAAACAAATTCAAAGTGCAGGTGTGACGTCTAGAACTATTTTCTACCTGCATGAATATGATATATAGTAGTTCTCATGAACGTATGTTGTGCATCATCTATCGCTATAGTCAACTTATATTATACCCGTATCTTTTTAATTAATTAGTCTATGTTTCCATGAAATGAGGTGAAGGATTTTGTGCGAAAACGAGGATATGCCAATGTCTAGGAATTGACTGTGATAATATGAACTATTTACAATTATGTACTTCCCCAAAATTATGAAGCTTTAGTTCATTCGTCAAGAGGCTCATGTGTTCAAGTTTAGATTTCCTACTTGTTCGAAACTGTTTTTTAAAAACCCTAGATGGTTAGGTAAATAGCACTGCCATTTTTACAACTACCTATCTTAAAAATAAAAATAATGCTTTCTGCCATAGATATAGCATCAGTTTATACTAAATTTATGTTTTCTATAGTCTAATGTTTGTTATATTTAGTTGAAAATAAATAAAATAATATTAGATTATTATATTTTTATCCTTATACCCTTATACCCTTGATAGTGGATAATTTCTTTCACATTTTGATGTCCTAGTATCTTGGTCACTAAAACACGTGTTAGCGCAAGTTGCACGGAGGGGATCTGTTATGGACAATCCAACTGTAACGTACACGCGTAATGATGAAATAATAAAATAATAATATAATCATTACAATTAATCAGTATATTATTATAATAACTGTATATTTCAAAACTGTAGATATATTACAGTATAAATAAATAACTCAACGCAACTTATTTTACTCATTCCTTTTTTGTGATGTTATCTTCGGAGATGGCTCTATACAAAGTTGGAAAAATTCCACTCCTAAGGGAGGGAAAATGCGGATGAAGTTTTTAATATTTATACGATATTCTAGTTATTAATTTGGGCTTCTGATATTTTAATAAAAATGAAGTGACGGGAAAATATGGGGTAATGGATATTCTTAAACCGCCACTACACAGTGTAATACTGAATAATTTTTATAAAAAGAATTTCCTCGAGACTAAATTTTCGGTCACGGCGGCCAATGGATAAGGACAAGATTATAGTGCAAGAGTGGATGCACAACACAGGAGCACTATCTATCCTCTCACTCCTCACTCTCATTGTTCTCGTGGGACGGTAAAAGCTTACATTGCGCAATAATTGTCTGTGTTCTGTATGTTCTATGATGGAGGGACTGGTGAGGTAAATTCTTGTGAGAAAAGAAAAAGACATCAACAACATTTTTAATTAACTGAATTAATTATTATTATAATTTATATTTACACATAAATAAAATTGAATTGTCTAAAAAAATGCTTGGTGGCATTCCTTGGGTAAGGTCTATGTTTAGCAGTGGACTTGTGAAGGTTTGTAAAGATGATGATGATGATGCATAATAAATACAGGTGAAGCTAAAATACAAAGTATTAAAAATCTTCCTAAAAAGCAAGGGTTGAAAATTTAGTTCGACTGGGTCATTAGCGTTGTCTTGGTCTTGGTTATTTATTCTGTGGTCTTGGTCTGTATACTTTTTCTAAAAGTATAGTAAAGCTAGGGATCGAATCCGGGTTGCTCCTGTGCTGTAAAATTTGCGCTTAGTTCGATAATCGTGATCTAATATCACACAACATCAGATTAAATATTAAATCTCGACTATTCTCTACAATATTACATATTATTTTACAATATGTAACGAAGCCTTCTAAGTTGTACTTTATACAGTCTGATATATTATTGTCCTCTTTGTACCTGTGTCTTATTTATTAATATACTGTGGCCTTAGTAATTAATTGTGCATATTATATACTAGCGATACGACCCGGCTTCGTGTGCGCCACCTACCCGGTGCCATTGTGAATCTAAACCATCCAGAAATCTACTTAAACACACACAAAAAATTAAAATTGTCTTACTGTTTCGAGATATCTCGTGTTAAACGTCACGATGTTAAGTGAAGAATCCGTGTTGGATAGGAGTTTCATAAAATCCGTTCTTAGTGGGTGTCTACGTCGAGTACATATGTCAAATTTCAAGTGAAAGGCGTATTTTTGGAGAGCTCTAAATGAGTGAGTAATCAATATATATATATATATATGTATATATTGTATATAACTCTGTGTTACATTTAATATAAAATTTTTACAATAACGGAAAAGTTATGAACCGCAAACGGTGGTCATATCACTTTAATCCATTTCTACCTGACGAATCGAACGTAAAAGGACATTGCAGTTTCATATATAATGTCTGGAATGAGGGTAAAAAATAAAAGGAAATACGAACAAATGAAGGTAGAATGTTAATCTGTCACTTGTTTTAGCAGTATAAAAGTGCCGTTGTGTGTGCCGTGGCTTGAGAGTGCCAAGTCACACAGTTGCCGTTTCTTTAGAGAATGTGTGGTGAACATTGTAAGTCCCGAATTCTATTCTTCGCAATACATTTATCTTCATTTCTTTTAATTTTTAATTTTGCAAAGCAGATTATTTATTTGTTTCATGCACCTGAAACGTTTTTATTCTACGAGACCTGTGCTGGATGTACTTAAGTGCACTCTTGTGCATCTGACGCAGTTGTTTCCATGTGTTTTGCTTTTTACATTAAAATCTAATAAGAAAAATGTTTCAGGTATTAATTAACTTTGTGCCTATGTTTACAGCCACTGTAAGGTATGTGAATTGGTGCCTATGCCAACAATGTTGAAGTCTGGACAGCTCGCTGGTGCTGGTGCGGCGCGACAGTTCGCTGGCGCGAGTATAGTTAGACGCAAACGCAGCGAATCTCTCGCTGGAGCGCGTTTAGCTGAGGGGCCTGTCTTCAGTGACAGGCCCCTCAGCTATCTGTGCCGTATGCGCAGTGTTTCTCAGAAAAACTTGTGTTATCTAAGACGTGCGTTAACTCTAGTGGGAAGCGTTGTAAACTAAAATTTTATTTGGACGATGTTTCCAATTCTGTAAAAGTTTAGTCTGTATGAAATGTATTCAAGAGCTCACTCATTGTGTGCCGATGAATAACAATTGGTAAAGATATGAAAACAAGACTTTATCGTTTCATGGTCAGAAAGGGCCGAGACCGTTATGCGAACGTAGTGCCTATGACTTTACTCTGACGACATGTTGTGCTAAGGTAGAGCCATTGCCAAGCGCGTCGTCTGTGACCTACGTGGTGCCTGCATCAATAGTGTAAATGCGAACAAATGAAGGTAGAATGTTAATCTCCCACTTGTTTTATCTTTTTTATATTTTCTTCTTTTTTTTTTATCGTGCAGGCCACTAAGAAGATCAGTCTGTAATTCTTTGAGTCCCACTGTCGTTACTATGCCCGTTGGTGTATTCTACTAGTGTACGCAAGGAAGGTCGTGTTGCAGAGAGGCTGCCCTGTGTTACATTAAGATGGGTAGTGATGCTGTAGGTTTACATACTTTGGTGTTATCATGTAATTGGGTCCAGATAGTAAGCAGGGTTTGTTACCGAGTAGTGTACTGTTAGTTAAATACTTTGAGGAGAATTTCTTACATCAGAAGTGGGATTGAAGCCTTTTTCTGTAACTATACATTGTAATTTCTTACAATAGATTATATATTACTGTGGATTGTCATCAACTGTAGATATATTACCTAAAATATAATACAGCCTTATTATGCAGTGATTGTAATTATATACTAATTAATTGTAATGATTATATAATAAAGTTACATTTCATACGAGCACAGTTGCATAGCTTTACTAACAAGATCGATGAAAAAATTGTGGAAAAATCAAGTTCCTCCATCCGTCTACGATTGCGCAGAAAACACGTGTTTGAGTGAACAAGGTACTAGGACAACAAAAAGCGAAAGAAATTATCTAACTTGCATCCACCAGTCTTGAACTTGCACCCTCAGATTTTCACCTGTTTCGGTCTCTTCAGAATTCTTTGGATGGCATTAGTTTAACATCAAGATAGGACTGTCAAAACTACTTGTCTTTATAAAAATCCCAAGATTCGATTCGATTCTACAGCAACGGGATTATGTCACCACCTACAAAATGGCAACATGTTATCGAACAAAATCGCCCATATATTTATATATATATATATATATATATATATATATATCTTGTATAGTCTTGAATTTGAATATAAAATACGAAGAAACTTTTTCCCCGACCCATTATAACAAATTAGACTATAGAAAACTTTTACAGTCTTTGATTTACATATAAAGAAGGAGCAATGCAATTTAGCGGTTTAAAAGGTAGTTTCGAAAACTAGCGAACACGTGAGCCTCTCGATGAATGGACTAGAACTTCATAATTTTTGGGAACTACATAATTGTACACGGTCAATTCCAAGAGATTTTCCTATCCGTTGCTACAGACAATACATAATAGGCAACAGACAGAAATATTTGGTGGTCGAACAGGTGTTTAAAGTCACATTTAAGGATCTAATTTAAAGTTTTACGCACGAAAACACTCACCCCATCTCATGCAAACTTAGACCAAATAAATAAGAAGATACGAGTATAATATAAGTTATCTACAGCGAAATATGCACAACATACGTTCACAAGATCTATACGTCCATGGTATAAGTATTTTATTTAATCACAATATATCAGAAGTCTTCTGGCTGACAGTTACAAAAAGTCGCGATACATCCATCATGTCATCATTCATATCATATTCATGCAGGCGGAAAATAGTTACAAACATCACACCTGCCTCTTGAATTTGTTTGAAATAGTTTTATTCTATTTCTGAACCAACATCAGTTCCAAAAAAAATTCTTGTTTCTAATTTATTAAAAGCATTTTGCATGTTTATTTTCTTCAGACAATTTTTGTTTAATAACCAAATAACAAAATTGTAATAAAAATTAGTATTAAGTACATACTTACAGCATTAGTTAATATTTTTATATTCGATTTATTAACCTAAGACGCCCATTACACGGTAGGTTTTGCTGTCAGTTTTACAACAATCACGGTTGTGATTAATGAATAACCTATCGTGTAATGCGGTGATTGACGGTTGCATAAAATTGATTGACAAATATCTGGATATTTTGATTTTTACGTCAATCAACTATTAGTCACGAATTTTGATTGAACGTGTAATTGCATTTCGTCAATCACGCGTCAGTCAACGCTTAGACAGCAATGGAGGCGGACGCAGAATATATTGAAGAGGCTGCTTCTACGCGCTCGCGCAGCCCGTCGCCACTCCCACCAAATGTGTTTCAGCCAGAAAAAGATTTTATTTTAAATTTTCAGTCTCTCCCCGAGTTGTGGGACACGAAAAACCCCGGGTAGGTTGGATGCCCCTAATACCAGCCACGCCCCTAATTCCAGCCTTTCCGCCTTTTTACTTCGTAAATAAGATTTCTAGTAGTCTTAACTACAAATATGGTCGGCTAAAAATTCTTCGTAATTAGAGGAAAGTATATTTCAAATATTACCTCACAGTTTTAAACCTAACAGTGTTAAATTAAAAATCAAAACATAAGCCATAGAATTATTACGTAATAATTTTATGACATAAGCATATTTTACATTAGCTCATCTTTAGTCTTTTTGATTTGTATGAATGTGACTATAGACATTTTCTTTTAGTGGAAATTAATGGGGCTGTAATTAGATATACGAAATTTATGGAGTGCATATTGTCAGTCGCCCGACTGTTATTTGGTTTGACGTAAATAATAAGAAGTACTTTATTTTAACCACGTAATATAAATCAGGGCTGTCATAAACTAGAATAAATACCATTAATTTGAACTCACACAGAAAACCAACGTAGAATAGCAGCTTAACGCTGCTGTGTTTCGTATGGTGAGTGTAGAGAACCGGAGACCCTTTTTACTGGCAAAGAGGCATTCCATCTTAGTCCTCACGGGTGTCAACGCATCTGCATCTTGAGTCTATATTGAGGATAGATGTAGATGTCTATGGGTCATAGTAGCCACTTACCATCAGGTGGACTGTGTGCTCGTTTGTCACCCTATCCTATATAAAAAAAAACATAACTTATTTTATAGTTAAGTAAGTTATGATCAATTCGTCTATATTTTAAAATTGGTGTTTGATTTAAAAGTATAACAAATGATACGTACTTGCTTTTCAGACATTTGGTATATGTTAAGAACACCATACAATATTTAATTATTTTTTGAGAAAGACAAAAACAAACAATAAATGTAATTAACTACAACTTAGTAATACTAATTTTATTATAACTTAAGAACATAAATGAAAAAGTCATAAAACGGAAAGTGGTTCAGGACCATGCTCTGCGGCAGTCTATGGAGGATGATGTTCTGTAGTCGACTTGTGAAGGGCTGAAATGATGATAAAGATTCAAAAACTTGGATGATTAAATTATAAGAAATCGGTGTACTATAATACATAATTTTTAATATAATATTGTTTTAATTAATTGTTTAGTGCTAAAAGAAAAATTTGCTGCTTAAAGCTAAACCACAGCAAGGTAAGAAGTAAAACATTAAAATAAAATAATTATTGTCGTAATACATATTCCATACTTGTGACATGCATGATTTAAAATTAAAAGTTGTTATGAATTTATTTCAGTGCCCCTAAAATTTACCTACAATAGGTACCTACCAAAAACTCAAAAGGCATAGCCCTATGCTATGCTGGCATTAGATATACAAAAGGAAATTGAAATTGACACTAAAAGGCTGGTAATAGGGGCATCCACCCTGTACGAATAAATGTAAAAGTTAAGCTTATTTTTCGTCCATAAATGCGTTTCAAATAAAGCCGCGTATCGATTATGCACTCCAAGAGGTCTAACATTTGCGCGCGTTAAATTAAAATGGGTAAAATGATATTAAATATTACAATTTTTCCTATTCGTTTTTTTTTCTTTTCCTTTTCAAGATATAAAATTATAATTAAATGGTGAATCGAAAATGAACTTAGTTTATAGGTACGTCCTTTCACTCCGAAAATTTGGGTTTGACTGACGATCAGTCAGCATGAGCGTGTAATGCCGAAATTATTCTATCATACAAACGTTAATCATGATTGATCGAACTGATTGACGCTTGCCTAGGCGTGTAATGGGCGTCTAAGTCCAGCTCACAAAATCAATGACGGTAGAGAGACTCAGGCTTTGATTGATCTGAGTGAGTGGATTGGCCAGGTAGGTAGGTAACCTAGAGGAAAAGTCTTGTTATAAAAGAAGAAATTTGCAGAACACTTGAATTGCATTCAGAATGTACTAGGACATCAGAAACTGACAAAAGTAAGGTCGATTTATTTTTCATTTGAGCATTGTCTAGCAGTATCTATTAAACGGCAGAAATAGGCAAATAGATAAGAGGTTGAACTACCCAGATGGACACCTTACCTGCGTCTTCGTGCGTATAATAATGGTAAAAAAGATGGCAATTGAGACGACAACATAATGAAAGCCCACAAGCTGTATGTGAAACGGTACCAAAACGGCCAAAGCTTACGATTCTCAAGAATGCAAGCGATAATCGTATTTCTCTGATTCGAATAGGACGCAGTGCACAATCGATTTACGAATTCACTTCAAGTTTTCGAGATTTGTGTTTACTCAGATTTGATTATGATTTTGGGATCGGAAGCAAAAAATACTCCATGGTTAGGTTAGCTGAAACAAACATAACTAATATAAAAAAAATATGTTCGTTTGTTCGTATTTTATGCGTTGCCATACCTAGCTTGCGATAAAACTTTGTCAACTTATTGCTTGAACGCGCGAATGTTATTATACATATGTATATGTCATAGACATAGTACAATTAAGTTGCGAAAAATTTATTTGAAACTCAATATAACTCTTACAAATTTAAAATGATATTTCCATAATTATTCCTTCTGCGGCTGCAACGCGCCGGGTACCAGCTAGTATTTAAAAATTTCGCTATAAATTAATTAATTGAAAAGAAATTTTAAACAATTGGTAATGTTTCATAGGGGATTTTTTTTAAATTCAAATTATGTATACTTGAATGATGATTGAGCCGTGATAGTCGTCTGTCAACACAGCTTGAGGCAGCAGTGCGGCGGAATTTTACTTGCTCGAAAATGCCTCCTGCGAAGGAACTAATTCCAATAAAAAAGGTCTGTGTACTGCAATGGAACGTATCTCGACTGCTGCTTTAATATTTGGAACTTAAATTTTTGATATATTGGAATATTTTATAAATATTCTAATTTTATCTTTCCATTAGTGTAACACGGCTTATAAATGAAATAAAATATTTATAACATTCATTACTGTCATTAGTTGAACTATTTTATGGCGTGTAAACATCTGATCGAACGAGAAATTTATCAGACTTTTTTAATAGAAAAGGAAGCAATACCTGATGGTAAGTGATCACCGTCTCCCAAGAACATCGTAACATCAGAGGAATTTCAGGTACGTTGTCGACCTTATAGAAAGTAGTAAGCCCTTTTCATGAAGTCCCCTTGTAAAACGCACGGTAGAGGACTGCCAACCAATGCGATGAAGTGGTGATGAATTTAGGTTTCTGACGAAAAGTACGGTGGTGGAATTTGGATGGAGGCAGTCCGTTTTATTATTCAAAAGTAAGAACAAAAGAAGAACTTTTGGGATGGGGAATAAGCAACTCGCGTGACCGTCACACTCTATATATATAAATAATCTAAAATTAAAATTTTGTACAACCGACTTCAATGTAAATTATTAAGAATAACTCAAAAACTATTGGTCAAACCTTGATCAATTTATATGGGACGACATGAGAAGCAGCCCTTTGGGCAAGCTTTCACCGTGCGGCTTATCCTCTGACCCAATTGACTGGATGAAGGACTTTCTCTCAGAGTGATCATCAGCCGGGTTCAATAAGCAACTAGGGAGTAGCTGCAGCTGCAATTACACAACTGTCCATTTCGGATGCTCGAGGAATTATGATGGCTCGGCCTGCCTCGGGCCTCTCAGTTCCGGACAATACTATTGTGGCTGCCTCGAGCCGCAACACGAGGCTGCCCCACGAGCCTGTGCGCTAGGTGGGTACCCGGCTCTGCTCGTCCAATCCTATCGCAACAAACCCCGGTGTTCCTCAGGAGTCCGTTCTCTCAGCAACTCTCTTCCTGCTGCATATTAATGATCTACTTGTTCACGGTATATAGTACCAGCCAAATGCTCAAGCCTGTCGGGATCAAATCCAGTCCGCAAGAGAACCCATGGTTGAGCGCGCGAATCTCTCATTGGAGGCAGTATCCGAATGGTGCGATGGCAATCTCGTGAGATTCAACGCCTCCAAAATACAAGTGTGTCTTTTTACCGCTAAGAGGAGCTGCTCACCGTGGCTCCTACTTTCCGGAATATATTCTCGGAGTATGTTGTATTCAGACGGAAAATCTATCTTTCCGTATGTGTGTAATAGGATTTTGTTACGCTAAGACAGTGCGATTTACCATCTAGGGCTACATCCCCACTTATCTCCAGGTGGGATTATGGTCAAGCACTGGCTCATAATAATTTAAAAAAATATAATGGACTTACATTCCAGGGCTGGGTACGAATAAAAGGCGAAATAATAAAGGTATGGTTTAGTGTAAATTAACAAACTTAAAAGATATTTACTTACCTGTACATTGTGTTATATGTGGGGACCATTGGAATTGAACCTTAGTTACGTGCGTACTTTGAAGTTTATAGGGGCACCCATTGCCCTAAAGTTAACAAATCTTGTTGGATATTATTATAACCATATCAAAAATGTGTTTTGTTTTTTCAACATCGCATTTACGCATTTTCGCCATCCTGTACATTCCTGTTAGTATGACCAGTAGGATGCCACACATGGACATTATTTTATTAGCGCAAATTAACTTTCTTCGGTTTTGATGTTCTGGTACATTATTCGTATGCACCACGTGTTTTATTTTAGGCTCCTGTCTGTCGACAGGCAAAAAAAATGTTATTCGGATATTTTGCTTTGTTTTTTTTTTTAAATAAAATCTGTTCGTAATTTAAACTTAATATTAATTTATTATTGTAAAACACCATGTAAGTAATAAAACTAATAAGTGCATAAAATACACATACGGCTTACAGAACATAAAGTGTATGGTGTGTGTATGTGTGTGTGTGTGTGTGTGTGTGTGTGTGTGTGTGTGTGTGTGTGTGTGTGTGTGTGTGTGTGTGTGTGTGTGTGTGTGTGTGTGTGTGCGTGTGTTTGTGTGTTTTGTGCACACTGATATATTTATAAAGGTACTTTGTGCACACATAGAGTGAATATAATAAAAATAAATACAAATAGATGTTAACAACATAAGAAGAAGAATAGATAGCAGATTTAAGATAGACAAGCAAAATTCTAGAGTCTCACCTCTGTTCAGATTTTTTTATTCAATAGTGCGAGATGATCATATATACGAAAACTATGACGATAGTAAATCTGTGATGCAATTGTTGAGAAGGCGCTCTAGCTTGTTAAGAAAAAAAGCTTGACAATTTGTCCTGGTTTCCCTTCTATACTCAGCACAGATACAATATGTAATTTATAAGTGATAACGCGCAATTTATATCTTTCTAAACTCTGTGTATTATGCAGTTTTGGACAGTTGTGTCCAATGAGGGCTAGAAATCTTCGGCTTAACAGATGTCGCTAGTTGATACTGAGGTGAAGTTTTTTGTTACACAATGTCATATTATTGAGAAATAAGTTTTAAATAAAAGTTTTTCAGTTTCTATAGTCTACTGCTTCTACTGCTTTAAAAAAAATAGTTATCACACTACGATTTTCTCCTGTATCGTGGAGGCAGTTTACAAACATATTATATTATTTTTAATATAAAAACTATTAAATACCTTAGAATAATTATAGATTCTACTCTTACATTTAAAAACAACATAGACCACCTCTACAATAGAGTCCGTAAACTAATGTTTGTTTTTAAAAAGATTCGTTCTTTTGTTGATATTAAGGTAGTAAAGCAAGTATATTCCGCATTATGCCAAACAATTCTCACCTATTGTATAACCTCATGGGGATGAGCAGCTAAAACTACATTGCTAACACTGGAACGCGCTCAAAGAGCTGTATTCCAACATTCCAAGTCGCAACATTCCGCCCTATCATATTCTCGTCCCATCTCTTATATAAATCCGATAATGTCCTCTCAGTGCGCCAGTTATTCGTTATGAGTACGTTACTAAAACAGCACTTGAAATTGCCCTACAGAAGAGAGGTCACTGATTAAAGACGCAACGATAGTCATTGAAACTAACATTAGAATAAGGCATTCTTTCATGCATAAATTTTTTACATTCCTTGGCCCTTTTCTGTATAATCAAGTCAATGCAATTTTGTACATGTTTCCATTTGAAATGGCACATTGTATAAATGTAATTCGGACATGCTTAAAAAATTTGTCATACGATGATACGGAAAAGTTGCCGATTGTTTTAAAATCATAAGTAAATTAATGATAATATATTTTACTGATATAACCCTAATTAGTTAGGATGTAATTCATTTTATATAAGAAACAGAAAATATTTGTAAATGTATCTATTAGCACATACACCTGAGATACAGGTTTATCCTAGTTCAGGTGCCTGTTATTGTAGACTATTTTAAATTAAGGCGCAGGTTGAGCAAAATGTCGCGCTAGTCGTTATTTGTGAAGTTTTTAGGAGCTATCTACTTTTTATTTAAAAGATATATCAACAAATAAAAAACACATTATATTTCTACATAATCTTGACTCCATAAAAGCTATATCCAATTTTTTTTAAAGGAATAAATATTAATATAATCTCCTTACAAGGAAACCACATAAATGTGAAATTATTATTGATAACATGCATCTCCTCGTAAAGTAAGTATTATTTTATTTTGCGATTTACACCAATGGATAGGCAATTTATTAATGAACATTTCTATTATAATTTTTTTTTCACAAGACCAAAATTTGATTTTATTAAGAAATTATTTTAAAATCTGGGCGTATTCACTGCCCACGGGCGTGCTGGAGTCAGTGAGCGCTGACCTCTTGGACGTGGACCCCGTATCGTTAGAGCGTCGGCCAGCGCACACGCTCACGTCATCTTATCAGTCGATAATATTATTACTTATTAGGTTATTTATAGGTAGTATTATTAGTTCGTTTTGGGTATAATTTTTCGTATTAGTTATACATATATTTGTTGTGTTTTTTACTGCGCGATGAAGCTTTTTGCGTGAATTTTCTTTGAAGTAAATGCAAATAAAAAAATTAAGCACCATTAGCTTGTAAGGCTCGAATCCATAATTAACATTTCGACAAATATTATAATTTACACTATAAAAGGCTAATTCAATATTGTCAGTATGTATAGTATACAGTTAAAAATAATCTTAATACGCAACCACAATATCTTATTAGGTATAATACTGCCTCGTTGGTGGTTGTAGTAGAGCGACTGCTGATCATGAGGTCCCGGGCTCGAATCCCGGGTCGGGCCAAAAAGTCAGTTATGAGTTTTTCATTTATGTTCTTAGTTATAATTAGTATTACTAAGTTATAGTTTTTTGCTAAAATATAGTATATTATTTATTGCTTGTTTTTTTCTTCTTTTTCAAAACATAATTGAGTACATAAGGTGTTCTATACGCCGAATGTCAGAGAAAAAGCTAGTACATATTTTGCTAAACTTTAAAATCTAAAACCAATTTTATTTTAATTTTTTAACAGACGAATTGATCATAACTCCCTTAGCTATAAAATAAGTTATGATCTAATTAATGGTATTTATTCCAGTTTATGGCTGCCCTGATTTATATTACGTGGCTGAAATTAGGTACTTCTTATTAGGTACGTCAAACCAAATAACAGCCGGGCGGCTGACATTATGCACTCCATACATTTCTTATATTATCTAATTTCAACCCCATTAATTTCCACTAAAAGAAAATAAATAACTTGTAAATTCAAACAAAAATAACTGCATTACTATGTCTATAGTCATATTCATACAAATCAAAAAGCCTATATATGAGATAATGTAAAGTAAGCATAATTTTACCGGGATCATAACTTGTCAAATAATTAGGAAAATGATCGTTTTTCGTTGCGTAACTGTTTTGATTTTAACACTGTTAGGTTTAAAACTGCGAGGTAATATTTGAATAAATATACTTTTCTCTAGGTACAAAGAATTTTTTAGATGACAATATTTGTAGTTAAGACTACTAGAAATCTTATTTATGGAGTAAAAAGGCGAAAAGACTGGAATTAGGAGCATGACTGGTATTAAGGGTTTCCACCCTAATTCGGTAAAAAGTATCTAAGTAGGTATTAATATACCTACTTTTTACTATAAACTAAAATTTTTTTAAACTAAATTTAACTAAAAAAAACTAAACTGACCATTTTTTTAAAACTCAAAACAGGAAATGGGTTTATTTATACTCTAAAAACTATAACTTTATACAATTAGTGTTCACTATAAAATTATATAGGGTATAGACGGTAATTATTAAATGCAACATATTTTTTTAAATTATTAATTACATTTGTAAGTGGATTAAATTTGCTTTAATATAGTTCGTGTAACTTCGTTTTTATTCTAACGGTTCGGAACAAGACGTGCGTGAATACTAGTGTCGATATGCTCATCACTGATACTATCTCTGTCGGGCACGATGCCAGGTGAGATAGCGTGCTTTTTGGCCGCACCCACCAGCGAGTTCGAGCCCGCGACTTGTGCCACCTTAACGCATGTAAGAACTCTGCGGTCCTCATATAATAATAAACTAAGTACCCCAATGCATTTTACTAATTTTGTTGGTAAACCCTCCACCATTTATGCTGCACTACTCTGGAACTCCTTGCCCGATGACGTCAGAAAAACATCTAATAAGACTGCCTTTAAAAGATTGGTACATAAGCACTTTATGGAGATATTAGATGATAGTTAATATGGTCAATTTGGTTTCCTTTTTTGTTATTTTGTTTATAGGTTTATGTTATGTATCTATTTGTATTTATAATATGTATATATTTATGTATCTATGTATTTGTATGTAAATATAATATATTGTCTGTATTATATTTTATAGTATATAAGTTTATTGTATTTATATATATATATATATATATATATATATATATATATATATATATATATATATATATATATATATATATAATATTAGTTTATTTTTAAGTTTATTAGTAGTTTTTCCTTGATTTACTCTATTGTTCATTTTATTTTGTCACCTTAATTTAATTACACACTTATTTTCCACACGTCCCGGGTTGACTGGGAGAGAATGCCTAAAGGCATTAAGTCCGCCCTTTGTAATCCTTTTATTAAGGTGCAATAAAGTGTAAATAAACCAGTGCGTGTTGCCATTGATGACTTATGGATCTCAAGGTCGCTCAGCGAGCTATGGAGAGGGCTATGCTCGGGGTTTCTCTGCGTGATAAACTTAGAAAATGAGTATATCCGCAGTAGAACCAGAGTAACCGACATAGCCCAACGGATTAGTAAGCTGAAGTGGCAGTGGGCCGGCCATATAGCTCGAAGAACCGACAACCGATGGGGAAGAAAAGTTCTTGAGTGGCAGCCTAGTACCGGTAGGCGAAGTGTAGGGCGACCCCCCACGAGATGGAGTGACGACCTGGTAAGACATGCAGGAAGTCGATGGATGCAGGTGGTTCAGGACCGTGCTTTGTGGCATTCCTTGGGGGAGGTCTATGTTCAGCAGTGGACTTATGAAACGCTGTAATGATGATGATGATGATGATGAAAGTGCAAATAAATAAATTGTTTTAACTTTGTTTATTAATTATTTTATAATAATGTTTCAAATATTTATAGTAATCAGTTGAACGTTTGATAAAATCCCTATCTTTTTACTCTTAGTCTGAAGAAAGGGGCAAAGAAGAATACGTTGCCATAGAAAAACCCCAAGATACACGTATTGCCGTTCAGCTGGTAATAGTCTTGATGAGCTAGGGGGATCCAATGCAACTGTTGACGCAGACGGTAAGTAGATGGTTCTTGAATTAAAATTCAACATATTTTCTGCCGACTTCCAAAAAGGAGCCGGTACTCAATTCGACTGTATGTTTTTTTTTTTCGTTTTTTTTTATGTGTGTTACCTCAGAACTTTTTTCTGGGTGAACCGATTTCGATGATTCTTTTTTTATTTGAAAGCTGGTACTTCTCGTGTGGTCCCATATGAATTTGATCAAGGTCAGACCAATAGTTTTTAAGTTATTCTTAAATAACTTATATTGAAGTCGGCTGTACAAAATTTTTAATTTTAAATTATTAATATCCTTGTCATTTAAAATTTTTATTTTTTAAGATCGATCGATTCGATTAATTACTCGTATTATCGATTTAATATCGATCGAAACCCAGAAAAAAAGTTACTCAGTATAATTTTAGACTGTAAGGAATTCCATCTTAGTGCTCAGAGGTGATAACGCATCCGTAGGCTTCTACGTTTGAAGTTGACTGCAAGGGTCCATGGACTGCTGTAGCCACTTACCATAGGTTGGACTACGTTTGTTACTTCAGTTTAACATTTTTTTTTCATAGGATAGGATGACAAACGAGCACACAGGCCACCTGATGGTAAGTAGTTACTGTGGCCCATAGACATCTACATTTATCCTCAATAAAGAATCAAAATACAGATGCGTTGTCACCCGTGAGGGCTAAGATGGAATGCCTCTTTTCCAGTAAAAAGGGTCTCCGGTTCTCTACACTCACCATACGAAACACAGCAGTGTTAAGCTGCTATTTGACGCTGGTATTCTGTGAGAAATAAATACACGTTAGGAATTTTCCTTGTATCGCCCTGTTTCCTACGTCGTCCAGGACGTTTAAGATACTAAAGGAATTGCAGAATTGCACTGCATTTTATTAATATTCCTTATTAGGCACGCAGAAACAATTGACTGCCTGACTGCAATTATTGATCATGAGGTCTCGGATTCAAATCTCGGGGCGGCCCGATCATAATGGCTTTAATGAATAAGAGAATGAATTTTTTTTTATAGAAGAGGGGGCAAACGAGCATGCGGCTCACCTGATGGTAAATGACTACCGCCGCCCATGAACAACCGCAACACCAGGGGAATTGCAGATGCGTTACCGGCCTTTTAGAAAGGTGTAAGCTCTTTTCCTAAGTCGTATCGGTCCGGAAAATTCACTGGTGGTAATTGATTCCACAAGGAAGTTGTGCGAGGGAGAAAACTTCTTCTAAATCGCACAGTGGTGGACTGCCAATCATCCAGATGGTATGGATGGTAACGCGAGTTTTGTCGCGATGTGCGACGCTGAAATTGAGCGGCTGGAATTAGTACGAACAATTCCTCAGAGCACTCCCCGTGATAGATGCGATAAAATACGCAAAGAGATGCAACATCTCTACGCAGTGCCAGTGTATCGAGCCGATCAGAAAGAACTAGATCGTCGACGATTCGAACCGCTCTGCGCTGGATGCGGTCAAGTGGAAGGAGCTGGCACTGGGGTACCCCGGCCCAGAGATGAGAACAGTATTCCATGTGAGGCGGAACTTGCGCTTTGTAAAGTTGCAAGCGATGTGCCGGCATGAAATACTGTCTCGCTCTGCTGAGCACGCCAAGCTTTTTAGAGGCCAATTTGGCCTTCCCTTCCAAGTGACCACGAAACTGCACACTATTCGATATGTCGACGCCAAGGATTCCGACACTACTAATGTTTAATATGTGTTACCAGCGAACCGTACCAGCTTCGAACGGGTGATCTCGACAGCAATGTCACCTACCGGGTCCACTTGCAAATCTAAACCATTAACGAATCAACTTAATCATACACTAAATATCACTAAAATTGGTGCAGACGTTTAGAAGGAGTTCAGTCACATACACACGGACAAAAGTATTATACAGGACATGGTTAATGGTGGAGGTAGGCGTCATTTTTCCATAATTTTTTCATCGATCTGTTACTGTTCTCAGGGACTGGAATCAACTGTGCTCGTAGTGATGAAATAACGAAATATAACTTTATCAAATAATTATTACAATTAATTGGTATATTCTTATAATTATTGTTGTATATATATAAAGCTGTAAATATATTACAGTACTAGCTGTCCCCCGCGACTTAGCCCGCGTGTATTTTAGGGTTTTAATTTTTTTACGTGGAACAAAGAAATAAAATTGAAGTGTTTGTTTGTAAAACAACAGTTTGTAACAGTTTTTTACTAAATGTATATGAAAGTATATAGAGTACTTATTACAAAAACCTAATTTTAAAATGTTTGTCTATTTGTCAGCCTGTTTGTCCCGGCTATAGTCTTACAAGCGGGTTCTCCGCAGGGCAAAATTTGACCATATCAGTTTTATAGGGGCCAGACGTGCTTCCTACCCTCCTGGTAGTAAGCAATTTTGGTCCCTGTCAAAGGCTGTTAAATCCAACTTCTGCCTCCCATGCAGAAACTTGATGGAACACTGGCCCACTCCACGAAGGAGTCATCAATATGGCTTCCACCGGGGACGGTCCACTGGGGATCTTCTTGTCACGCACGTGTGAGGCGAGCCCATTGAGATGTACGGTGAAGCTTCAGTAGTTTCACTCGATAGCACAGGATTTGGCACGCAAGTCTGTTGAGTAAGCTTCCAGCTTACGGCATCCCCGCCGAATTTTGCAACTGGATATCTGATTTTCTGTGTGAACGGTCGATCAGGATAGTCATGAATGGCTACTCTCCTGACCTAACGCATATTAATGCCGGAGTTCCTCAGGGGTCTGATCCCTTTGCGACTCTTTTCCTGCTGCACATCAATGACCTACTTCTACCAGGTATTGTTGGATATGCAGATTACAGTACATTCACAGAGAGATTCATGTCCAGTGCTAAAGACGGAGGGGCAGTAATACGTTCACTCAGAGAGGCCAAGGTGGAGCGGATACATGCAACCTCGTCTTAAGTCTCGTCTCCAATAGAGGTAATGACAATCTGATCACTTTCAACGCCGCCTAAACAGGCCTGTCTGTTCTCCGCAAAATGGAGTCCATTTAATCTGACTCCTACTTTCCAAGGTACATCTGTAGAGGTTACTGATCATCTCGAGCTTCTCGGCAGACAGTTGAGTGCTAACCTCAACTTTGGCGCCAACATTGAGTCGAAAGAGTACAAACTGCGGCCAAAAAATGGATATTTTAAACAAGGTGAAGCTATTCTTCACGCCTGCATAGCTTCTAACTTTATACAAGGCTCAAGTCCGAACATGCATAGAGTATTGTAGTCACCTTTGGGATGGCTCAGCAAATTATCATCTAGCCGCATTCGACTCAGTGCATCGCAAAGGCAAGAGATTTATCGCCGACAAAAAATGGTGGAAACTAAGTTTCACATTTTAAGTTGCTTGTTTGTCGGTCTTCTACAAATTGTACTTCGGAGAGTGTGCTCATGAGCTTCATAAGCTCATACCGCCATCTCTATTCTCCTATGGGAATACCTGACGTAGTGCATGCTACCATGAACACTTGGTTGATATTCCGAATATTCGCACAAAGCGCTATAAGTCTTTCAAAAGGCGCACAGCCAAGGAGTGGAATGCCCTGCCGTCGTCTGTTATTCCGAGTGCATATAACCTGAACCTGTTCAAGGTGCATTTTAAATAGCTTCTCCTGGGCAAACTCGCTCCATCGTAGACATCATATTTGCCCTCGGGCCAGATGGAGGTCAAGTGTGAGCCTAGTTTAATAATAAAAAAAATCTTACTCATCACGAGATCTCCTAAACTGTTATATATATTTTCAGACTTACTTCAAGTAGAAAAAAAGATTGTCTATTCATTCGACATTCGACAACAACAGCCTGTGGTTTTGTTTGTTTCTTTTGTTGTTTGGGGGCGATTTTAGTTTGGTCTTTGTTTGCAAGGGGAGTAACACTTCATTGATTATAAAGCGGCGATTAAACACTTGTTAATTATTTTAACATCGGTGCCTTCCGAAAGACTATTTCCAGAGGTTGGCCTGACCGCTACAGAAATGAGAAATAGGCTGACTAGTTCTCATCATTCTATGTTATTTTTTTTCTATGGCCAGTAGATGAAAGTCAATGGAAACGTTGATTAAAATTCAATAAATAAATTTAATAAACATTTTTTTATTGTATAATAGCTTAGAACTTTGCTTCGACTAATCGATTAATGGATGTAATTATTTTGATTCGTCGATTGATTGATATCGACACAATTGAAATAATCGATTATTAAATAACCGATTATTTCGCCTTCGATTAACATCCCTAGTCTGAGTGTTATAGGTGCCTCTATGACAGGACTGTATGGGGTAGTGAATTGTCTTACTTCTTACACTGCAATTACACGGTGTTATACTTTTAATAATTTTGATTAAAAGAATGTCCTCCAGAGCAAATCTTCGATCACGTTGGCTAGTCCGAACGGAAACTAGCCATCTGCGAAGTACAGAATTATGGTGCCCGAGTTTATGCGCAAGCACAGAATTTCTTGATAGACAAAACCCAATAATTGATTTTGGCGCGATCCAGGATTCAGTCTATATCTCAAACACTGTAGTATTGAAATTTTGATTAAGAGTAGGTATATATTAATATTATTGTTATTGTTTTATTCCTTTTTTTCATAATATTAAAGGCCTATAGAAGACAATGACGATTATATGTTTTAAGGTACTTTGGAATTGCAGATGAGAAGGCCCTGGGCGGCAGCAACACATGCTTAGTACTAGCGTTCTCTCAAATTAAATTGCCGAAATTTTAAATGAATTAAAATGAACAAGTAATCCATTTCACGGGCTTCTTACAAGAACTGGGACAAAAATAGGAGGCATGGGCTGGCTCACTGATAGCGAAACTTAATAGCAAACCTTCGTCTATCACGTGTATCTTTGTAATATACTAGAACATCAGAAATCTGTGAAGATTACACTGCGCAATAATTGTCTGTGTTCTGTAGTTCTGATGGATGGACTGGCGTGGTGCATTAGTGTGACAGAGACATCGACAGCTTTTTTTAATTAACCGATTTAGTTAGGTTTTTTTTATATCTTTTTGATTTTTCTTTCCATATAAATAAAATTGCAGTATCTATAGTTCTAAGAACGATATAACAGCTTCTATTAAACTCAGGGCGTTATTTGTTTAATTCTAAGAAATAAATAAAAACTTTTAATTGTTATCTGGCTGTCCGTGTGTGTTCAGGCTACTCTTCGGAACGGCAAAAGCGATTGCGATAAATCTTTCCGAACTATTACAGAGCAATGCCAGAACGTAACCTTAACTATATTATATTCGAAAAACTTAAAGTTTTTATTTTATTATCAAAAACGGAAAATTGATAAAATAAATGAATGGTCTTTGATTATCGCCAATGTGCAATAAAACTAGACTACTATCTAAAAATTTACCTACATAAAAATAATTAACAACATACTCGTATTATTACGCTAGCCCATTGTAAAACTTCTAATTTGCCTCGACGCAAAAACAGAAGATATATGTAATCTTTTCAGAAAAGCCTTTGATCATCAGCATTGAAGTTCCTAGTGAGAATATTAAAATTATTGTATTATCTATTGTGAAGTGCCGATACGCGGCGTGAGTACGTATTTTCAAAATGCTATCTGTTTCTCAGCTAGTCAGCACGACCGGGGAAGGACTACGCTCCCACAGAAATTTAAACGATGAACCGAATTATACAGGTAAACAATCGCAAATAAAAATGATATTTCGATTGCAATTTCATTAATTTAACATTTTGCAAAGAATCAAGATTAGGAAACATAATCTAAAAGTTTGGGAGTGTGGACTGTTTATTGATTCCGAAGATTATTATCTTGGGACAACTCCGGATGGGCTTATTGGAGATGATTCTCTAAATGAAATCAAATGTCTTATTTCTGCTTCTACTACGCCACATTTGGAGGTCATTCCTAAAAAAAGATCAAATTTTGTTTGATACGAGAAGGACAAAAAGAAAAAAGAAAACATGATTACTATTATCAGGTCCAGGGATAATTACATACCACTGGTAGGCAATTTTGTTTTTCGTAGTATGGACACAACTTTTTCATGTTTTCGTACTTAATTTAATAAACCATGTGGTTTGGCGTAGGAACAAATAAGTACTATGACCACTTTTGGACAGCAAAAATGCAGCCAAGGCTTTACTCATTTTATTTTTAATGTTAACCAGAAATAATTGACTTGAGTACTAGAAATTAGTAGTTAAATTATTTAAATAGTCAAATAGTAATTAAATTATTAAGTTCCTAGAAAAATGGCAGTTCGAGAAAAAGTGTAATAAAGTAATATATAATAATAAACAATAATAATTTATTCATGTTGTTACTTTTCTATTTATTTGCCTACATACTTTATTGTAAACTTGAAATCTTTTTATTTTAATGTCTTCATTCAATAAAGACTCTAAATTAATTACTAAATAATCGATAACACCGAATAATCACAGATATTAACTTTTTCATGAGAGGTATTATCTTTGTAGGTTATCGATATTATTTTCTCCTCCCTAGGCGATAATAATATCGATAACACCTCTAACATCACTACAATATGCCCCTGCCTCCGACCCGTATCGTGCGATAGAGAGAGTTGCAAGTCTTGAAGGCTTAATTTTGAAATATTGTTTCCGGCGATAACGTTTTTACCCCCCTAAACCTTTACAAAATAAGATAATTTTGGTCTTATTAGATTCAGTACACTTTAATCTATGTCAGTATGTTTAACTATTTTAGTAATGAATCTAGTTAATTTAAAAAAAATAAAATCGCTCGAGGAAGTTTTTAAGTCAAAAATATAGATATTTAGATGCTAATTACTTATATTGTATACAATATTTCTTTAAAATAAAAACGTACGCGTCTAGTTTTTTGTCATATCTACATTTCTTAAAATTATTAAAATTAAAAAAATATAAAAATATTTACGGGGGGGGGGGGACATTATCGCTTTTTGTATGAAAATTTACAGCTCCACAATCCTCTTAATAGGGCTGCAAAATTTCAAATTAAAATTAAAAAAACGTAAATAAAACTAAACTATAAAACTCCACTACATTCATACATACCTACATACATAATAACACTTTCCATTTTTATTCTCTTGAGACTAATTTTTATTGACTCCACAGAGTCAGTAATTCATTCTTGGGGCAAATATAATATATTTAATAGCATAAAATATACTATACTACCAATTTTTTGATATCTTTATGTCAAACTTCAATTTAAAAAAGTTTGGAAAATCCAAAAGTGCACTACTCACAATGCCCAATGATAGTGTAAAACATAAAATAAAATAATCGTAAATTGTAGTTCTATTCGTCAATGAGTTCCAGTAGCAGCCAACGAAGTACGTCTTAAAGTCAGTCCGTCACGTGAAGCTAAGCTTCATGGTCCGTCAAGTCCGGAGGTAAGGTCTATTCTATATATCTATTATATTCTATAACTAACAAAACGAGGCTAAACTCAGCACATCTATTTCTCCTCATCGAGGAATTCCAGTAGCAGTCATCAAAGTACACTTTCAAGTCACTCTTTCAAATCCGGAGGTAAGGCTTCGTCATAACTAACATAACGAGGCCCAACTCGGCACATCTATTTCTCCTCGTCGAGGAGCTCCAGTAGCAGTCATTAAAGTACACTTTCAAGTCAGTATCATGTTCACTCGTTTACTGTGACGTAGGCACACGACCCGAAGCATATTGTCGTGCAAAACTTGCTTGACGTGTTGGAGCTCAGCGGTCAGGTGTTTACTGTCACAGATCCCTCGTCCTCTCTGATACAAGGATTTACACACGGTAGCTAACTCTGAAGGGTGGTGATGAGAATCATCGTTTAAATATCTATCAGTATGGATCCTTTTTCTATACACAGTGTTGATCAAGGTGTTGTCAGGATTCCGAATTGCTAACACATCCAGATGCAAGAGTGTACAAGCTTGATTGTGAATGTGGTCTCTCTTATATAGGACAAACTAAAAGATCAATAAAAACCCGCGTTAAAGAATACATAGCTGATGTGAAGAATCGACGCTCCGGGAAGTCTGCAGTTTGTGAACATGTACAGGATCGCCCCCGTCACTATAGGACTTGATAGACCACAAATCCTTGCTAAATAACACCGATTCCATCCAAGGATGATTCACGAGACTATTAAAATCAAAAAACATCCTAATTTCAATGGAGAAGATGGCTCTGTGCTACCATTTGCTTGGGATCCTATAATTAATATAATTATATTATTTAATATATATATAATAAATCCCAACCCACTGCAAGACTTCAAGATACTGTAAATTCATACTGCTTAGATCGGAACAAAATTCATAATTTTTAATCTGGAGGTAGCCATGGTTAACTATGACACTGGAAAGTCAAACACCTCAGTCCCCCCCCCCTCCCCCCCCCCTCCCGTGACCATGGGAGCTGTAAAGTACTCGTAACGTCGGCAAAATAATGAAATCCGTAAAACTACGAGTACTTTTATTTAAATGTGGTGTTCGCGTAAATATTAAGAGACCCCGATATTGTCTGTAAAATGTACTAGGACATCAGAAATTGACAAAAGTAAGGTTGATTTATAATCCTATGTGAGCCATATCTAAATACTATATCTAGATAACACTCTTGCATCCTATCTAGATACGATAGGTTGCAAGGTGTGTTAATAATGTTTTTGTTTTCATTTAATACAGCCCGATTGCTGATAGGAGAGATTGTCATAGTTGCCACACTTGGCAAGCAGTTTGGCAATCACCACGCCAACTAATCATATACTTACTTATTGTTTTATGTAAATTAGTCACTATATTATGTTAGTATATTATTTAGTATAGGCTGCCTCGTTGATCTAGTGGTCTAGTAGTGGCTCGGGTCGGTCCACTAAAAATTTGAGTTATTGAGTTTTTCCGTCAAGAAACTTTCAGTAGCTGCCCGGAGTTAGGAAGATGGGATGTCACGATGAGGAGGTGGAGGAAATGTATGAGGATATCTCTAGAGCCATGCATTCCTCCAAAACCCAATATACGATGTTAATGGGAGACTTGAATGCAAAACTAGGCACAAGAGAGAACGGTGAGATGATGATGATGATGATGTCACGTGCCTCACAAAGCACGTAAATCCGTTGGGCCTGCGCCTGATCTCTCTCCGTTTGTAGCGGTTTACCGTCCCTTCGGACTATGAGAGTGATGGAATAGGGAGTGCACCTGCACTTGCGCATACACTTGGGCACTATAATCCTGTCCTGCGCCGATAGCTAGTCTCCGTTTAGGCTGGCCGCTTTGGATGAAATTCGGTCTGGAGGACATTATATCTAGTACTATAATTCCAGTAATCCGTGACAAGTATAACAGATCCAAATGGCGGCTCTGTGGCGTAGTGTCTTAGCAATGAGTTGCAGCGCTAAGGGCCGTGGGTTCGAATCCCGCACGGAACAAGTATTTATATGGCCTACAAATAATTGTTCCGGGTCTGGATGTTTTCCCTTGTGGAATTTATGTATGTAAACTGCCCCCACGATACAGGAGTAAATCCTAGTGTGGAGGTAACGTTTTCATTAAAAAAAAAGAAAGGAAAAAAATGGAAGAGGCCCACGTTCAGTAGTGAACTTTCACAAGCTCATGGATAAACAAAGAAGAAGATTGAAATTAACAACGCACGGACGGATAATAAGAATACGCAACATTAGGTAATAATTTTACAAAAATTTTATACATGGTAGAGCAACGCTGCGGCTATATTATGGTTGTAGCACAAATGGGTTGGCTCAACCGAGGTAGGACCACGCTCTCACAGAATATCAGCGTAAAATAGCAGCTTAATGCTGCTGTGTTTCGTTAGGTGAGTGTAAAGAACCGGATTCCCGTTTTGCTGAAAACGAGGCATTTTATCTTAGTCCTCAGGGGTGACAACGCATCTGCGTTTTGATTCTTAATCGAAAGATAGATGTAGATGTCTATGGGCCACAGCATCCACTTACCATCAAGTGCACTGTATGCTCGTTTGTCACCCTTATCTTATAAAAAAAAAGAAACTCTGAACAAAATTCACGTCAATTTATATAATGACAATAGCTTAAAATAATAATTAATAGATCAGAAAAATACGTAGAAAAGAATACTAATCTAACAATAAAAATTTGATAAAATGCGTTTACCGTTTCCGCGACGTCGATATGCATTTGTTTCGTTCGGTACCGGCGATATTTTCGCAACTATGCGCTTGAACGATACACGTGTTTCATGCGACCAATGTACTAGGATTTCAAAAGCAGAAGAATACAGATTTCTTAATATTCCATGTATGCATCAATTATTCCTGTATGTAACGTCGTATTTACAGAGACGAAATAGGAGGATCAGGAGCACTAGCGATTTATAGTAATTCCTTTTAACTAGGGCATCATGGCTTTTAATAATATACAATATGTAACAAAAACCCTGTGATTCCCGTTAAGTACGTTAGAGGATCATTATTCAAACCTATAGAAATAGCTTTTTTTAAAAACTCGAACCATATTTTTTTTAAATTTATTTCAAAAAAATGTATGCAAATTGTATGTGGTTATATTACTTCTGCATTGTCTGGGGGAGCAAGAGGATTGTCAAAGATGCCGCTTTACTTAGCTTTAGCATCGGCTAGTGTCAGTAAGAGGTAATAAAACCACATAAAATTATTTTTTTTTAATAAAAGAATTATGGTCGATTTTTTAAAAACAAATTATTTCTATAGATTTTAATACTGATCCTGATAACGTACCTTACGGGAACCACAGGATTTTTGTTACATGTTGTCATTGAGTTATACAAGACACATATAAATCAATGCATGTTGTATAATTCAAGAATGAAGAATATATAAATAAATCAAATACTGAGTATTGAAATCATCATTTAATTAACAAATCATTTAATTAAATTTCTATCATTAATTCTTTGAAATCATCACAAGAATTTTATTTATCATATTTATTATTTTTCTATTCCTTGATAAACAAAGGACAAATGTACCATACTGCCTATATTGATTTTATATTTTTGTGTAATCGATTTATTTTGGTAAATACATTATTATTTTTCTTCCCTGTAGGTGAGGTGACACTATCTGTTAAAATAATAGAGCGCAAAATTTTTAAAACGTAAAATATTTTAAAAGTCAGGAATACAATTTATATTTTTCATCAAAATTAAACGAACCTCTCATGAGGCGTGCAGTGGATTTGCTAAACTATTTTTAAGATACTTTGAAAATGAAGGTCAAAGGGTAAGGTGAAATTTTTGGGATTAGCGGCACTAGGCGGCGTCCTCTAATTGCCGAAATTTAAAAGAACAAGTTAAAATATAATAAACATTTCACAGCCTTCTTACAGGAATGGGGACAAAAATAGGAGGAGAATCACGTGCTCTTCTTTGTAATATACTAGGACATCAGACGTCTATGAAAATTAAATTCCGCTATAATTGCTGAGTTCTGTAGGGGATTGGACTGAAGTGGTGCATACGTGTGAGATAGTGTGAAAGAGACATCGACAGCATTTTTAATTATCTCATTTATTTATTTTGTTTATCTGTAATATTGAAATAACTGGCTTCTTATTTATATTCTTACTGGCTGGTTATTTGCTTGCTATTAAGACATAATTGAATATTTTGTCTTTCTGGCAGTCTGTCTGTCTGTCCAGGCTAATCTTCGGAATGGCTAAAATGATTGTAATGAATCTTTACGAACTATTAAAGGATCAAAGCTACATTTTATCCGAAATACTTGCAGTTTATTTTATTACAAAACGAAAAATTTATAAAATAAATTGTCTTTGATTATAACTAGGCTACTATCTAAATTTTTACCTACATAAAAATAATTTTATGTAGGTAATTAGTATATTTTTATGTTAGCTCACTGCAATTAAAACGTCTAATTTGCCTCGACGCAAAAACAAAAAATAAATAGTATTTTCAGAACACCCTCCAACATCTAAATTTTTACTTACATAAAAATAATTAACTGTACATATTTTTATTTTAGCTCAATGCAATTAAAACTTCTAAATTTGCCTCGACGCAAAAGCAAAGATGAATAGTCTTTTCAGAAAACCCTCCAACATACACGCTTTGATAAATAAGCTTTGAAGTTCCTAGTGAGAATACTAAGATTATATAGTATTGTCATCGGCTCTTAATAGGGCATCAAAGTTTTAAATTAATAAAGCGTCTAAAAGTATGCCAAAACCAAAATATAAAATTCCACTACATTAATTTACAATTTACATACATACATGCATAATAAAATTTAAAAAAATGCTTAGTGACATTCCTGGGGGACGGTTTATATTCAGCAGTGGACTTGTGAAGAGTTGTAATAATGATGATAATGAAGATGCATAATAAATACAGGTGAAGCGAAAATAAAAAATTGTGTTAAAATCGTCATAAAAAGCTAGGGATGAAAATTTTGTCAATCTGAGGCATTGATGTTGATGACAATCCACAGTACAAATTATTTACTGATACCGTAATATATCTACAGCTTTATATGTATGTATACAATAATAATTATAATAATACACTAATTAATTGTAATGATTACGTGATAAAGTTATATTTAATTATTTCATCATTACGAGTACAGTTACAATTGATTGTCCATAGAAAACAGTAACAAAGATCTTTGAAAAAATAATTTAATAATGATGCCTACCTCCCTCCGTCCGTCCGTCTCACTTTCCGTAAACTTGCGCACAAAACACGTGTTTGAGTGACCGAGGTACTAGGACATCAAAAAGCGAAAGAAATTATCTAACTAGTTTCCGGTGTGTGATTGTAAAAATTAAAAATCAAAAATAAATAATTACAAACCAAGGGAAAAAAGTTTAATTATGAGATAAATGTCTACAAAAATTCATTAAATTACATAAATTAATTAATTTATTGTGTTAATTGTATATTTTACGCTATTTAAAGGACTTGCCTGAAGAATAAAATGCTTAATAATAAAGACTCTGGTACCTACATAATATCTCATAATTGTCTAGCTTGTTTTAGCTTTGTTCTAGCGCTCCGTCTTTGCACAAGTGATTTTTGGATTCCTACAACAGCATCACCTACTAACTAGGTCCAATTGTGAATCTAAACCATTCAGGGAAACTCATAGAATTATTACGTAATAATTCTATGGGGAAACTCAAACACACAAAAATATTCTTCAAAATCGGTCGCGCCATTTTCGACTTTTTGCAAGACTTAACGCACGGCAAGTAATTTTTATATACATACTAGCTTTTCTCCGCGACTTCGCCCGCGAGTAATTTATTACGATTGGATTTCATGGGTTTTAATTTTTTGCGCGGAGCCCTAATTCTTTTTCTCAAATAAAAGAAGCCTAAATTACTTCTTATAGCATTAGCTAGCCAGTGAAAGTCCGGTCAAAATCGGTCCAGCCGTTTCGGAGATTAGCCGGAACAAACAGAAAGACAGACAGCCAAAAATTTTAAAAATCGTGTTTTTGTTATAAGTACCGTATATACTTTCATATGCATGTAGTTACTTCCAATTCAATTTTTTTTATTTGTATAGATGTAGATGGATTAAATAATGACATAATATTTACTTTTGAGTTTTGAAACGAGTTAACAAAGTTTCATTTTAACTCATCAAAGTAATTTATCCAAAATCAGGTCAGAAAAAAGATTTGATTTGAAATTGAATAATAAACTTAAAACAACATACATCCAACTTCCACACAATTTAATTTACTAGATCAAGTCGAAGCTTTGACACACTAAGGCTGAGATAGAAGTAGAAGTATTTTGACTTTGCTCAGACTTAATTTACGAAAGTTAGCTGAGTATATGCTTAGCATAATCTTAAAAAGTCAGAGTACGGTCTATAGATCTCATCCTAAATGTTAGCACCGATTTCAGAAAACAAAAATTAATGTGGAAATTAATTTTTTTCTTTTAGATTTTTGTTGTTATGATTTTTAATTTTTCCTTTAAAAGTTTGATTAAATAGGATGTCCCAGAAGTCGATGTCAAGCTGGAATCGGGTGATAGGTCAAGTCAAGTAATAGTTAACAGAAAAATATAAAAAAATCTTTGCTATTTATTTTAAAAATTACAGGCATTAATAAAAAAATCGACAAAATCTACATCCTGTGACGGTCTTTTAACTCCTGTGCTATAATACTAACTGTGATATATGTATAATTAAATGTAGTACACAGACCAACGGTGGCGCCACACTCGCATTGCCGATCTGTCATCGGTAGCGAGTGGACGTTGTCTTGTGCTGTGTACCTACTTACTGATAGTTGGTTGTTTTACTAAACCCTATACTTAAATTAGTGAACATCACATTGGCGACGAGTAAAAGCGCAGTAAGTAAAATTTTCGGTAAAATTTTAAACCAGTTTACGGATATTGGTCAGCAACAAAATTAAAACAGTACATTTATTTTTTTACATACAATTTTTTCAAAAAAAAGAAAAGAAATAAGTGATGGATACTTTGAAATTATATTACTATTGAGTATTTATATTACTTGTTTATTCAAAATTAAATAGTTCGTCGTTTATTGTGCCGTTACCATGCCACTTTGGTGGCGATTGACCAGGAATGTGTTGTTTAAATCTCATCGAAGTCATTTCGTCATTTATTTAGTGTAACGAAAGGAGTTACGGCATTTCATTTCGAGTCTTATTTCGACAAAAGTAAATTAATATCCTTATTGTATATCTAAATAGTGTTTCCAAAGTACTCAACTATGATTATAATACAAGTATTGTTGACCAAATCTGTTAGCTAATGATTCCTATCGAAAAATATTTTGTTAAAATAACCAAACAGTGTAACGAATCGTGTTGCCAGTTTAACATAGTACCACTTCAATAAATTGGGAGTTATGTTCCAGTTACTGTTAAAACTAAACAAGTGTCAAACCCGTATGGATAAGTAATATAATGGAAAAAAAATATAGGACAAAGTGAATGTATTTTGCACTGTCTATCGTTATAAAACAAACATTTATATATCTTCTTTATTTAGTGTCATTATTTGTTAATATCGCTGCACATCATAATAATATAATATTTTGTGTCATGACTGTTTGTTTGTAATAATATCAAGTCAGATAGTGTAGTGGGTACTTACCAAATATCAACAGATCTTTGTGTGCATCTATAGTCGTCACAGACCATACAGTAATCTATTGAGACAGACTATACAGTAATCTATGTCGCAGACTAATATGCTTGTTTATTACATGATATGAGATTGCGTTCACCGAGGAGTATATAATCTCTACGGTTAGCTTTCACGGTAAGGATCACAGAATAATAAATATGTAGCAAGCTAGTGCATAGTGTGGACCCTATTGCTGTATCGATGTTGCTAGTCACAAAATATTAAATGCTGGTTACAGTCAATCTCAACTAAAAATAAAATGGCTTATACTTCTTAATAAAATGGCTTATTCTTTTGCTAAAGCCAATAAAATTTATTCAATATGAATATTGATAATTTTAATATTAACCATTTATTTTACGCTACTTAAAAAAAATCGATCTAGGAATTCTTTTACTACATTGGTATGCTTACAAGTCCCCTCCCTTACTTATTTGCAGATCGTCCAAAAATGTTCCAATCACAAGTCCCAGCAATAGAACCATTCGATTGTGAAGGCGATCCAACCTCCATAAGTTTCCGGTGGGACAAATGGAAACGTGCCCTAGAAATATACTTCGTAGCAACCAATACCAATGCTCAAATTACAAAACGCGCCATGCTACTACATTTCGGAGGCATGGCGTTACAAGACATTTATTTCAATATACCTGGTGCCCACGTGACTAATCCTGATGCGACTGACGTGTATGACACAGCAATTAAAAAGTTGGACGAGTATTTTTCCCCAAACAAAGTTATTTATTTGAAAGGCACATTTTTCGGTTAATGAAACAAGAACCAAACGAGAAGTTTGAAAAATTCTTGGTTCGTCTAAGACGTCAAAGTTCTAAATGCAATTTCGCTAATGCAGACGAAAATCTTATTGACCAAATAATAGAAAAGTGTAGCTCGACCAAATTAAGGAAGAACATTTTGGTACTTGGTGACACGGCAACCATTGAAAAAATCGTGGCAGAAGCAAATTCCCTAGAAACCGTAGAACGGCACCTAAACGAGTTTCACGATAGGCAGAGCACAACAACTACCACCCTAAATAAAATTGACACTAAAACAACAAAACTATATTCTAAAAAAGAGGTTAATTTCTGTAGCCGATGTGGCAGTAAAAGTCACAAAAATGACAATAGTTCCTGCCCTGCTATAAATGTGAATTGTATGAAATGTGGGTTCAAAGGTCATTTTCAGAAACACTGTAGAACAAGGGCCGATAAAAGAAAAAGTACCAACCTCTCGTCAAATGAAAACCATAAAGTTAAGAAACCCAAGACAGAAACCACAAAAAATAGAGAGTCTGCATCTGTAGACTATATTTTCCATATCGTCGACGACGCAACAATAGATTGTCAGGTAGGTGGTGTAAATATAAAAATGCTCATTGATTCCGGTAGTAGATCAAATATTATTAATGATAAAACTTGGGTATAAATGAAACGATCTAAAGTTATAGTTTCCAACCAACAAAAGTCTTCAGATAAAACGTTCCTGGATTATGGTGCCAAACATCCCCATAAAGTGTTAGGCTCATTTGATGCACAAATAAAAGTTGGTCCTCAATCATTATTAACAAAATTTTATGTCATAGAAAATGGTTCAAGGAATCTTTTGGGTAAAGAAACCGCCATTTCTCTTGATGTGCTAAAACTAGGCTTTGTCGTGAATTCCATTGAGGAAAAACAATTTCCCAAGTTCAAAGATGTTCAATTAAACATCACTATTGACAAAACTGTTCCTCCAGTTTGTCAACCTTATAGACGAGTCCCAATTCCTTTGGAATTAAGGATAAATAAGAAAATAGACGAACTGGTTAAAATGGCCATCATTGAACCTGTAAATAACCCATCTTCTTGGGTTTCTCCGATGGTACCGATTCTAAAGTCTGATGATGATATTCGAATTTATTTGGATATGCGTGCTGCTAACAAAGCAATTATTAGAGAAAATCATCCCTTGCCTACCATGGGACAACTTATTCCCAAATTTTGCAAAGCAACATATTTTTCAAAGTTGGATATTAAGAATGCTTTTCATCAGGTTGAACTAGATAAAAATAGCAGAAATATCACAACTTTTATCACTAGTAAAGGGCTTCACCAGTACAAAAGGTTAATGTTCGGGATATCTTGCGCACCTGAACATTTCCAAAAAATTATGGAGAAAATGTTATTGCCATGCGAAGGAGTGGTAAACTTCATAGATGATATTGTTGTCTTTGGACGTGATAAAAAAGAACATGATACCAGGCTTCAACATGTTTTAACAGTACTCAAAGACAATAATGTTTTACTGAATAAAAATAAATGTATTTTTAATGCAAAGTCTATTCAGTTTATGGGCCACGAGCTTTCGCAATCAGGTATTAAACCACTTGACAAATATATAAAAGCAATCGAGACGTTTAGACCACCGGAAACCATCGAAGAAATTCAAAGTTTTCTGGGCTTAATCAACTATGTAGGAAAGTGGATCCCCAATTTGTCAACCTTAACGGAACCCATTCGGCAATTGCTTCGAAAAAAAATGCACAAAAATGCTAATATCATAACTTTTTGGAAAAAAGAACATTCAACGGCTTTTGACGAATTAAAAAATTGTCTCTCCAAGATTCCTACTCTTGGCTACTATGACCCAAATGATCGTACCCAAGTAATCGCCGATGCAAGTCCGGTAGGTTTAGGCGCTGTACTGATTCAGTATGATGACAATGGACCCCGCATCATTGCCTTCGGAAACAAGAGCCTGACAGACATTGAGAAACGATACTGTCAGATCGAAAAGGAGGCATTGGCTTTAGTGTGGGCAATTGAACACTTCCACATGTACTTATACGGGAAAAAGTTTGAGCTTATCACAGACCATAAACCTCTGGAGGTTATATTTGGTACGCGATCAAAGCCTTGTGCACGAATCGAGCGCTGGGTCCTTCGGTTACAAGCATATGATTATAAAGTTATTTATAAGCCCGGAAAATCCAACATAGCAGACCCATTATCACGTTTATGTACGACCAGCATTCAAAACAGTTCTTTTGAAGACGAACATCATGTTAACCAGATTGTTCAACACGCGCGACCCATAGCATTATCTCTTAAATCGATTATTGAAGCATCAAATGACGATGATGAGTTTAAATTAGTAAAAGATGCTTTGATGAACAATGCTTGGGATGCTTCAATAAATAATTATAAATTATTTCAACATGAACTCTGGTTACACGATGGCGTCTTGTTGAGAGGAAACAAAATGGTGATTCCTACTAAGTTGAGGAAACAAGTGTTAGCAGCGGCCCATGAAGGTCATCCAGGTATAGTCAATATGAAAGCTAGGCTGCGCACAAAAGTTTGGTGGCCAAAAATAGACAAAGACGCTGAAAATACCGTAAAAAGCTGCAGAGGGTGTACTTTAGTCTCGGCACCCAATCCACCAGTACCTATGAAAAGGCGTGAACTTCAAAAGCCTGGGTGGATACAGCCGTTGATTTTTTGGGTCCACTCCCAAGCGGAGATCATCTTTTAGTGATTATTGACTATTACAGTCGGTATAAAGAGATCGAAATCATGAAATCTATTTCAACACAAGACACAATAAAAGTATTGAAAAAATTTTTTTCACGAGCCGGAAATCCTGCTAGTATAACAGCCGATAATGGTAGACAATTCTGTAGTCAGGAATTCAAAACATTTTGTACTGAACAAGGAATAACGCTTTTTAATACGATCCCTTACTGGCCTCAGCAAAATGGTGAAGTAGAGAGGCAAAACAGGGATATCCTTAAACGACTGCGAATAAGTCAGTGCGAAAAATCAGACTGGAAAGATGATTTGTTAAAATACCTAATGATGTATAACAGTACTCCTCATCCTTCTACAGGAAAGTCTCCATCCGAGCTGTTCTATGGAAGACAATTCAGAGACAAACTACCTTTTTTAACGGACCTCGAAAATAGTTATGATGATCAAGAAATAAGAGACCGAGACATAGAAAGAAAAGATATAAGCAAATTAAACGAAGACAGGAAAAGAAGAGCTGTTGATAGGGAACTAGAAATAGGAGGTAAAGTGTACGTGAAGAACTTGATAAAAGAAAATAAATTAGTTTCAGAATTTAACCCAACCCCCCATACTGTTAATAGCTCCGAAGGCAGTGACATAAACATAAAAAATGATGAAACTGGTCAGGAGTACAGGAGGAATATCGTACACCTTAAGAAAGTGGAAGGTCAATGGAAAGTTGTTGATCAGGATAAAGAAGTTCAGATTGATAATTGATTAAATTATAAAACATTGTTCTGTTTGTTTATTGTAGTAATAAAATTAATTAATATATAAAAAGGAAGAGATGTGATATATGTATAATTAAATGTAGTACACAGACCAACGGTGGCGCCACACTCGCATTGCCGATCTGTCATCGGTAGCGAGTGGACGTTGTCTTGTGCTGTGTACCTACTTACTGATAGTTGGTTGTTTTACTAAACCCTATACTTAAATTAGTGAACATCACACTAACTATAAT
Organism: Parnassius mnemosyne; assembly: GCA_963668995.1. NCBI lineage: Eukaryota > Metazoa > Arthropoda > Insecta > Lepidoptera > Papilionidae > Parnassius > Parnassius mnemosyne. The sequence continues at coordinate 4,069,704 of CAVLGL010000115.1, forward strand.
ATAAATATTAACTTTTTTAATTTTCTTTTCAAACTCTAAAAGTTGGCGCATTTAATAAAGATTCCATAATAATATAACACTTGCAAGATTATATTATGTAAATTATGGAAAAACATTTTTTGAACCCAGTTGAAAATTAATATTCCTTAACTGTCTGTCTGTCTAACCTAAAATGATTGAAAAGTGATGAAGAGTAACCAAATAGATGGATAAAGCGGTCTCGTACAATCTCGTGGCCAGCCTGTTCACCTGATTTTAATCCATTAGATTTTTTTACTGGGGAGCCGTCGAAGAAAGCCGATTGAAAATGTAGCTGAGCTACGGCAAGGACTTACTGAAGCGGCTGATTTTGTAAATGATGTTTTAATAGTTTTAACAGTGGTAGAGCTAAGCGGTAGCTTTTGCTGTCGCACGGATGGGCCAGCTCGAACCGGGGTGGTACCACGACCTCAAAGAATACCAGCTTGAAGTAGAGGTTTACCTCTGCGTTGCGTTTGGTGAGTGTAAGTCAACATGGTAGTGGAATTAAATAAGAGACTACCCCAGGAGGGTACCAGCACCCCTGGAGAATCCCTCGCTGAGCATCCACGACTAAACTACTTCACTCCTGAGCGTGGGTGCTCAGGCTGCCCCACGTATTCTGGGGGAGGAGGGGTCAAAATTCCGCTCGCGACTAATGCTGTTCAGGGCAAGCGGAGCAATACAACCAAGGCGACCCCTGTCACGCTATCCGTGAATTTTTGCAACATCAGGGGACTTCATTCCAATCTTAACGCTGTCCATTACCATCTAGAGACGGCGAAGCCGGCCTTGCTCTTTTTAACCTAGACTCAGGTGTCCTCTCCGGCTGATACTTCATATCTCTCCTATTGTGATTTTAACGCCCACCACGTTGAATGGCTTGGTTCTCGTTTAACCGATCATGCGGGTAGATCTATCTATGACTTTGCTTTGGTATATGGTCTAACACAACTGGTTACTTCACCTACGCGGATCCCAGATGTGGAAGACCATGTACCTTCCCTGTTGGACCTTCTGCTGACCTCTCATCCGGACGGATATCAGGTCTCCGTCGATGCCCCTCTGGGCTCTTCGGACCATTGTCTGATCTGGAGCACGGTGCCACTGACGCTCCAATCGGAGTTGCGATCTGCAGCTTGCCGCCGTGTTTGGCACTATAGGTCAGTTGATAGGGACGGGATGCGGTCTTTTTTTGCATCCTACCCTTGGGGGCGGATTTGCTTCTCGTCCGAAGATCTCAGCGTTGTTGCCGATTCTGTTGCTGATGTGGTACTTCAGGATATGGAACTATTTATTCCATCCTCAGTGGTGCCCATCGGAGGCAGATCCCAGCCATGGTTTGGTCGCTCCTCACGCATCTCCAGCATCACGCTATAGGCAGGAGTGCTACGGGGCCTGGGCTGACGCATTAACGTCTCGGGATGTAAACACCAGCGCACTTAAATAGAAGTATAATTCCGCTTCCAGATCCTTCAAAAGCGTCATTGCCAAGGCAAGGTCTGAGCAAATCGTCAGAATTGGCGAGAAGTTAGTTCGCCTTCCTTCGGGAACCCGTGTATTCTGGTCTCTCGCCAAGGCTGTCCATAGGAACTTCTGTCAGCCATCTCTTCCATCTCTGCATAGAGACGACGACTCACTGGCGCATGCCGCAAAGGCGAAAGCCGATCTGTTGAGCTCTCTCTTTGCTTTCAACTCGACTCTAGATGACGGGGAGAACACACCGCCGACCATCCCGCGATATGAGTGCTCCATGCCGGGTGTGCGGTTTACACAGCACTCGGTTCGCAAAGCAGTCTTCTCCCTAGACGTCAGCAAGTCAAGTGGGCCCGTTGGAGTCCCTCCCATTGTGCTGAAGACTTGTGCTCCGGAGTTGGCACCGGTCTTAACGCGTCTTTTCCGGTACTCCAACTCCCAAGGCGTAGTCCCGAATTCATGGAAGACAGCTTTGGTCACACCCGATCCCTAAAAAGGCGACCGCTCAGACTCGTCCAACTACAGGCCTATCGCCATCACCTCCTTGTTCTCCAAAATAATGGAATCCATTATAAACTGCCAGCTTATGAGGTACCTTGAGGATCACCAGCTGATTAGTGACCGCCAGTACGGTTTTCATCTGGGTCGATCAGCTGGTGATCTTCTAGTCTTTCTGACTCATAAATGGGCGGAGGCCGTGGAGTCCAAGGGTGAGGCAAGTCCAAGCGCTTCTTTCGAAGATTCCTTCCTACGAGCTTCCCGAGAAATTGTGCAAATGGATCACCAGTTTCCTTGCTGATCGAAGCATCAAGGTCGTAGTAGACGATGCATGCTCTGATTTCAAGCCTATCAATTCTGGTGTTCCACAAGGCTGCGTGCTATCACCAACGCTGTTTCTCCTGCATATCAATGATATGTTGCAAACTGGTAGCATTCATTGCTATGCGGACGACAGCACTGGTGATGCCTTATTTACCGGCCGTGCCAATATTTCTCGGGAAAACGTCGCCGAGTACCGGGACCAACTTGTGTCTGAAGTCGAGTCTTTGCTTAACAAAGTCTCGGATTGGGGCCGACTAAATCTAGTCCAGTTCAATCCCCAAAAGACACAAATTTGCGCGTTTACCGCTAAAAAGAACCCCTTTGTTGTATCTCCTCAGTTTCAAGGCACTCCCCTTGCTGCCTCAGCCAGTATCGGAATCCTTGGCGTCGACATATCGAATAGCGTGCAGTTTCGTGGTCACTTGGAAGGGAAGGCCGAATTGGCCTCTAAAAAGCTTGGCGTGCTCAACAGAGCGTAACAGTATTTCATGCCGGCACATCGCTTGCAACTTTACAAAGCGCAAGTTCGACCCCACATGGAATACCGTTCTCATCTCTGGGCCGGGGTATCTCAGCTCCTTCCACTTGACCGCATCCAGCGCAGAGCGGTTCGAATCGTCGACGACCGAGTTCTTTCTGGCTCCGAGGCCTCCCACTTTCGAGGCTCCACACTGGCACTGCGTAGAGATGTTGCATCTCTTTGCGTATTTTATCGCATCTATCACGGGGAGTGCTCTGAGGGATTGTTCGGACTAATTGACTAATTCCAGCCGCTCAATTTCACCATCGCACATCGCGACAAAACTCGTGTTACCATCCATACCATCTGCATGATTGGCTGTCCACCACTATGCGATTTAGAAGAAGTTTTCTCCCTCGCACAACTTCCTTGTCGAATTAATTACCACCAGCTAGTTTTTCGGACCGATACGACTTAGGAACCTTCAAGAAAAGAGCTTACATCTTTCTAAAAGGCCGGAAACGCATCTGCGGTTGTTCATGGGCGGCGGTAGTCACTTACCATCAGGTGAGCCGCATGCTCGTTTGGCCCCTCTTCTATAAAAAAAAAATATATTATCATAGTCAATTTCTAGACATTCGCCTATCCTAAAGTACAGAGAATTTGCTATATTCAGACAATAAATAATAGGCAGCAGACATAGAAATAATTTAATTAATAGAATCAGGCGTTACTTTGCGGAAATCCATTATATAAAAGCTTCTAGAAAAATTTACTTCGCAAATATCCGCGTTATATTTTTATATATATAAGTAAATTTTTCTAAAAGCTTTTACAGAAATAATTGTTCCGTGTGGGAGTCGAACAGGTGAGCAAAATGGTGTGGATCATGCAAATATAGACTGATTAAATGAGAAGTATAATATAGTTGGCTGCAGCGAAAAATCCGTAACATACGTTCATAAGAACCACGTGTGTATATCATGAGTATTTTGTAAAAAAAAGAGATTTTTTTTAAAAATTCAATATCTTTTAAACAGATAAGAGGAAGGGTTTTTCGATGGGTAAGAAAAATGTCGAGAGGTTGAGGAAATCAAAAATGAAAATTCTTAAAATCATCCAATTTGGCATGGAGAGTCCCATTTATATTTTAAGTACTTGAGCTTGATATTGCATAGAATAACACTAGGAAAAAAAGTAATATATAATAATAAAATATATGAATCAGATTTTTATTTCATATTTCTTGACAAACTATTCAATCAGAAATTAACTCCTTGAATTGCATCATTAAATAACATCCACTTTTGATTATTTAGAAATCTATTTTCTAACTTGAGCTCTGCTAAAACTGTCCAAATAGCAACTACCGGAATTTGTAAATAAGAAAAGAAATATTGTTTTATATCTGTTGTTATATATGGCAAGCACTAATTAAGCACTCAATTATTATCTTATATCACTATGTAATAACCCACTTGTCAATGTATTCAGTACTCTGCTAAAGATGTCAAAGTAGCAGTTTGTGGGTTATGAAAAAAAAATGTTTTTTTTTTAGTTTTTTTTTACGCATGTGCTTGCAACACTAAATGAGCACTACTTTATTATCACTCTGATGTCAATAATTTCGTTATATACTCTGCTAAAGATGTCAAAGAAGCAGTTTATGATATTAAAAAGAAAAAAATATTTTCCCAAATATTTTTGCGCATATCGGCAACACTAAATGAGTACTAAATTATTGATGCTTCTATTTGGTGCTGTATAAAGCAGTTATCGGATTAGGTGTTAGAACACTGCTAGCTTAATTAGAAGCTAGCAGTTTTCTAATTTTTGATCAAACTATTTTGGCGTGAAATTTAATTTTGCAGCACTAAATTACCACTAAATGAGCACTAAATATTTAGCAAAAATTTTAGTAATTTTACCCAAATGACCATTCCAGCTTTATAAACGTACTCTTATTATATAGTGAAAACTTGTAAATGGCCTTCATTTTTGTTATAATCATATTATTTTTGTAAATTAGCTGTAAATTTTCTAGCAAATAAAAATATAATAAAATAAAAATTAGGTGTTTTCGAAATGACAGGTATGTTGACATCATTACAGCCCTTCACAAGTCCACTGCTGAACATACCACCACCACATGCCACTTGCATCCATCGACTTCCTGCATATCTTACCAGGTCATCACTCAATCTAGTGGGGGGACGCCCTACACTTCGTCCGCCGGTACGAGGCCGCCACTCGAGAACCTTTTTTCCCCATCGGTTGTCGGTTCTTAGAGCTATATGGTCGGCCCATTGCCACTTCAGCTTACTAATCCGTTGGGCTATGTCGGTCACTCTGGTTCTAATGCGGATATCCTCATTTCTAAGTTTATCACGCAGAGAAACTCCGAGCATAGCCCTCTCCATAGCTCGCTGAGCGACTTTGAGCCTCCTCATCCGGCCAGCAGTGAAGGACCACGTCTCAGTATCATAGGTCATCACTAGCAACACGCACTGGTTGTACGGTCTCGTATTCAAGTTTTGAGGTATACCTGACGAAATGTGCGGTAATTTCCCTAACGCTGCCCAGCCGAGTTGAATCCGTCGATTGACCTCTCGGTCAAAGTTGGACTTACCTAGTCGGACTATTTGTCCCAGGTAAACATACTCGTCAACAACTTCGAGCTTAGTGCTCCCAACAACTATCGGCATGGTGTGACATGGACATTAAACATGATCTTTTTTTGTCCATGTTCATCTTAAGACCTATCAGTTAGGAAACACTATTGAGGTCATTGAAATTGGTCTGTAGTTCTTCAAGAGAGCGTTGTCACCTTTCTTGAAGAACAAGACCGTGCGGTGGTCTTGTTCTACTCAACGCCTCGGTGTAATGTCACCATGGAGGACGGAATTAAAGTGCTTCTGAAGGACTTTAAGTACCGGTTTTCCACCCGCTTTCAGAAGCTCAGCTGTAATTCCATCCTCGCCTGGGGCCTTGCCGTTTTTAAGGTACTGGAGGGCTATATTAATCTCGCTCAGATTGACGTCCGGGATATCATCGGAATAGTGTCGGATAAGACTCGCTCTTGGATCATTATTCACACTTACGTGTGGCTCCAGCGATGATGTGTACAGCTGCCCATAGAACCTCTCAATCTCACTCAAAATCTCAGGTGTCCTGGAAACGACGCTGCCACAACGTATGTTGACGGAATGACAATAATTGTATTTTAGGGTATACAAATAATGTTCAGCAATGGATGAATGGAAAAGTAAATTAAGTTACAGTTTAGTGAATTTTAATTCAAAATATTGATGCTTGACACACAAGCCTTTTTCTGAAGGCTTTGGTCGAAATAAAATACCAGCGTAAAATAGCAACTTAATGTTGCTGTGCTTCGTATGGTGAGTGCAGAGAACCTGAGACCCTTTTTACTGAAAACGAAGCATTCCATAATGATTTCTTATATTTACGCGAACACTACACATTTAAATAAAACTAATTTTAAAATATACGCGATAAAATCCGTAAAATTAGTTTTATTTAAACGAAGCATTCCATCTTAGTCCTCATGGGTGACAACGTTTCCGCATTTTGATTCTTAATAAAGGATAAATATACAAGTTTATGGACTACAGCATCCACTTACCATCAGGTGGACTCTGTGCTCGTTTGTCACAATTATAATATATAAAAAATGCGCTTTTGTTTCCTAATAACATATTTTTGTAAACAGTCACTGTTGTCTGGACACATTCGACTCACGTCATCTCGTTCGATGAAATTTATGACTTTTTGACGAACTTCTGACATCAAAACAACAAACGTAGTACGACTACAACGGATTAGCATTTCTTGGATTCGCTTCGGATGCAGTGTGCAAACCCGGGGCTCTATCGAAATATTCTTCAGTCTAGATCTGATAAGTTTAAAATAATTTCCACCGATCGAATGGTATGCACTAGGAGAAAATGAAACACTAAAAACTTTATGGTTTGACTATTCAATATCTGTTCACAACAAACACTAGGTATATTTTAATATTTAAAATGAACCTCATCCACTTATAACTCAAAACTCAAATGAATTACGGACAGTATAATTTAAATTTTAAAACATATTTTTAAATAGAATACAAATAAGAAATAAAATTTTTACAGATCTAATATTTTACTTGGGAGACATTTTCAAGAAAGAAGAACTTTTAACTATTTGAAAGTTTGCGCCTGCATCTAGAATTTGTACGATAGCGACATGGAATCTTTTATAGGACTTTTTGAAACATGGGAATGTATTACATGTGCATTTTGTTTAGTATTTTTTTACAAATTACGCATATTACACCCACTGAGAAAATATTGACGGAAGCCAAATAGACGGTTATAACAGATTAATAATATTAACCGCATGAAATACCTAGTGTGGTCATAAGTTTTGATACATATTGAAAATAAACTTAAAAAAAGCTACTTTAAAAATCTAAAAAGAATAAAACGGATTTCCACATAATAGCTTCTGAAGTCGGTGTGGTGAAATTATTTTATTGTTTTGTAGTATATGTGCCTCCACCTTACTAGTAGTGTAAGAAATACATGTACTCTTAAGTTTATTAATCAGTATAATTAAAGTTATAGAAGCATCAACACGTCTCTATTTCATTGACACATTTCATATATTACAGTTTTACTTATTGAAGTCGGTTTTCATCGGTCGGTTTATTTATGGCGTTAAATATATTATGGTGTCTTACTTCTTTTATAAATTTTACTTTTTCCCCTTTTGATTGGACTAGGGAATGTCACAAGTTCAAGATGAAGTAGATTAACGGGTAAATAGTTACATTAAAAGAGAGAGATGTAATTTTTTTTTTCAAGTTTATATGGCGCTATCCCTAAATTTAAAACATTTTAATAAAAGAAGAATCATTAAATCAGTTCATAAACAAAAAAGTTGTGCTCAAGCAGAAAGAAGGTTAGGGATACAATTTCAAAGGCATGGGGATAAATTGTAGAAATCTAACAAACGTTTAAAATTAATAATTAATTGAATGAAATGAGACGTCACTTTGCGGAAATCCATTAATTTAAAGTTGGTTAAAATTACTTCGCCTACCTCCGCTCAATAAAATAATTATGATTGAAAATAATATTGGCTCCCAAATTGAATTCGAACTCTGAGCCCATCCTACAGTCCAATCAATGGGTTTATTATATAGAGCCTCATGAAAAATATTAATTTAAAAAATAATTTATTTTTTCCTACACTGCTTTTTACAAGCAGTACAATGACGAGTCAGTTAAAGTTATTTTTTTATTTATCAAAGATCACGTGCTGATACGACGAACATAATAGAACATCAGAAGGCGGAGAGAGTTGATTGGACTCGTACCCAGTCTGAAAATAGTAATAAAAATTAAAAATGTAAATAAATTTTATTTTAATCCAAAATAATAACCTAGAAAGGTGGTTGCCTAACATTGGAAAAAATCTAGGTTTAGACGAATGAGGAATCACTTGTATTTATTATGCGTGTTAAAAAAAATTGGGCGTTCAGCGTTTAATATGAATTGGAAATATAACAAGTGTTATAGATAAATACGATTCAGTGGTGTGGCAAGGGTGTCATGTCCCAGTTCGGCAATTTAAAAGGGTCGGCATTTAGGGTATGAAAGCCAGAAACCTCATCTTTTTAAATGGCGACAGTAAAATCTTAAAAATCTGTAAATTAGCTGTAATACTGAATACCTTTATCATGACCATTACAGACAATAAAAGTCTACTACTGAACCTAGGCCTCTTCCATAGATTAGGATTCTGCTGTTGCCACGCTTGGCAAGCAATACGGCAACCAAAGTTTCTTTAATTATTTAGAGTTGTTATCAGGAAGATGCTGCTCCCCGTCTTTCGTTTAAGTTCCCCTCTGTCGCCTGATATATTCTTACTGCTTACACCAGCACTATATGGTGTTATACTGAATAATTTTGATAAAAAGAATTTCCTCGAATATCTTAGTCCTCACGGGTGACAACGCATCTGCATATTGATTCGTAATCGAGGATAGATGTAGATGTCTATGGGCCACAGCAACCAGGTGGACTGTGTGCTCGTTTGTCACCCTTATTCTATAAAAAGAAAACGAACGGAGTGACAGCCAACTTTCTGGACTCCGAAATGCGACTGAAAATTTCTTGACAGAAAAACCCCATAAGTAACTGATTTTTACCCGACCCGGGATTCGAACTCGGGATATCATGATCAACAACCGCGTTTACAAACTAACGCGGTCATCAAAAATTCAGTCTTGATTAAAAAATATCATCAACTACATGAACATGTTATATTGCTTTATTCATTTTTGTAAATAAAATAATTGGGTTATAGAAGACTGGTACATATTTCTAAGATACTTTGAAAATGAAAGGAAGAAGGGTAAGGCGAAATTTTGGCCCTAGTAGCCCTAGGCGTCAGCTAGCCATGCTACCATGCAATTGCCGAAATATGAAAGAACAAGTAAAAATTTATTTATGTTAAAACAATTTCACGGTCTAATTTTGTAAGTTTTAAACGTGGTAGAGCCATGCTGCAGCTGTATTAGTAGTATAGTTGTAGCACGAATGGGTCGGCTCGACCGGGGAAGGACCACGCTCTCACAGAATACCAGCGTCAAATAGCAGCTTAACACTGCTGTTGTTCGTATGGTGAGTGTAGAGAACCGGAGACCCTTTTTACTGGAAAAGAGGCATTCCATCTTAGTCCTCACGGGTGACAACGCATCTGCTTTTTGATTCGCAAACGAAGATAAATGTAGCTATGGGCCACAGCAACCACTTACCATCAGGTGGACTGTGTGCTCGTTTGTCACCCTACTATTAAAAAAATTACCTATTTCTGTAATAATAACAAAATAGGAGGAGGGGGAGGAGGAACATCGGTTCATTGAGTGAAAACCTTCGTCTATCACGTGCTTTTCTATCTAATATACCAGGATATCAGAAATCAGCGAAGATTACGTTGCGCAATAATTGTCTGTGTTCTGTATGGTCTGATGGAGGGAATGGCGAGGTGAATTCATGTGAAAAAAGGAAGACATCGACAACATTTTTAATTATCTGTTTTAATTTTTATTTTTCTTTACATATAAATAAAATTGAATTATTTATCTAATATTGAAATAACTGGCTTCTATTTTTTTTCGTTTGTTCGGTGTTAAGACTTAAATAAATATTTTAAGTCGAATTTTGTTATAAGTACATTTATATGCGTTTAGTAAAGCTGTAAATTTTAACTTTTTTTACTTCAATATTATTTATTTGCATAGATGGTGACAATACACAGAATAAAATATTTCTTGATACTGTGATAGATAATAACTATATATATATATATATATATATATAGTAATTATAATAATATACTAATTAATCTTAATGATTATATAATAAAGTTATATTTCATAATTTCATCATTACGGGCACAGTTGATTCTAGTCCATAACAGTAACAAACAGATCGATAAAAAAACTATCGAAAAATCACGCCTAACCCCCAAACTTGCGCTCGAAACACGTGTTTGAGTGACCAAAGTACTAGGACATCAAAAAGCGAAAGAAACTATCTAACTTGTTGCTAAACTATATAAAATAAAAAGAAATAATCACAAACCAAGAGAAAAAGTTTAATTACGAGATAGATAAATTACATCAGCAAAAATTACTTAAATTACATGAATTAATTCATTGTATTGATATTTTAAGCGATTTAAAAGGCTTGCCGCAAGATAAATGCTTAATTATATAAAGATTGTAGTACCATATATAATATATATATATTTTTTATATTTTTTTTATAAAAACGTTACCCCCCACACTGGGATTTTCTCCTGTGTCGTGGAGGCAGCTTACACACATAAATTGTACAAGGACAAACATCCAGACCTGGAACAATTATTTGTAGGCCATACAAATACTTGTTCCGTGCGGGATTCGAACCCGCGGGTCCCAGCACAACAACTGATTGCTAAGCCATTGCGCCACGGAGCCGTCATATCTTTTAATGTCGTGTCGAGCTTTTAATTACACTAGCGAGCCGCCCCGTTTTCGCACGGGTGATTCCTGGATTTCGGCAACAGTGCCACCTACCGGGTACAATTGTAAACCTAAATCATCCAAGGAACCCATTCAAACAGACAGAAAAAATTTAATCATAATCGTACATACGGCTTACCACAAGTCCACCCCCCAACATAGTCCCCCCCATTAGTTTTGCTTATAGGAGGGATTGTCATAGTTGCCACGAGTGGCAAGCTGTTTGGCAATAATAATATACTTAGTATACTCGTAGGTAAATTAGTTAGTACATGTTAGTATATTACATGGTATATGACTGACTCGTTGGTCTAGTTATCGTAAACGCGATTTCTGATCGTGAAGTCCCGGGATCGCTGGCCGGGCAGAAATCAGTTATTGGGTTTGTTTGTCAAGAAATTCTCAGTAGCAACCCGGAGTCAGGAATTTTGCAGTGTTTCATTTACCTTTGTTTTTTTTTAATACTATATTAAGGGTGACAAACGAGCACATAGTCCACTTTATGTTAAGTGGATGCTTTGGCCCATAGACATCTACATCTATCCTCGATTTAGAATCAGAATACAGATGCGTTGTCACCCCTGAGTACTAAGATGGAATGTCTCGTTTCCAGAAACAAGGGTCTCCTGTTTTCTACACTCACGTTTCGTATGGTGAGTGTACATAGCAGCATAAAGTAGCTATTTCACGTTGGTATTCCGTGAGAATGTTATCATTCTCCGGTCGAGCCGATCCAATCTTGCTAAAACCATAATATTTCTCCGCCTATCTCGGAAAGCACGTTAAGCCGTTGGTCCTTCGCCTGATCTATCTTCGATCAAGTCGGATCACCGTCTATTATGAGAGTGAGGAAACAGAGAGTGCAACTGTGACTGATCATACACTATAACCCTGCCCTGCGCAGATGGCTATTCTCCGTTGAGACTGACCGTCGTGACCGAAATTCGGTCTGGAGGACATTATATCTGGTACTGCAATTGTCAAACTGCCTACCAAGAGTGACAAATATGACAAATCCTTTCTACATCGGGAGATGCCCATGTACAGTAGTAAACTATTACAAGCTAACGAAAAACAAAAGAATATTGAAGTCAGGGTATCAAACCATAACAAAGAATACTCAATATTAGGTACTTTTACGAAAATTCACTAGGTAGTAGGACTCCATTTCTACCTAGGTGTCCGTCTTTTTTTTATAGGATAAGGGTGAAAAACGAGCACACAGTCCACCTGATGGTAAGTGGTTGCTGTGGCCCATAAACATCTACATCTATCTTCGATTAAGAATCAAATCAAATCAAATCAGATGCGTTGTCACCCGTGAGGACTAAGATGGAATGCCTCGTTTCCAGTAAAAAAGGGTCTCCGGTTTTCTACACTCACTATACGAAACACAGCAGCCTTAAGCTGCTATTTTACGCTGGTATTCTGTGAGAGCGTGGTCCTTCCCCGGTCGAGCCGACCCATTCGTGCTACAACTATACCAGAAATATAGCTGCAGTATGGCTCTACCACTCTTTTATTTTTATTACACTGTGTTTTGATTACACTGTGTTCCGATCTGAAAGGTGTAGAGAGCCAGTACACCACTCAACCACTCAAGGACCACGCTCTCACAAAATATAAGCATGATGTAGAAGCTTGATGCTACTTTTCGTACGGTGATTGTATAGAACCGAAAAATATTAGGTGTCGTAAAATCTGAAAGAGAGATGGACAACAGCTTCTTCCTAATAGAAATTAGAAAATAAAAATAAAAAAACTAGCCAAGTGCATATCGGGCCACGCACAATGTAGAGATATTGTTCCGTATTTACGAGTAGTTGCCGGTCACAATACGTGGGCTTTCTTTATAATGAGCATAATAAGTGAGTTCGCGGTTTGATCGCTATAACGACTAAAAATGTGCCCAAATACGCAGATCGTAACTGAAGGACTTATTTTCAAATTACATTTATATGGAGTTGTATTCAAAAAAGATGAAAAACGTTTTCGATTTTAAAGTAATACAATATACTTCACATCATTCACATGCCAAGGTACAAAGATGATTATGGTTGACTATCTATCTATACTATATTCCCGACAGTACAGCCCTAAGATATATGACCGTAACGAACCTTTACGTAAATCACCACCGCCCTTAATTATCTTGAATCTTGATGTCGCCCGCGTTGACCAAGAGTGTGAAGAATGAAACTGTATGAAGCTATATGATTGTATGAATACTTTGAATGAGGCTTACTATAACTAACAAGTAAAAAATATGTGTTTTATGCTATGCTGTCTATTTCCCTTTGTGGTTTCTACTAACTTCTCAAATAATATATCCAATGTACTTGTTTCCTTTTGACAAGTTTACTCACCAAGTTTTTCTTGGTTCAATTATTCTTCTATAAATTGATCCCCAAATTGCAATTTACCATCCTCGTCTATGTACGTTCTTTTAAGTTCTTCTGTCATAGTTATCGAGACGTCTAATCTGGTATCTAGGAATAAACTATTTTTCACTTTATTATAAGCAGCCGTTTTCATTATTTCTCTATGATGACTAGCTGTTTGGAGTAGCTGGTTGGAGGAGAGAAAAGGAAAAACAACTCTTTTCACTCTTCCATAAGCGCATAAAAAGTTGCCTATATGTTATACATGGTCATTTACTGCCTTCATATATAATTTCATGGAAATCCGTCGTGTAATTTTCGCGTGACTCGTGAACACACAATTTTTCTAAATTAATTATATGAATAGATAAACTGTGCCCTTGGTAATTAATGTGCATATTATATTATACTAGCGATTCGACGCGGCTTTGCACAGATGTCCCTACCGGGTCCAAATGTGAATCTAACCATCCAGCAATCAAATTATTAATTTTTGTTCCAATCTACGCATCCATTTTTAATTTGGAGGTAGCCGAAAATTCTAAAAACAGAGATAATTTTCACACGTGTGTGCACGCACGCACGCGTTCACACTGCAAATCACACATGGTTATATACTTGCTCTGAGTGCCTGATGCCAAAGTGTACCAGGCTGGTGCTGCGCATGTTAGCCGCGAGCGGACATAGGTCTTACAGATGCCTATCTTCGTTCTTTTGGATAGGTTGGATGTCAGGGTAGAATTCCACTCGCGCAACTCTGGCCTGGCTCATGAGGTAGTTAAACTGAGGGATCATGTTTAGTGAGCGATCTATCTGTCATCCGGGGTAAGTAATGGGCTTCTTCCAACCTACGTCCTGCCTCGTATGTATACCGAGTGACGAAAAAGTTATCACATAAAATGAAAAGACGTATGCTACATAAATTTCTTTAAACATACACAACTAAAAAAATATATAACAATTAATACATTAGTCGCGGTAGCATTTTTTTTTTCGTTTTAATAGTAAATAACATCATGTAAATGCATACAGATATCACCTGATGAATTCTAGACTAAAGACTCATGCCATTTGAAGGCGAAGATAGGTAGTTTAAACGTTGTCAATCCGAACTACTCAAATAAAGAAAAAATCAAACAAAATCTGTACTAACAATTTAAGTCATAATTTTATGCGCGAAATTAAAAACAAAGGGACCGCGCGTTGCGGGTGTTTGAAAACAAATTCAAGCGAAAAATTTACTTAAAATAATGAAGTTAAGGCATAATTCTCTATGCGCGAAATGACAAGAAATGGGACCGGGTGTAGAAATTATTTTTCTGGCGCGTGCGACGTTTTGTAAGTCACTTCAGGTCAGTAACCTATATATTATCAAGGCTGATTTATTTCTTGTCAGTTTTTTACGCTATTTATTTTGTTTGAAAAATGCATTTTTTATTTTCTTTTATTATTGATTATTTTGACATATATCAACTTGTATTAACTGCTGTGTTGTTTAACGTGATAACCTATTCGCCACCTAGTATAAGAAGGACTCCAAGAAGTTAAAAAAATATAGGTCAATTATTTAAACTTTTATGTCTACTCTTGTAAAAACAGAGATTGGAAAATACTTTTTGAAAAATCGACAAAAAAATATTTTTCCAACGGGGCTTTATTTATTTAAGTGTTCTGATGATACCATAATTTTTACAAATTTTTTATATTAATATATTATAATACTAGAAAGCTAGCGTTAAATAATAATAATAAATAATAGAGATAAAGAATTCCGGGAGTCGAGACTTTTTATTGGAAATTTCCCTCTTTAAGGATATTTTTTCAAAATTTCTTAAATTTTAATAATTTTGAGTAGTTTAAGTAAATCTAAATTTTTTTTTTTCATCTTATTTTGTTAATAACAATTGCAATTATTGAATGTGCTAATAAATCATCGATATATATTTTTCTAGACGTCATTCTGAATCGAATGAGCTAGCACATCTTTTTAAGAGCGGGAACAAGAATTAACATGTTTTCAAACTTGTTGACTATAAACTATACAATTCTGACAAAGTTATGAAAAGTCACGATATACATAACATGTTAAGTGTAATATCATATTCATGCAGGCGGCAAATAATTCTAAACATCACACCTGCATTTTAAATTTGTTTGAAATATTTTTATTCTATTTATGAACAACAACAACCTCAGTTTAAAAAAAGGATTCTTAATTCAAATCTTTATTACAAGCATTTTCCATTTTTATTTTCTTCAGACAATTTTTGTTGAATAAAACCAAATAATAAAATTATGATTAAAATTAGTATATTTACAGCAGTGTTACAGTTAGCATTTTTATATTATCTATCGATTTATTCTTGACCTAAGGCAAGCCCACAAAATCAATGATGGTAGAGGTTAAAGAGGCTCAGTCTTTAATGATCCGGGGTTTGGGGTTAAATCAAATTAAAAAAATAGACAAGAAAGAAATAGAATAAGTATGTTATCAGAACGCGTGGGTTTGCCAGATAACCCAGAATTTAAAATGTTAAGAGACCCTGTCTAGAAGAATGATTTTTTAAAAATATTTCGCAGAACACGTGAATTGCATCCAGCATGTACTAGGACATCAGAAACTGACAGAAGTAAGGTC
Source organism: Parnassius mnemosyne (assembly GCA_963668995.1). Lineage (NCBI taxonomy): Eukaryota > Metazoa > Arthropoda > Insecta > Lepidoptera > Papilionidae > Parnassius > Parnassius mnemosyne. The sequence continues at coordinate 4,085,576 of CAVLGL010000115.1, forward strand.
TATTTATATTCCTTTATGAGCAGTGTCTGGCAGTATCTATTATGTTGTGTAAGGTGGTTAATAATGTGTTTTTTTTTCAATATACAGCCTATCACAAGTCCTCTCCTATAGATTTGCTCATAGGAGGGATTATCATAATTGCCGCGTTTGGCAATCGGTTTGGCAATGGCCAACTAATAATGTACTTATTATATGTAAGTAAATTAGTTAAAGATAAACTTAGTCTATATACATCCCAATGCTGGGCACAGGCCTCCTCTCATTTCTGAAAGGGTTTTAAGGCAAGGAAATTTCCCGTTTTTATAAGAGGACTATTTTTTTAAATATTTCCCAGAACACGTGAATTGCATCCAGAATGTACTAGGATATCAGAAAATGACAAAAGTAAGGTCGATTTATATTCCCATGTAAGCATTATCTAGCAGTACCTATCTATTATTATGTTTTGCAAGATATTAATAATGTTTATTTTTTCATTCAATATACAGCCTATCACAAGTTTGCCCCTATAGATTTGCTCATAGGAGGGATCATCATAGTTGCCACGTTTGGCAAACAGTCTGACAATGACCAACTAATAATATACTTATTATATGTAAATAAGTTCAAGATATAGTTAAAGTCTATATATGTCCCAATGCTGGGCACATACCTCCTCTCATTTCTGAAAGAGAAAGGAAATTTCCGCCGCGCTGCCCCAATGCATGTTAGCGAACTTCACATGTTTTCGAAATGATTTTTTTCTTATTTCTGAGACATGCAGGTGCAGGTTTCCTCACGATGATTGCTTGCACCGCTGAGCACGTGGTAAATCAGCACTTAAAATTGCAATTAACAATTTCATTGGTGCCGGCCGGGCGGGAATCGAAATTGAGTTGTTCGCCTACTGCGAAATTTACAGCGGACGCTTAGACCCTGATCTACCACAGCTCATTATTATTTAGTATATTACTTAGCATATGACTGCCTTGTTAGTCTGGTTGTGAACTCTTAATCGTGATCATGAGGTCCCGGGTTTGAATCTCCGGTTGGATACAAATAAGTTATTGGATTCTTCTGTCAAGAAATTCTCTGTAGCAGCGTTAGGAATTTGGCGATGTTTCATTCACCTACGCTTTTTTATAGCATAGACAGAGACAAACGAGCACACAGTCCATCTGATGGTAAGTGGATGCACATGCCCATAGACCCTCGATTAAGAATCAAAATACACATGTGTTGTCACTGTCTCGTTTCCAGTAAAAAGGGTCTCCGGTTCTATACACTCACCGTACGAAACATAGCAGCATTAAGCGGCTATTTCACGTTAGTATTCTGTGGTCCTTCCCCGGTCGAGCCGACGCATTCGTGCTACATCCATAATCGTAATAATATCTTCGTGACTCGGAAAGCACATAAAGCCGTTGGTACTTCGCTTGATCTCTCTCCACTCGTGTCGAATTACCGTACCCTCGGAATGTTCTATGGGTCACAGCAACCACTTACCATCAAGTGGACTGTGTGCTCGTTTGTCACCGTTATCTCATAAATAAAAAAGAGAAACTCCGAACAAAATTCACGTCATACTAATTTATATTTTGACGCTGGCTTGAAATAACAAATAATAAAACAGAAAAAAATATATAGAAAATAATACAAATATAACAACAAACATTCTTATATGTACGTGTTCTTTTGTAGAGCAGTGTAGTCCGCACGACAATAAGTATATATTATGTTAAGGCAGAATAACATACATACATACATAAACACTCACGCCTGTCACCCAGAGGGGTAGGCAGAGACTACGGACTACCATTTGGCGCGATCCTGACAAACCTCTCTCGCCTCTTTTACATCCATATATCTACGCATACACGCTCGTCGGTTAAGGGTACTCCTAATCTGGCCCATTTTTAATGTGGAATAAGTTTAAGAAGGCAGAATAAGTTTAAGAAGTATAAAAGTTCTAGTACCAACAGCACGTCTCCTATTCATTCAACACCTTCCACATTACGTGGCGACCCTTCCAACGTTAAAATAATATTATAGTCGAAGTGGAGATTGATTTTGTTCTAAAGGTTCTAAAAATCTTCTAAAAATCCTAACTAAAACCATTGAGGTAATATTTCATTATACAACATTCCAAACGGCACTTGTCCCCCCCCCCCCCTCCCCCCCTAGTAATTATTTAGGATCAAAAAATATGGGCGCCCGGCGCCCGATGAAAAGCAAACGTGTTAACCCTCCACATATACTAGGATATCATAAGGTAAGAGAACTTCGCACGACTTGTACGTGCATATAATAAATATGTGCATTCTATGGTATGTGTGTGGAAAGGTGAATAATATGTTACCAACCCTAGGTTTATTATAAACTGACGTTTACTTAATATATTCCAGGATCGTTTTGCATTCTTACATTTTTATTATACACGGTTATTTTGCAATAACCGACCAAATTTGCAAAGAAGGTTCAGAATAATATAGGTAAATGGCGAAGAAAAATTAATTTAAAAAAATACTGAAACGTTCTGCCTTTTTTATCTTTTTTTAATTCAAAATGCATGGTAATGCATTATTTTAACTGATTTTACCGCTGACGCACACATTCGTAAGGGTCGATCGGTATTCGTTATGCAAAAACGTTGTTGCCCGTAAACCACATTCAATTTGGGATAATTGCAAATAAAAGTAGAAGCCTTATTTACTCGTATTTTCAAACACTGCAATAACGGTATATCATTATTTATATATTTAAACATAAGTTTAAAATTTGGTTACTTTTTGAAAAATCAACCTGTATACGTCATCATCACTGTACAGGTATATTTTAACAACACATAAATTCCAAAGAGTATGTCAATATTTTCATAAGACCTGTAATAAATATATCACAGAAAACTACATTTAATAATCTACTATTTTTTATATAAACATTGACTTCAAATGAGATTTTAGATTTTTCAGATAACTGAACATGAAAACTGAAAGTTAAATTTTTAATGAATGAATGAATTGTTTTCAGTTTAATTATACAAAGTGCTTCTATCATTCTGCAATAAAAGCTTTTAGAAAAATTTACTTCGCAAATATCCGCGTTATAAAATAAAATGATGTGTCTTACCTAGTATGAAGAGCACCTCCCGCCCTCCCTCAATTGCGTGCACTATCCCTGTCACCAACTAATCCCAGCACCGCTACTCCCAACACCCACCCTACACTAGGCAAGACAAAATACAACACGTGTTTCGCCTCTACACGACTAACACGAATGTACCAGAACATCATAAACCGGAGAAAGTTAAATTGCGCTAGTAAATTATAATTTTCATGTTTGGCGTCGTACTAACGGAACAGGGTGAACAGGGTGGCAAAATGCATGTGTGCGATGTTAAAGAAACAACAAAATATATTTTGATATGGTTATAATAATATCCAACATGACATGTTAATTTTATTAGGGCAATGGGTGCTCCTATAAACTTATATGTACGCAAGCAGCTAAGTTTCAATCCCCATGATCCCCGTAAAACACAATCAACAAATAACCATGGGGACCATGCAATAATGGAACGCCATTGCAGTGAGTGTGAATACCTTTTTTATTGGAATTAGGACCTCCTTACTAGGAGATATTTTCGAGTAGGAAAAATTCCGCCGCACTGCTGCCTTAAGCTGTGTTGGCGGACTGTCACGGCTCAACCATCATTGTAGTATACGTAGTTTTAAGTAAAAAAAATCCCCTATGAAACATTACCATAGGTTTAAAATTTCTTTTCAATTAATTAATTTATAACGAAATTTTATAAAATACTAGCTGGTACCCGGCGCGATTTTGCTGCAGAAGAAATTATATATTGTATTATTATATATTATTATTTATTCGTATCATTTTAAATTTGCAAAAGTTATATTGTTTAACTAGCTGAACCCGCAACTTCGTCCGCGTTACTTGATAATTAATACTATTTTCGATATGCTAAATGCTTGCCCCACTTCTCCACGGCTAGAAAACACACATGACACTGAACACGTATGTATGTGCTTAAAAAAAAATCGTTATTTCTTAAAACTTTAAAAACTTTATATCAAATGAAGATATCGCAATATTTTTTTTTTAAATAAGTGCCAAGTGTCTAAGAATTAAAACTTATAAAACCTAAATGAAATCTCTCCAGAAATTTTTCCGTGTTGCGCGCACAATTGTTGGCTCTCAAATTGAATTCGAACTCTGAGTCCATCCTACAGTCCAATGGGTTCATTATAAAGAAAGAGCCTTTCATGCATTTTCCTAGGCCTGAAACAAACCTTCCAAGTCTTTTTCAATGAACACGTGCTGATACGACAAACATACTAGGACATCAGAAGGCGGAGAGTGTTAAATGGATTCGTACCCAATTCCTGCACCTCTAATTTATTTATATTGAAATGCAATAATTATTCCAATGACATCTCTGAAAAAGGAGACAGAAAAAGAAAAAGAAAAAAAAAAGATGTAATAAAAAATTAAAAATGTAAATAAATTTTAATTTATTACAAAATAAAAACTAGATAGGTATAGGTAGTCAATCTTGTTTTTATATCACATGTTTATAATACGTGTTGTAAAAAAATTGTACCTTGGCGTTTAATATTAATTGCAAATACAAGGTCGGGGACAAAGTTTCTTCGTATTGTATATACAAATGCAAGACATTGTTTTTTCAAAGTTAAATTACATTTAATTAAATTAATTTGGAAACTGTTTTTTACTTTTCATTTTTCTTAACTTCTTATATATAATATTAGAACCATCCAGATATAAACAGTACAACCAAAAAGATTTTTGTCCAATTTTATACAAACAAAATACGAAGAAATTTTTCCCCTACCTATTCAGGTATACCTAGTCAGGTCATAAATTCTGTCACATGTTTAATATAAAATAATTGAAACAAGTTTATTCATTATGTAACCATTTATATACCAAAATGAACTTAACAAAACATAGATTCTTATGGCACTAAAGTTTATTCAAAATGACCTCCGTGATTTTGAATACAGGCCTTCAATCTGCGCGGCCAGTCGTCTATCGCAGCACGAACGAGGTCCATGTCAATATCGGCGGCTGCCTTAATCAAGGATGTCTTGAGTGACTCCAAATTGGGATGAGGCTTTTTCTCCACGCCTTTTCCTCCAAGTGTTGCCATATCTTGTAATCTAACGGATTCAAATCTGGACTGGAGGAGAGCCAGTCTTCATGCCGGATGAAGTCGATTTCACGCGCCGCCAGCCAGTCTTGTGTGCTCTTCGCTCTATGAGCTGGCGCCGAATCTTGTTGGAATACCCAGTGCCTGTTGTTAGAAACAGGTTCCACAAGGTTCGTCAGTACTGTATTTTGATACACAACTGCATTCGTTTTTACACCTTTCTCACAAAAATGTACCTCTGTTAAGCCCCAATAAGAAACACCCAACCATACCATGAGCGAGGATGGAAAATGACCTCGTTGGACACGCGGAATACGGTTGCTCGCTTCTTCACTAATGTGTGCGTACACCTTATCATTTTGTTTGTTGTAGCTCTCTTCTACGGTAAAAATGTTTTCATCCGAAAAAAGAATTTCCCGATATGTTTTTCTCGCGTACCGCTTCAACAAAGCGCGGCATCTCTTCAGTCTCAGGTCCATTAGACGAGCATTCAAACGATGTCCTGTTTTTCTTCGATATGCCCGAAGCCCTAAGTCTTCATTTAACACCCTTTTCACCGTGGTTCTGCTTAACCCCATCTGAAGGGCCAACAGTTTCTGTTTACGTTTGGGATTTCTTTGAATTCGCGCCTTCACAGCTTTTATCACTGCTGGAGTCCTAACAGACCGAGGGCGACCACTTCTTGACCTGTCATCTACACTAGAGTCTTCATTGTATCGTTTGATGGTACGATAAACGAATCTTTTGGTTATATTCAAAATTTTCAGAATGTCAAAAATTTGAATTGGCGCGTAACCGCAACGATGCAACGCAATAACTGCAACACGGTCTTCTTTGAGCGTCCACTCCATATTTAAAAATGAGTAAAATTCTAAAAAGTATACAGTTTTATTTTCATGAACAATTCCAAATTCGAATTCAATAAACTTTTTTGTGGCCAGCATTCTAAAAGAAAAGTTTTTACGTGTGACAATACTTATGACCTGACTAGGTATAACAGGCGTTATAGATAAATATCCTTCAGTGGTGAAGAAAGGGTGTCATGATCCCAGTCGGCAGTTTTTAAGGGTCGGCATTTTGGGCATTAAAGCCACCTTACCTTTTTAAATGACGCCAGTAAAAATCTAAAAAATCTGTAAATTAGCTGTATAAATTATTTAGATTTGTTATCAGGAAAGTTGCTGCTCCCCATCTTTTGTCTCAGTTCCCCGCTGTTGCCTGTTATGACACCCACGGGAAAATATGGGGTAATAGATATTCTTAAACCGCCACTACATATACTCGTACACAGTGTAATACTGAATAATTTTTATAAAAAGAATTTCCTCGAGACTAAATTTTCGGTCACGGCGGCTAATGGATAAGGACAAGATTATAGTGCAAGAGTGGATGCACAACACAGGTGCACTATCTGTCCTCTCACTCCTCACTCTCATTGCTCTCGTGGGACGGTAAACTAACACGAACGGAGTGAGACAGAGGCAGGACCAACGACTTTACGCGCTTTCCGAGGCACGGGGTTGAAACACCGCCAACTTTCTGGACTTCGGTCTGCAACTGAAAATTTATTGATAGAAAAACCCGATAAGTAACTGATTTTGACTCAACCCGGGATTCGAACTCGGGTCCTCATTTTCAGCAACTGCGTTTACGATCTAGAGCTAAACTAACGACTAAGGTCGTCAAAAATTCTGTCTTGATTAAAAAATATTACGAACAACTTAGCATTTAAATTCTGAAAAAGGGTTGGTTATATTGTTTCATTCATTTTTTTAAATAATATAATTGGTTAATAGAATCAGGCGTTACTTTGCGGAAATCCATTATATAAAAGCTTTTAGAAAAATTTTCTATTATATATTTTTAACGCGGATATTTGCGAAGTAAATTTTTCTAAAAGCTTTTAATATAATTGGAATTTAAAAATTATAGAAGAATTTTACTGGTTATATCTTTAAGATTTTTGAAAGTGGAAGGGAGAGGGGCAGGGCGAAATTTTGGCTGTAGTGGCCGTAAGCGTCAGCTAGCCATGCTACACCATGCAATTGTCGAAATATGAAAGAACAAGTAAAAATTTTATTGATATTAAACCATTGCACGGTCTACTTTTGTAAGTTCCCCTCCTCTTTTTTTAACTATAACAAAAATAGGATGGGACAAACAGGCACACCATCATCATCATCATCATTACAGCCCTTCACAAGTCCACTGCTGAACATAGGCCTCCCCCAAAGAATGCCACAAAGCACGGTCCTGAGCCACCTGCATCCATCGACTTCCTTCATTCCTTCTTTGAGTGACGACCTGGTAAACAGGCACATTGAGACGGAACTTAAAAAAGTCCAACCATCGCTCACGTGCTCTTCTATCTAATATACCAGGACATCAGAAATCAGACAAACTTACATTGCGGAATAATTGTCTGTGTTTCTGTATGTTCTGCTGGAGGGACTGGTGAGGTGATTTCTTGTGAGAAAAAAAAAGATATCGACAACATTTTTAATTAACTGAATTAATTATTATTATAATTTATATTTACACATAAATAAAATTTATTTGTCTAAAAAAATGCTTGGTGGCATTCCTTGGGTAAGGTCTATGTTTAGCAGTGGACTTGTGAAGGGTTGTAAAGATGATGATGATGATGATGCATAATAAATACAGGTGAAGCTAAAATACAAAGTATTAAAAATCTTCCTAAAAAGCAAGGGTTGAAAATTTAGTTCGACTGGGTCATTAGCGTTGTCTTGGTCTTGGTTATTTATTCTGTGGTCTTGGTCTGTATATTTTTTCTAAAAGTAAAGTAAAGCTGGGGTTCGAATCCTGGTTGCTCCTGTGCTGTAAAATTTGCGCTTCGATAATCGTGATCTAATATCACTAACATCAGATTAAATATTAAATCTCAACTATTAACAGTGGTAGAGCCAAGCGGCCAGCTCGAACCGGGGTGGTACCACGACCTCACAGAATACCAGCGTGAAGTATAGGTTTACCTCTGCGTTGCGCTTGTTGAGTGCAGGTGGCCGGAGGCCCAATTCCCCCCCCCCCCCCCCCAATCAACATGGTGAATGGCTTGGTTCTCGTTTAACCGATCATGCGGGTAGATCTGTCTACGACTTTGCTTTGGCATATGGTCTAACACAACTGGTTACTTTGCCTACGCGGATCCCAGATGTGGAAGACCATGTACCTTCCCTGTTGGACCTTCTGCTGACCTCTCATCCGGACGGATATCAGGTCTCCGTCGATGCCCCTCTGGGCTCTTCGGACCACTGTCTGATCCGGAGCACGGTGCCACTCACGCTCCAATCGCAGTTGCGATCTGCAGCTTGCCGCCGTGTTTGGCACTATAGGTCAGCTGATTGGGACGGGATGCGGTCTTTTTTTGCATCCTACCCTTGGGGGCGGGTTTGCTTCTCGCCGGAAGATCCCAGCGTTGTTGCCCATTCTGTTGCTGATGTGGTACTTCAGGGTATGGAACTTTTTATTCCATCCTCTGTGGTGCCCATCGGAGGCAGATCCCAGCCATGGTTTGGTCGCTCCTGTAAAATAGCATCACGCTATAAGCAGGAGTGCCACCGGGCTTGGGCTGACGCATCAACGTCTCGGGATTTAAACACCAGCGCACTTAAAAAGAAGTATAATTCCGCCTCCAGGTCCTTCAAAAGCGTCATTGCCAAGGCAAGGTCTGAGCACATCGGCAGAATTGGCGAGAAGCTAGTTCGCCTTCCTTCGGGAACTCGTGCATTCTGGTCTCTCGCCAAGGCTGTCCAAGGGAACTTCTGTCAGCCATCCCTTCCATCTCTGCACAGATGGGACGATTCACTGGCCCATGCCGCAAAGGAGAAAGCCGATCTGTTGAGCTCTCTCTTTGCGTCCAACTCGACTCTAGATGACGGGGGGAACACACCGCCGACCATCCCGCGATGTGAGTGCTCCATGCCGGATGTGCGATTTACACAGCGCTCGGTTCGCAAAGCACTCTTCTCCCTGGACGTCAGCAAGTCGAGTGGGCCCGATGGAGTCCCTCCCATTGTGCTGAAGACGTGTGCTCCGGAGTTGGCACCGGTTTTAACGCGTCTTTTCCGGTACTCCTACTCCCAAGGCGTAGTCCCGAATTTATGGAAGACAGCTTTGGTCCACCCGATCCCTAAGAAAGGTGACCGCTCAGACCCGTCCAACTACAGGCCTATCGCCATCACCTCCTTGTTCTCCAAAATAATGGAGTCCATTATAAACTGCCAGCTCATGAGGTACCTTGAGGATCACCAGCTGATCAGTGACCGTCAGTACGGTTTTCGCCGGGGTCGATCAGCAGGTGATCTTTTGGTTTACTTAACTCATAGATGGGCGGAGGCAGTAGAGTCCAAGGGGGAGGCATTGGCCGTTAGTTTGGACATAGCGAAGGCCTTCGATCGGGTCTGGCACAAGGCGCTTCTTTCGAAGCTTCCTTCCTATGGGCTTCCCGAGAAATTTTGCAAATGGATCACCAGTTTCCTTGCTGATCGGAGCATCAAGGTCGTAGTGGACGGTGCATGCTCTGATTTCAAGCCTATCAACGCTGGTGTTCCACAAGGCTGCGTGCTATCACCAACGCTGTTTCTCCTGCATATCAATGATATGTTGCTAACTGGTAGCATTCATTGCTATGCAGACGACAGCACTGGGGATGCCTTATATACCGGCCGTGCCAATATTTCTCGGGAAAACGTCTCCGAGTACCGGGACAAACTTGTGTCTGAAGTCGAGTGTTTGCTTAACAAAGTCTCGGATTGGGGCCGACTAAATCTAGTCCAGTTCAATCCCCAGAAGACACAAGTTTGCGCGTTTACCGCTAAAAAGAACCCCTTTGTCTTATCTCCTCAGTTTCAAGGCACTCCCCTTGCTGCCTCAGCCAGTATCGGAATCCTTGGCGTCGACATATCGAATAGCGTGCAGTTTTGTGGTCACTTGGAAGGGAAGGCCAAATTGGCCTCTAAAAAGCTTGGCGTGCTCAGCAGAGCGAGACAGTATTTCATGCCGGCACATCGCTTGCAACTTTACAAAGCGCAAGTTCGGCCCCACATGGAATACTGTTCTCATCTCTGGGCCGGGGCACCCCAGTGCCAGCTCCTTCCACTTGACGTCGACGACATAGTTCTTTCCGATCGGCTCGATACACTGGCACTGCGTAGAGATGTTGCATCTCTTTGCGTATTTTATCGCATCTATCACGGGGAGTGCTCTGAGGAAATGTTCGGACTAATTCCAGCCGCTCAGTTTCACTATCGTACATCGCGACAAAACTCGCGTTACCATCCATACCATCTGGATGATTGGCGGTCCACCACTGTGCGATTTAGAAGAAGTTTTCTCCCTCGCACAACTTCTTTGTGGAATCAATTACCACCAGCGAATTTTCCGAACCGATACGACTTAGGAACCTTCAAGAAAAGAGCTTACACCTTTCTAAAAGGCCGGCAACGCATCTGCAATTCCCCTGGTGTTGCGGTTGTTCATGGGCGGCGGTAGTCACTTACCATCAGGTGAGCCGCATGCTCGTTTGCCCCCTATTCTATAAAAAAAAAATATTCTCTACAATATTACATATTAATTTACAATATGTAACGAAGCCTTCTAAGTTGTACTCATACAGTCTAATATATTATTGTCCTCTTTATACCTGTCTTATTTATTAACATACTGTAGCCTTAGTAATTAATTGTGCATATTATATACTAGCGATCCGACCCGGCTTCGTGTGCGCCACCTACCCGGTCCAATTGTGAATCTAAACCATCCAGAAATCTACTTAAACACACAGAAAAAATTAAAATTGTCTTACTGTTTCGAGATATCTCTTGTTAAACGTCACGATGTTAAGTGAGGAATCCGTTTTGGATAGGAGCCATAAAATTCGTTCTTAGTGGGTGTCTACGTCGAGTACATATGTCAAATTTCAAGAGAATCAGGCGTATTTTTTGGAGAGCTCTAAATGAGTGAGTAATCAATATTACATCGACATTACGTGCTAAGGTAGAGCCATTGCCAAGCGCGTCGTCTGTGGCCTACGTGGTGCCTGCATCCCCCATGCCGTTGATGGAGACTAATATTTAAAGCTAGAGGGAGCTCAAGAACGGACTCCTGTCAGGAGAGGCAGTGTCGGGAATGAGGGTAAAAAATAAAAGGAAGTACAAACAAATGAAGGTAGAATGTTAATCTCCCACTTGTTTTATCTTTTTTATATTTTTTTTATCGTGCAGGCCACTAAGAAGATCAGTCTGTAATTCTTTGAGTCCCACTGTCGTTACTATGCTCGTTGGTGTATTCTACTAGTGTGCGCAAGGAAGGTCGTGTTGCTGAGAGGCTGCCCTGTGTTACATTAAGATGGGAAGTGATGCTGTAGGTTTACATACTTTGGTGTTATCATGTAATTGGGTCCCGATAGTAAGCAGGGTTTGTTACCGAGTAGTGTACTGTTATTTAAATACTTTTGAGGAGAATTTCTTACATCAGAAGTGGGATTGAAGCCTTTTTCTGTAACTATACATTGTAATTTCTTACAATAGATTATATATATAATAACCAAACAGTACAAATTACTGTGGATTGACATCAACTGTAGATATATTAATACTGAAATATAGTACAGCTTTTATTATGCAGTGATTGTAATTATATACTAATTAATTGTAATGATTATATAATAAAGTTACATTTCATACGAGCACAGCATAGCTTTACTTTAACAAGATCGATGAAAAAATTGTGGAAAAATCAAGCCTACCCTTCCTTACCTTCTCCATCCCGATTGCGCACAAAACACGTGTTTGAGTGACTGAGGTACTAGGACAACAAAAAGCGAAAGAAATTATCTAACTCGCATCCACCATATGTCTTGAACTTGCACTCGTACATTTTCACCTGTTTCGGTCTCTTCAGAATTCTTTGGATAGCATTAGTTTAACATCAAGATAGGACTGTCAAAACTACTTGTCTTTATAAAAATCCCAAGATTCGATTCGATTCTACAGTAACGGGATTATGTCACCACCTACAAAATGGCAACAAGTTATCGAACAAAATCGCCCATATATATAAATTATATGTAATTAAATTTTGAAAAATATTTATAGTTTTGAATTTGAATATAAAATATAAAGAAACTTTTTCCCCGACCCATTATAACAAATTAGACTATAGAAAACTTTTACAGTCTTTGATTTTTAACATATAAAGAAGGAGCAATGCAATTTAGCGGTTTAAAAAGTAGTTTCGAATACAGTACCGAACACGTGAGCCTCTCGATGAATGGACTAGAACTTCATAATTTTGGAGAACTACATAATTGTTCATGGTCAAAATTCCAAGAGATTTTCCTATCCTTTGCTACAGACAATACGTAATAGGCAACAGACAGAAATAATTGGGGGTCGAACAGGTGTTTAAAGTCACATTTAAGGGTCGAATTTAAAGTTTTACACACGAAAACACTCACCCCATCTCATGCAAACTTAGGCCAAATAAATAAGAAGATACGAGTATATATATTATAAGTTATCTACAGCAAAAAAAGCACAACATACGTTCACAAGAACTATACGTCCATGGTATATCATAAGTATTTTATTTAATCACAATATATCAGAAGTCTCTTTTTCTTCTTCATAACTTCATAATTTTGGGGAACTACATAATTGTTCATGGTATATGATATGAGATTATCCTATCCTTTGCTATAGGCAGACAATACATAATAGGCAACAGACAGAAATAATTGGGGGTCGAACAGGTGTTTAAAGTCACATTTAAGGGTCGAATTTAAAGTTTTACACACGAAAACACTCACCCCATCTCATGCAAACTTAGACCAAAAGAAATAAGAAGATACGAGTATAATATAAGTTATCTACAGCAAAAAATGCACAACATACGTTTACAAGAACTATACGTCCATGGTATAAGTATTTTATTTAATCACAATATATCAGAAGTCTCTTTTTCTGGCTGACAGTTACAAAAAGTCGCGATACATCCATCATGTCATCATTCATATCATACTCGTATTCATGCAGGCGGAAAATAGTTACAAACATCACACCTGCCTTTTGAATTTGTTTGAAATAGTTTTATTCTATTTCTGAACCAACATCAGTTCCAAAAAAATTCTTGTTTCAAATTTATTAAAAGCATTTTGCATGTTTATTTTCTTCAGACAATTTTTGTTTAATAACCAAATAACAAAATTGTAATAAAAATTAGTATTAAGTACACATACTTACAGCAGTGTTAGTTAATATATTTATATTCGATTTATTAGCCTAAGTCCAGCTCACAAAATCAATGACGATAGAGAGGCTCAGGCTTTGATGATCTGAATGCTTGGATTGGCCAGGTAGGTAACCTAGAGAAAAGTCTTTTTATAAAAGAAGAAATTTGCAGAACACGTGAAATGCATCCAGAATGTACTAGGACATCAGAAACTGACAAAAGTAAGGTCGATTTATATTTCCATTTGAGCATTGTCTAGCAGTATCTATCTATTAGGCGGCAGAAATAGGCAAATAGATAAGTGGTTGGAACCTACCCAGATGGACAAGGTGACCTGCGTCTTCGTGCGTATAATAATTGTAAAAAAGATGGCAATTGAGACGACACAACATAATGAAAGCCCAAAGCGCTGTATGTGAAACAGTACCAAAACGGCCAAAGCTTACGATTCTTAAGAACGCAAGCGATAATCGCATTTCTCTGATTCGAATCGGACGCAGTGCACAATCGATTTACGAATTCACTTCAAGTTTTCGAGATTTGTGTTTACTCAGATTTGATTCTGATTTTGGGATCAGAAGCAAAAAATACTCCATGGTTAGGTTAGATGAAACAAACATATCTAATATATAAAAATTTATGTTTGTTTGTTCGTATTTGATGCGTTGCCATACCTAGCTTGCGATAAAACTTTGTCAACTTATTGCTTGCACTTGCGCGAATGTTATACATATGTATATGTCATAGACATAGTACAATTAACTTACGGTAGGTGGCGCGCGTATCGTAACGAAAAATTTATTTGAAAGTTATATGTAACTCAATATAACTCTTACAAATTTAAAATGATATTTACATAATTATTCCTTCTGCGGCTGCAACGCGCCGGGTACCAGCTAGTATTTAAAAATTTCGCTATAAATTAATTAATTGAAAAGAAATTTTAAACAATTGGTAATGTTTCATAGGCGATTTTTTTTTTAATTCAAATTACGTATACTTGAATGATGATTGAGCCGTGATAGTCTTCTGTCAACACAGCTTGAGGCAGCAGTGCGGCGGAATTTTTCTTGCTCGTAAATGCCTCCTACGAAGGAACTAATTCCAATAAATAAGGTCTGTGTTCTGCAATGGAACGTATCTCGACTGCTGATTTAATATTTGGAACTTTAATTTTTGATATATTGGAAATTTTATAAATATTCTAATTTTATCTTTCAATTAGTATAACACGGCTTATAAATGAAATAAAATATTCATAACATTCATTACTGTCATTAGTTGAACTATTTTATGGCGTGTAAAAAACTGATTGAACGAGAATTTTTTCAGGCTTTTTTAATAGAAAAGGAAGCAATACCTGATGGCAAGTGATCACCGTCTCCCAAGAACATCGTAACATCAGAGGAATTGCAGGTACGTTGTCGACCTTATAGAAAGTAGTAAGCCCTTTTCATGAAGTCCCCTTGTAAAACGCACGGTAGAGGACTGCCAACCAATGCGATGAAGTGGGAGGAATTTAGGTTTCTGTCGAAAAGTACGGTGGTGGAATTTGGATGGAGGCAGTCCGTTTTATTATTCAAAAGTTAGAACAAAAGAAGAACTTTTGGGATGGGGAATAAGCAACTCGCGTGACCGTCACACTCTATATATACATAATTTAAAATTAAAATTTTGTACAACCGACTTCAATATAAATTATTAAGAATAACTTAAAAACTATTGGTCAGACCTTAATCAATTTATATGGGACGACATGAGAAACAACCTTTTGGGCATGCTTTCAGCGTGCGGCTTATCCTCTGACCCAATTGACTGGATGAAGGACTTTCTCTCAGAGTCATCATCAGCCGGGTTTAATAAGCAACTAGGAAATAGCTGCAACTGCAATTACACCACTGTCCATTTTGGATGCTCGAGGAATTATGATGGTTCGGCCTGCCTCGGGCCGCTAGGTGGGTACCCGGCTTTGTTCGTCCAGTCCTATCGCAATAAACGCCGGAGTTCCTCCGTAGTCCGTTCTCTCAGCAGCTCTCTTCTTGCTGCATATTTATTATCTACTTGTTCACGGTATATAGTACCAGCCAAATGCTCAAGCCTGTCGGGATCAAATCCAGTCCGCAAGAGAACCCATGGTTGAGCGCGCGAATCTCTCACTGGAGGCAGTATCCGAATGGTGCGATGGCAATCTCGTGAGATTCAACGCCTCCAAAATACAAGTGTGTCTTTTTACCGCTAAGAGGAGCTGTTCACCGTGCCTCCTACTTTCCGGAATGTGTCCTTGGAGTACGTTGTATTCCAATCTGGGCGTCTTTAAGGCAAGAGTAAATAAATAGGCTTTTGTTTCGCTAAGACTGTGCAATTCACCATCTAGGGCTACATCCCCACTTACCTCCAGGTGGGATTATGGTCAAGCACTGGCTCATAATAATTTTAAAAAATACAATGGACTTAAAATCCAGGGCTGGGTACGAATAAAAGGCGAAAGAATAAAGGTATGGTTTAGTGCTAATTAACAAACTTAAAAGATATTTACTTACCTGGACATTGTGTTATATGTGGGGACCATTGGAATTGAACCTTAGCTACTTGCGTACTTTGAAGTTTATAGGGGCACCCGTTGCCCTATAGTATCCAATACATCTTGTTGGTATTATTATAACCCTATAAAAAATGTGTTTCGTTTTTTCAACATCGCACTTACGCATTCTCGCCATCCTGTACATTCCTGTTAGTATGACCAGTACGATGCCAAACATGAACATTATTTTATTAGCGCAAATTAACTTTCTTCGGTTTATGATGTTCTGGTATATTCGTCGTATGCAACACGTGTTTTATTTTAGGCTCCTTGTCTGTCGACAGGCAAAAAAATGTTATTTGGATATTTTGCTTTGTGTTTTTTTTTAAATAAAATTCTGTTCGTAATTTAAACTTTATATTAATTTATTATTGTAAAACACCATGTTAGTAATAAAACTAATAAGTGCATAAAATACACATACGGCTTACACACATAAAGTGTATGATGTGTGTGTGTGTGTGCGTGTGTGTGTGTGCGTGTGTGTGTGTGTGTGTTTTGTGCACACTGATATATTTATAAAGGTACTTTGTGCACACATAGAGAGAATATAATAAAAATAAATACAAATAGATATTAACAACATAAGAAGGAGAATAGATAGCAGATTTAAGATAGACAAGCAAAATTCTAGAGTCTCACTTTTTTATTCAATAGTGCGAGATGATCATATATACGAAAACTATGACGATAGTAAATCTGTGATGCAATTGTTGAGAAGGCGCTCTAGCTTGTTAAAAAAAACTTGTCCTGGTTTCCTTTCTATACTCAGCACAGATACAATATGTAATTTATAAGTGATAACGCGCAATTAATATCTTTCTAAACTGTGTATTATGCAGTTTTGGACAGTTGTGTCTAATGAGGGATAGTAATCTTCCGCTTACCAGATGTCGCTAGTTGATACTGAGGTGAAGTGTTTTGTTACACAATGTCATATTATCGTGGAGGCAGTTTACAAATATATATAGAGTCCGTAAACTAATGTTTGTTTTTAAAAAGATTCGTTCTTTTGTTGATATTAAGGTAGTAAAGCAAGTATATTTCGCATTATGTCAAACAATTCTCACCTATTGTATAACCTCATGGGGATGAGCAGCTAAAACTACATTGCTACCACTGGAACGCGCTCAAAGAGCTGTACTCCAACATTCCAAGTTGCTACATTCCGCCCTATCCTATTCCCGTCACATCTCTTATATAAATCCGATAACGTCCTCTCAGTGCGCCAGTTATTCGTTATGAGTACGTTACTAAAACAGCACTTGAAATTGCCCTACAGAAGAGAGGTCACTGATAAAAGACGCAAAGATAGTCATTGAAACTAACATTAGAATAAGGCATTCTTTCATGCATACATTTTTTTACATTCCTTGGCCCTTTTCTGTATAATAAAGTCATCATTTTGTACATGTTTCCATTTAAAATGGCAGATTGTAAAAATGTAATCAGGACATGGTTAAAAAATTTGTCATACGATGATACGAAAAAGTTGCTGATTGTTTTAAGTTAATTAAAATCATAAGTAAATTAATATATTTTACTGATATAACCCTAATTTGTTAGGATGTAATTCATTTTATATAAGAAACAGAAAATAAACATACACCTGAGATTGTTTATCCTAGTTCAGGTACCTGTTATTGTAGACTATTTTAAATTAAGACATTATTTGAATTAATTGTACAGTTTCTTGAAATAAATTATTATTATTATTATAAATTGCACAAACACAAACATCCCGATCCGGAACAATTATTTGTAGGCCATTCAAATACTTTTTCCGTGTGATTCGAACCCACGGCCCTCTGCGCTGCAACTCATTGCTAAGCCACTACGGCACGGAGCCGTCAGAATATTATATGATCTTTATAAATAAAAAATTACGTGTCACATTGTTTGTCCGCGATGAACTCCGAAGCTACTGAACTGAATTCAATGAAATTTTGCACTGTATGTAGTTTGGTCCAACTTGAGAGATAGGACATTTTGTATTCCTATAAGTGACCCTCAATTTTTTTATTGCTAATCTCAGGAGTTTTTTTTTAGGAAAGCAAATGGTCGTCGGAAAGGGCAGAACAACGTCTGCCTGGTCAGGCTAGTATTATTATAGAATATTATATTAATTTTAATTACATAAAACAATGCCTCAGTGGTTTGCTCTTTAATTTTTGCACATTTTTAACACTTTTTTTACTTTTATGAACATCTGTGGATTGGTTTATTTATTTTTAATTTAATTTATATCAAACATAACTAATAGTACGGAAATAAACATTAACCTTTACATTTTTTTACCTAGCAGAGCCATGCTGCAGCTACTCGTATATTAATAGTATAGTTGTAGCACGACTGGGTCGACTCGACCGGGAAAGACCACGCCCTCACAGAATACCAGCGTAAAATAGCAGCTTACTGCGGCTGTGTTTCGTATGGTGAGTGAAGAGAACGCTTTTTACTGGAAACAAGGCATTCCATCTTAGTCCTCACGGGTGACAACGCATCTGCATTTTGATTCGTCATCGAGGATAGATGAGGATGTCTATGGGCCACAGCAAACACTTACCATCAGGTGGACTGTGTGCTCGGTTGTCACCCTTATCCTATATAATTTTTTTTATATTAACTTCCCCGCGATGACTACCTCATTTTTAGTGGCGCCGCCCTGGTGGCAGAAAAAGTCGTAGATGCCGATGAGATGGTGATGAGATGTCGCGTAGGTAGATTGAATGACTTATACCAGAATTATTGAAGCACTCTTTATAATTAAACTGATAATATTTCAATTTTTTAACCATAATAAATAAAAACGTGATTTTCAGAAATAGAATTATCAACTTTAGTGTTTATTAATTGGGTGTTGAATAAAACGTTGTATTTTTTTTTAATTTAATTTATCGCGTTGAGTCAAAGAAATGCTTTTTGAAGCATTTTTATCAAATTGACTTGGTATCTCATCTATACTATAATGGATTTTCTCAAACGCGAAGAGACTGATTTCAGCAACTTCTAAACTTTACTTATTTTGCAGTGTTTAGTTACCTTTAGCTTCACGAATCGTTTTGAACCATTAGTGATCATTTTGCGATTATTAAATAATATAAAATGAGATTAATAAAGCAACTGTGTTTTCATAATTATTCATTATTCAATTTAATAAACCAACAAAGATAACAAAGTAAACACAACAACACGGTATAGAGATATTTTAATAACATGGTTGTTGGTGGTGGTTTTCGTCCTGAGTTGAGTAGAGTATCATCGTTTGGAGAGTGCCTGGGCGTACAGCCAGCTGGGCGTACAGAATTTGGATATAGCCCAC
The DNA here is from genome assembly GCA_963668995.1 of Parnassius mnemosyne. Taxonomy (NCBI): domain Eukaryota; kingdom Metazoa; phylum Arthropoda; class Insecta; order Lepidoptera; family Papilionidae; genus Parnassius; species Parnassius mnemosyne. The sequence goes on from CAVLGL010000115.1 coordinate 4,104,902, forward strand.
TGTGACGGAAAAAATACCGTAATGAGGTACTAGAACGAATAGCTTTGCTTCACCAAACAGAAATATGCCTAAATTTCCTGCTTATACACGACAATGCCTGTTCACAAATGACCAGGGTGGTAACAGCCTGGTAGCACGAACATGATGTCACGGCCCTAGAATGGCCAGTGCAATCCGCTGATTAAATCCTATTGAGCATGCTTGAGATATGCTCCAAAGACGAGCTCAAGGGATTTCCCTGAAATTCTGGTTACAGAAGAACGAATTTTTATGCATCTAAGTAGGACTTGGGACAATATTCCTCAACAGGATATTGACAACCACATTCTGAATATGCCCAACCGATGTAGACGCGTGATGAATGTCATGGGTGCTTTCAGCGCTGACATTTTACTGATAATTACCTCTTAATTAATGCCCGCCATATTAAAAGGTTTTTACGTTACATTATTTTTTAATTTAAAAATTAAACTTTCAGTTATCTGAAAAATCTAAAATCTCATTTGAAGTCAATGTTTATATAAAAAATAGCAGATTATTAGATGAAGTTTTCTATGATATATACAGTCATGTTTTATGAAAATATTGATATACTCTTTGGAATTTATGTGTTGTTCAAATATACTTATACAGTGGTGATGGTGTGTAGGTTGATTTTTCAAAGAGCAGCCAAATTATAAACTTAAGTTCAAATATATAAATAATGAAATACCGTTAGTAAAGTTTTGAAATTACGAGTAAATAAGGCTTCTACTTTTATTTGCAACTATCACAAATTCCCAGATAAAACGGACAGTTTTTATCTTTTTTTCAGGCCACCTGATGGTAAGTGGTTGCTGTGGCCCATGGACATCTACATTTATACTCAATAAAGAATCAAAATGCAGATGCGTTGTCACCCGTGAGGGCTTAGATAGAATGCCTCTTTTCCAGTAAAAAGGTCTCCGGTTCTCTACACTCACCATACGAAACACAGCAGTGTTAAGCTGCTATTTGACGCTGGTATTCTGTGAGAAATAAATGCACGTTAGGAATTTTCCTTGTATCGCCCTGTTTCCTACGTCGTCCAGGACGTTTAAGATACTAAAGGAATTGCAGAATTGCACTGCATTTTATAAATATTCCTTATTAGGCACGCAGAAACAATTGACTGCCTGGTCAGTCTAGTGGTCAGAAGCGATTATTGATCATGAGTTCTCGGATTCAAATCTCGGGACGGGCCGATCATAATGGCTTTAATGAATAAAAGAATGAATGTTTAATATGTGTTACCAGCGAACCGTACCAGCTAAACTGTTATATACATTTTCAGACTTACTTCAAGTAGAAAAAAAAGATTGTCTATTCATTCGACATTCGACAACAACAACCTGTGGTTTTGTTTGTTTCTTTTATTGTTTGGGGGCGATTTTAGTTTGGTTTTTTTGCAAGGGGAGTAACACTTCATTGATTATAAAGCGGCGATTAAACACTTGTCAATTATTTTAACATCGATGCCTTCTGAAAGACAAAGATTTTTAGAGGCTGGCCTGATCGCTACAGAAATGAGAAATAGGCATCATTCTATGTAATTTTTTTCTGTCACCAGTAGATGAAAGTCAATGGAAACGTTGATTAAAATTCAATAAATAAATTTAATAAACATTTTTTTTATTGTTTAAAAGCTTAGAATAGGTAGATTAGATAGATTCGTCGATTGATTGATATGGACAGAATTGAAATAACCGATTATTTCGCCTTCGATTAACATCCCTAGTCTGAGTGTTATAGCCTCTCTGACACCCACAGGACTGTATGGGGTAGTGAATTGTCTTACCTCTTACACTGCAATTACACGGTGTTATACTTTTAATAATACCCAGTGCAATTATTTGTAATCCGAACTCTAAAACTATTAAACAAACATTACAAAACTTCATTAATCAACAAAGTTATAAGTGAAAAAATAAAACTGTGCTATAATAAATGTGAAACTTTTATACTTTTATGTGAACATTTTCAAATCCAGTTATCTTCTCAACCGCTATACAAGTTCTAATAAATTGGACTTTGAACTCTTAGCGCTAAGTTCCCAATAGGCCGGGTTAAAACTACTAACGCCATCTATTGAAACGTGCATGAACCACATAACACCAAAAACCTACTGTGACAAGTTGACAATCGATTACTATTTTGGTTGATAGTTAGAGATCGGTAAAAGCGCACACTGTTACGAACGAACATTTGTATCCTATTCCGCCATCTATTAGATTAACCCGAAACTCAACATTATACATCGAATAAAAAGCAGGACACCAAAAACCGCAAATTACTTCCCATCTCCGACACACACCACAAGAGGGCGGCAAAATAATTATTTAGGAAGAAATACTTTGCAATAATGTCGACTAACTGTGCTGGTTGTAATGAAATACTTCATAAACGGGAACATCTAACCTGTAAATACTGCAAAAAAACATACGATTTAGATTGCGCAAATGTAACCCCACAACGCTTCTATAACATAATGTCGGCAGAAACAAAGGCCGCATGGAAATGTCAAGCTTGCTATTATGAGCAACCTAAGAAAAATAACACAAACACGCCAATACGCCCTCGCGAAAAATCTCCTGTAGTAAATATCTCCCAAATTGATAGAAACAACATTACATTAAGAAGATCCCCAAATAATATGCACAATGACACTAGTGATTCGGTGGATATTGAGCTATTAGGTGATACTGTTATTACTCAGACCTCCCCAAACCCAAATGCAACATCTGATGAAATTTTACTGCAAACTCTAAGTGTAATAATACAACAAAAGTTAAAAGAAAATAATAGATCACTAATAAATGAGCTGCAAAGTACAATTCACTCAGAAATTAATAAAGCCATTATATCATTAAAAGAAGATATTCAGCAAAAAACAGAAATTCTAAATTGTCAAAATAAACAAAGAAAAGATGAGATTTGCCAACTGAACTTAAAAATAGAGTCAATTACAAAAGAAAATGAAAAACTAAGAGAAGACATAAAACAACTAAGTAAAAAGATTGAGAACAAATTTAGAATACCTGAAATAAACTCAAAAAAAAAAATAGTACTTTATAAACTAATGGAACAACACAATGAAAATGATTTCAGCTTATGCAACAGAATTGTAAACATATTCAGAGACATTATGAATGTAGATCTCACCGGTTATATTGAAGACACATACAGACTAGGTAAACATAGGAATAATACTAGACCCCTCGTTATTGAATTGATAAGTAAAAAGATGACAAAATACCTAATCGATCATAAACATTTATTCAAAAAATCTGGATTAGCCATATCTAAGTACTATGATGATATTACACAAAAACACAACAAATTACTAAGAGAAGAAATGTTTAAAGCGAGACAAAAGGGATTATATGCTGTGATAAAAGATGATAACCTATACGTAGAAGGAAAAAAGGTACTATGGAATACAAATACAACAAATAACAAAGATATAGATAACGAAGATACACATGACAAAAGTATCAATAAATCCTTTTTTCGAAACCAAGGACTTACAAGACAAAATACTCATCCAGAACATTCAGAGCATCTACAATAAAATAGATATATTAGAAGAATTTGTACAAAGTAATCCCGATTACCAGATATTATGCTTTACTGAAACATGGCTATCTACGGAAAAACTTGAATTGATACATTTAACCGATTATCAAGTAGCCGCATCGTATTGTAGAACATCGCGCACCGGAGGCGGCGTCTGCATCCTACTGAAAAACGACATAGAATATTTAGAATTAAAAGAAATTTCCAATATGTCCATTGAATATGTAGTGGAAATTTGTGCAGTAGAGCTTATAAAATATAATACTATATTGTTAACATTGTACTATAATGGGAAGAAGGAAGATTTATTTTACGAAAAAATAAAAACTATTCTGGATTACATAAATAAAAAATTTTCTAAACATAAAATCATACTGGGGGGAGATTTTAATATCGACATGCTACAAAAAAATATAAAAAACGACACAACAAAAAGAAATAAAGGAAATAAGCTTTCAGACTTAATGCTCCAATATAACTTTCACCAACAAATCCACAGTCCTACACGTGTCACTAAAACAACTTCAACATGCTTAGATTTAATTTATTTAAACTTTAACGATGCAAACATACAAACAACTGTGCAAGAATTGGGTCTGTCTGACCATAGGGCTACTATAATCCATCTGAATCTTTCTAAACAAAATAAACAAAAAATATGGTACACCGAAAAAAGACAATATAACAAAAACAATATAGCAAATTTTAAACTTGCACTGGAATCGCTTGATTGGGAAAACATACTTAATAAGAATAAAGACATAAACTATAACTATTATATATTTCATCAAACTGTGATTAAAATTCTAGATAATTGTATACCAAAAAAAGTAATAAAAATAAAATATAAAAAACATTGGCTTACCGTCGGTATAAAAAAGTCTTGTTATAACAAAAGATTACTCAAATCGCACATTATAAGGTCAAATGATAAAATTCTTACAGATTATTATAAAAAATATGAAAAAATATTAAAAAAGGTTATAAAAACGTCGAAAAAATTACACTATATAAACAAGATAAAGCTGTCTACTAATAAAATAAAAACAATGTGGCATATTGTTCGAGAACGCACAAACAAAGTGAATTTAAAGGTTAAATCAAATATTAAATTGAATATCAACAACCAAATTTCTTCCAACCCAAAACAGATTGCCGATAAATTTAATGATTATTTCACCAATATTGGTGAAACAATTCATCCACAAGCAAAGGGTCTTCCTGTTCTGCGTCCATCAGAAAACTCAATATTTCTAAGTAGAGTAGGATTTGAAGAAATACTTAAAATATTAAAAAGTCTAAAAAATAAACTAAGCTATAGTGTTGATGAGATTCCTCCAACATTATTCAAACAGTGTGCAAGCGCTTTAGTATATCCATTAACATTACTGGTAAATCAATCTTTTGAAGAAGGCGTATTCCCAGATATACTAAAAAGTTCACTCGTGAAACCCATTTATAAAAAAGGTACACAAACGGACCCAGACAACTATCGACCTATTGCCTTACTACCCACTGCTTCCAAAATATTTGAGAAAGCATTATACAATCGTATCTATAAATTCTGTGAAAAATATAATATCTTTAGTGAAAGTCAAAACGGTTTCCGTAAAAACAAATCAACAGTTTTAGCAATTTACAATTACATTCAAAAAATACATGATATAATTAACGATAAAAAATATGCTATAGGAATACTACTAGACATGTCAAAAGCATACGATACAGTGCAATATAACATATTATTAAATAAATTATATGACATAGGAATCAGAGGCCCGTGCTACAATTTGTTAAAATCATATTTGCACAATAGAACGCAAATAGTAGAAATAGAGTATTTCAATGAGAAATTACACAAAATTGAAAAAATTAGATCCGATACTAAAACTATTAAAGCCTCAATACCTCAAGGCAGCGTGCTGGGGTGTCTTATGTTTTTAATTTACATTAATGACTTTGCAGAAACCCTGAACGAACACTGTGTCATGTTCGCGGACGATATTTCTATTCTTATATCAAGCCAAAGTCCACTAAATCTAACAGAAAAAATTAACAGCATATTATTCAAAACAACGGACTGGCTAACTAAACATAACCTGCGGATAAACTTATCAAAAACTAAAATAATGTCTTTTCACCCATATCAAAAAGCAAAATTAGATATAAAATTAGATAATGACGGCTTCACTATAGATACTGTTAACGAGCACACACTACTAGGCCTAATAATAGATACCCATATTACTTGGAAACCACACATAGAAAAATTACATAGAAAGTTAAGCAGTTTTATGTACGCATTACGAGAAGTAAAAAAAAACAACAGATATAACCACTGCGATAACAACCTACTACGCGTATGCACATGCATGGCTCAGCTACGGCATTGTCCTATGGGGAGGCAGTACTGATGCCCCAAGTTTATTAACTAAACAAAAAAAACTAATACGAATCATAGCTAATATACAAAACACAGAAAGCTGTAAGCCTTACTTCAAGAAGTATAACATTTTAAGCCTGCCCTCTATCTATATTTTGGAACTATGCAAATTTGTCAAAAAAAATCCAAGTTTCTACACAAAACGAGATGACTTAATGTCTAGGAATCTAAGACAAAGAAACAAACTAGTGCTGCCAATTTCAAAACTAAAATCTCATTCTTCCAGCCCATTCGCCATGTCTATAAAAATATATAATAAATTACCCGAATATATTAAAAGCATTAAGGACGAAAAACAATTCGTAAAAAAATTAAAGCAACTGCTTATACATAAGTGTTACTATAATACTTCTGAATTTTTAGACGATAAAAATATAATATAATATGGATATGTAAATAAAAATATGTTAGGTAATAATGAAATGCCATCCTACTAAATAAATTACAATAAAAAATTCAAATAAAATTTAAAAAATGATTCAAATAATTTAATAAAAATTCAACTGTGCTAATTACACCAATTATAATAATACCTTAAATATCAAAATCAATTCATTAATGAATTATAACAATTAAAATAACCGTATTTAAAATTCATTGTGTGTATGTTTAAATAATAGAATAAATGTTAATATTAAATAATTATTTAAAAATAGCAATAATTATAATAATAAATGTTCCTCCTTCATAATATTGCTGTGCCCATCAGGGCCCATGGAGATACCATAAAACTATGTAACACCTTTTGTAACCTATGGAATGCAATAAAGTTATTGAGTATTGAGTATTGAGTATTAATAATTTTGATTAAAAGAATGTCCTTCAGAGCAAATTTTCGATCACGGTGGCTAGTCCAACGGAAACTAGCCATCTGCGAAGTACAGGATTATGGTGCCCGAGTTTATGCGCAAGCTCAGAATTTCTTGATAGAAAAACCCAATAATTGATTTTGGCGCGATCCAGGATTCAGTCTATATCTCAAACACTATAGTATTGAAATTATGAATAAGAGTAGGTATATACTAATATTATTGTTATTGTTTTATTCCTTTTTTTCATAATATTAAAGGCCTATAGAAGACAATAACGATTTTATGTTATAAGGCACTTTGAAATTGCAGATGAGAAGGCCCTGGGCGGCAGCAACACATGCTAAGTTCCTAGCGTTCTCACAAATTAAATTGCCGAAATTTTAAATGAATTAAAAGGAACAAGTAATCCATTTCACGGGCTTCTTACAAGAACGGGGACAAAAATAGGAGGCATGGGCTGGCTCACTGATAGCGAAACTTAATAGCAAACCTTCGTCTATCACGTGTATCTTTGTAATATACTAGAACATCAGAAATCTGTGAAGATTACATTGCGCAATAATTGTCTGTGTTCTGTAGTTCTGATGGATGGACTGGCGTGGTGCATTCGTGTGACAGAGACATCGACAGCTTTCTTTAATTAACTGATTTAGTTAGGTTTTTTTTTATATCTTTTTGATTTTTCTTTCCATATAAATAAAATTCCAGTATCTATAGTTCTAAGAACGATATAACTGCTTCTATTAAACTCAGGGCGTTATTTGCTTAATTCTAAGGAATAAATAAAAACTTTTAAATGTTATCTGGCTGTCCGTGTGTGTTCAGGCTACTCTTCGGAACGGCTAAAGCGATTGCGATAAATCTTTCCGAACTATTACAGAGCAATGCCAGAACGTAACCTTAACTATATTATATCCGAAAAACTTAAACTTTTTATTTTATTATCAAAAACGGAAAATTGATAAAATAAATGAATGGTCTTTGATTATCGCCAATGTGCAATAAAACTAGGCTACTATCTAAAAATTTACCTACATAAAAATAACAAGATACTCGTATTTTTATGCTAGCCCATTGTAAAACTTCTAATTTGCCTCGACGCAAAAACAGAAGATAATATTTTCAGAAAAGCCTTTGATCATCAGCATTGAAGTTCCTAGTGAGAATACTAAAATTATTGTATTGTCAATTGTAAAGTGCCGATACGCGGCGTGAGTAGGTATTTTCAAAATGCTATCTGTTTCTCAGCTAGTCAGCACGACCGGGGAAGGACTACGCTGCCACAGAAATTTAAACGATGAACCGAATTATATAGGTAAACAATCGCAAATAAAAAGAATATTTCGATTGCAATTTCATTAATTTAACATTTTGCAAGGAATCAAGATTAGGAAACATAATCTAAAAGTGTGTGAGTGTGGACTGTTTATTGATTTTGAAGATTATTATCTTGGGACAACTCCCGATGGGCTTATTGGAGATGATTCTCTAAATGAAATCAAATGTCTTATTTCTGCCACATTTGGAGGCCATTACTAAAAAAAGACCAAATTTCGTTTGATACGAGAAGGACAAAAAGAAAAAAGAAAACACGATTACTATTATCAGGTCCAGGGATAATTACATACCACTGGTAGGCAATTTTGTTTTTCGTAGTATGGACACAACTTTTTCATGTTTTCGTACTTAATTTAATAAACCATGTGGTTTGGCGTAGGAACAAATAAGTACTATGACCACTTTTGGACAGCAAAAATGCAGCCAAGGCTTTACTCATTTTATTTTTAATGTTTATTACCAGAAATGATTGACTTGAATACTAGAAATTAGTAGTTAAATTATTTAAGTAGTCAAATAGTAATTAAATTATTAAGTTCCTAGAAAAAGGACAGTTCGAGAAAAACTGTAATATAGCAATATGTAATAACAAACAATAATAATTTATTCAAGTTGTTACTTTTCTATTTATTTGCCTACATACCTTATTGTAAATTTGAAATCTTTTTATTTTAATGTCTTCATTCTATAAAGACTCTAAATTAATTACTAAATAGTCGATAAACACCGAATAATCACAGATATTAACTTTTTCATGAGAGGTTTTATCTTAGTAGGTTATCGATATTATTTTCTCCTCCCTAGGCGATAATAATATCGATAACACCTCTAACATCACTCAATATGCCCCTGCCTCCGACCCGTATCGTGCGATAGAGAGAGTTGCAAGTCTTGAAGGCAATTGCCTACATTTTCATTTTGAAATATTGTTTCCGGCGATAACGTTTTTACCCCCTAAATCTTTACAAAATAAGACAATTTTGGTCTTATTAGATTCAGTTACACTATTGAATAAAACTATTTTTACGGATTTTATCGCGTTTAATTAACTTATTTTATATTCCCGACGTTTCGGTTGCTTTCCAGCAACCGTGGTCACGGGGGACTGAGGTGATTGACGTCCCGATGTCAAAGTTAACCCGGAGTACCTTCAGCTTTTTAATTATTAATTTTGGTCCGATCTACGCAGAATGAACTAACTGTGTCTTGAAGTCTTACAGTGGTATGCTTGGGTTTAGTTTTAATTTTATGAATTACAGGATCCCAAGCAGGTGGTAGTACCCAGCCTCCCTCTCTATTGAAATTAGGATGTTTTTTAATTTCAATAGCCTCACGTATCATCCTTGGCAGGAATCGATGTTCTTTCGCGAGGACTTGTGGTTTATCAAATCTAATGTAATGACGGGGGCCGTCTAGGATATGATCACAAACTGCAGACTTCCCGGAACGTTGGTGCTTCACGTCAGCTATGTGTTCTTTTACGCGGGTTTTAATTGATCGTTTTGTTTGCCCTATATATGAGAGACCACACTCACAATCAAGCTTGTATACTCCTGCATCTTGTAGAGGAATATTGCACTTGACGGATGGTAAGAACTGACTAATCTTCTTCGGCGGCTTGAAGAATGTTCTAATAGAAGCTCGCTTCAAGATGTAGCCAATCTTGTCTGTGACACCTCTGACATATGGTAGTACAGCAGGCACACGCTCGACTGTGGCCGGCTTCACTCGGTCACTGTGACGTAGGCGCGGAACCCGAAGCTTGTTGTCGTGCAGAACCTGCTTGACGTGCTGAAGCTCGGCGGCCAGGTGTTTGCTGTCACAGATCCCTCGTGCTCTCTGCAACAAAAATTTGCCCACGGTAGCTAACTGTGAAGGGTGATGGTGGGATTCACCGTTTAAGTATCGGTTTGTATGGGTCTTTTTTCTATACACAGTGTGACCTACGGTGTTATTAGGATTTCGAATGACTAACACATCTAGGAAAGCTAATGAATTATTTGCCTCTAACTCCATAGTAAATTGAATTTTAGAGTTTATGGAATTAAGATGTTCTAAAAATGCAGTTACTTTGTCTGATGGTAAAATTGTGAAAGTATCGTCTACGTACCGCTTGTAGAAACTTGGAGTTACTGGTGCAGTAAGCAGGGCTTTCTCCTCAAAGTCCTCCATGAAAATATCGGCGACAATGGGAGATACCGGTGAGCCCATCGCAACACCATCTACTTGCTTGTAAAACTGTTCCTTCCACAATAGGTAGCCAGATGTAAGGCAATGTCTGAGTAATACTGCATATTCTGCTGGCATGTTGTTTTCCTCTAGTTTCCTAGTTATAATTGAGATGCAGTCTTCAACAGGTAGGCATGTAAATAGAGACTGAACATCAAAACTGACCATAGTTTCATTGTCAGTAAGACATAGGTCTTTTATCTCACTGACAAAATGGTATGAATCCTTAGTGTGTGCTCTTGTATGTCCTCTGAGTGGTGATAGTACTTTTGCTAAGTGTTGAGCCAATCTGTAAGTTGGCGAATCGATCTGACTCACTATTGGACGTAATGGAGCGTTCGGTTTGTGTATTTTAGGTAACCCATACAACTTCGGCGGTTTGGCACACGTAGGTATTATCGAATTTACGTCTAGATTCAGTTTCTCGGAGTATTTCTTTATTAGATCGCTAGTTGTTTTAAGCGTATTAGTTGTAGGGTCTGTTTTGACCTTTACGTACGTACTTTCATCCGATAAAAGTTGTTGTATTTTAAAATTGTAATCCGACGTATCCATTATAACCGTAGCATTACCTTTATCTGCGCGGAGAATCGTAAGATCTGGTCTGTTGCGTAAGTTTTTAAATGCAGTAAATTCATCTTTGGGAAGATTTAATTTAGGCGCTGAGCTTCGACGTAACAAGGACGAAATGTCTTGACGTATAGCCTCTAAATCTTCTTTACCAATATTTTTTTAACAATTTTAAAATACAACAACTTTTATCGGATGAAAGTACGTACGTAAATGTCAAAACAGACCCTACAACTAATACGCTTAAAACAACTAGCGATCTAATAAAGAAATACTCCGAGAAACTGAATCTAGACGTAAATTCGATAATACCTACGTGTGCCAAACCGCCGAAGTTGTATGGGTTACCTAAAATACACAAACCGAACGCTCCATTACGTCCTATAGTGAGTCAGATCGATTCGCCAACTTACAGATTGGCTCAACACTTAGCAAAAGTACTATCACCACTCAGAGGACATACAAGAGCACACACTAAGGATTCATACCATTTTGTCAGTGAGATAAAAGACCTATGTCTTACTGACAATGAAACTATGGTCAGTTTTGATGTTCAGTCTCTATTTACATGCCTACCTGTTGAAGACTGCATCTCAATTATAACTAGGAAACTAGAGGAAAACAACATGCCAGCAGAATATGCAGTATTACTCAGACATTGCCTTACATCTGGCTACCTATTGTGGAAGGAACAGTTTTACAAGCAAGTAGATGGTGTTGCGATGGGCTCACCGGTATCTCCCATTGTCGCCGATATTTTCATGGAGGACTTTGAGGAGAAAGCCCTGCTTACTGCACCAGTAACTCCAAGTTTCTACAAGCGGTACGTAGACGATACTTTCACAATTTTACCATCAGACAAAGTAACTGCATTTTTAGAACATCTTAATTCCATAAACTCTAAAATTCAATTTACTATGGAGTTAGAGGCAAATAATTCTTTAGCTTTCCTAGATGTGTTAGTCATTCGAAATCCTAATAACACCGTAGGTCACACTGTGTATAGAAAAAAGACCCATACAAACCGATACTTAAACGGTGAATCCCACCATCACCCTTCACAGTTAGCTACCGTGGGCAAATTTTTGTTGCAGAGAGCACGAGGGATCTGTGACAGCAAACACCTGGCCGCCGAGCTTCAGCACGTCAAGCAGGTTCTGCACGACAACAAGCTTCGGGTTCCGCGCCTACGTCACAGTGACCGAGTGAAGCCGGCCACAGTCGAGCGTGTGCCTGCTGTACTACCATATGTCAGAGGTGTCACAGACAAGATTGGCTACATCTTGAAGCGAGCTTCTATTAGAACATTCTTCAAGCCGCCGAAGAAGATTAGTCAGTTCTTACCATCCGTCAAGTGCAATATTCCTCTACAAGATGCAGGAGTATACAAGCTTGATTGTGAGTGTGGTCTCTCATATATAGGGCAAACAAAACGATCAATTAAAACCCGCGTAAAAGAACACATAGCTGACGTGAAGCACCAACGTTCCGGGAAGTCTGCAGTTTGTGATCATATCCTAGACGGCCCCCGTCATTACATTAGATTTGATAAACCACAAGTCCTCGCGAAAGAACATCGATTCCTGCCAAGGATGATACGTGAGGCTATTGAAATTAAAAAACATCCTAATTTCAATAGAGAGGGAGGCTGGGTACTACCACCTGCTTGGGATCCTGTAATTCATAAAATTAAAACTAAACCCAAGCATACCACTGTAAGACTTCAAGACACAGTTAGTTCATTCTGCGTAGATCGGACCAAAATTAATAATTAAAAAGCTGAAGGTACTCCGGGTTAACTTTGACATCGGGACGTCAATCACCTCAGTCCCCCGTGACCACGGTTGCTGGAAAGCAACCGAAACGTCGGGAATATAAAATAAGTTAATTAAACGCGATAAAATCCGTAAAAATAGTTTTATTCAATGTGTAGTGTTCGCGTAAATATAAGAAATCATTCAGTTACACTATGTCAGTACGTTTTACTATTTTAGTAATGAATTTAGTTACTTTAAAAAAAATAAAAACGCTCGAGGACGTTTTAAGTCATAAATATAGATATTTAGATGCTAATTACTTATATTTTATATCTAGTCCAGTTTTTTGTCATATCTACATTTCCGAAAATTATTAAAAATGGACTATATTTACCGGGGGGGGGGGGGGACATTATCGTTTTTGAATGAAAATTTTCAGCTCCACAATCCTCTTAATAGGGCTGCAAAAAACTAAACTATAAAATTCCACTACATTCATACATACCTACATACATAATAACACTTTCCATTTTTATTTTCTTGAGAATAATTTTTATTGAATAAAACCAAATAAAGAAACTATTCGTAAATCCAATTGTGCATGCCTTAAGCACATTAAAAAAATTACGTATAACATGATTACTTAATTTTTAAGTAGTTTAAATACACACAAGTTTTACTAAATGTTATAGTATTATTAGTTGTAAATAACTAATAATAAAATAAGATACTGTGACGATACTACCAATTTTCTGATATCTTTATGTCAAACTTCAATTAAAAAAGTTTGGAAAATCCAAAAGTGCACTACTCACAATGCCCAATGATAGTGTAAAACATAAAAAAAATTGTATATTGTAGTTCTATTCGTCAATGAGTTCCAGTAGCAGCCAACGAAGTACGTCTTAAAGTCAGTCCGTCAAGTCCGGAGGTAAGGTCTATTCTATATATCTATTATATTCTATAACTAACAAAACAAGGCTAAACTCGGCACGTCTAGTTCTCCTCATCAGGAATTCCAGTAGCAGTCATCAAAGCACACTTTCAAGTCACTCTTTCAAGTCCGGAGGTAAGGCTTCATCATAACTAACATAACGAGGCCCAACTCGGCACATCTATTTCTACTCGTCGAGGAGCTCCAGTAGCAGTCATTAAAGTACACTTTCAAGTCAGTATCATGTTCACTCGTTTACTGTGACGTAGGCGCACGACCCGAAGCATATTGTCGTACAAAACTTGCTTGACGTGTTGGAGCTCGGCGGTCAGGTGTTTACTGTCACAGATCCCTCGTGCTCTCTGAAACAAAGATTTACACATGGTAGCTAACTCTGAAGGGTGGTGATGAGAATCACCGTTTGAATATCTATCTGTATGGGTCCTTTTTCTATACACAATGTTGATCAAGGTGTTGTCAGGATACTGAATTTCTAACACATCCAGATGCAAGAGTGTACAAGCTTGATTGTGAATGTGGTCTCTCTTATATAGGACAAACTAAAAGATCAATAAAAACCCGCGTTAAAGAACACATAGCTGATGTGAAGAATCGACGCTTCGGGAAGTCTGCAGTTTGTGAACATGTACAGGATCGCCCCCGTCACTACATTGGATTTGATAGACCACAAATCCTTGCTAAATAACACCGATTCCATCCAAGGATGATTCACGAGACTATTGAAATCAAAAAACATCCTTATTTCAATGGAGAAGATGGCTGTGCGCTACCATCTGCTTGGGATCCTATAATTAATAAAAATCATTAATATAATGATATTATTTAATATATATATAATTAATAATAAATTTCAACCTAATCATACAACTGCAAGACTTCAAGCTACTGTAAATTCATACTGCTTAGATCGGAACAAAATTCATAATTTTTAAAATGGAGGTAGCCGTGGTTAACTATGACATAATATTAAGAGACCCCGATATTGTCTGTAAAATGTACTAGGACATCAGAAATTGACAAAAGTAAGGTTGATTTATATTCCTATGTGAGCCGTATCTAAATACTATATCTAGATAACACTCTTGCATCCTATCTAGATACGATAGGGTGCAAGGTGTGTTAATAATGTTTTTGTTTTCATTTAATACAGCCTGATTGCTGAAAGGAGAGATTGTCATAGTTGCCACACTTGGCAAGCAGTTTGGCAATCGCCACGCCAACTAATCATATACTTACTTATTGTTTTATGTAAATTAGTCATTATATTATGTTAGTATATTACTTACTATAATAGGCTGCCTCGTTGATCTAGTGGTCTAGTAGTGGCTCGGGTCGGTCCACTAAAAATTTGAGTTATTGATATTTTTCCGTCAAGAAACTTTCAGTAGCTGCCCGTAGTCAGGAAGATGGGATGTCACATCCCGTGCCTCACAAAGCACGTAAATCCGTTGGGCCAGCGCCTGATCTCTCTCCGTTTGTAGCGGTTTACCGTCCCTTCGGACTAAGATAGTGATGGAATAGGGAGTGCACCTGCGCTTACGCATACACTTGGGCACTATAATCCTGTCCTGCGCCGATAGCTAGTCTCCGTTTAGGCTGGCCGCTTTGGACGAAATTCGGTCTGGAGGATATTATATCTGGTACTGTAATTCAAGTAATCCGTGACAAGTATAACAGATCCAAATGGCGGCTCTGTGGCGTAGTGTCTTAGCAATGAGTTGCAGCGCTAAGTGCCGTGGGTTCGAATCCCGCACGGAACAAGTATTTGTATGGCCTACAAATAATTGTTCCGGGTCTGGATGTTTTCCCTTGTGGAATTTATGTATGTAAACTGCCCCCACGATACACGATACAGAGTCCTAGTGTGGAGGTAACGTTTTCATTAAAAAAAGAAAGGAAAAAATGGAAGAGGCCCACGTTCAGTAGTGAACATTCACAAGCTCATGGATAAACAAAGAAGAAGATTGAAATTAACAACGCACGGACGATAATAAGAATACGCAACATTGGGTAATAATTTTACAAAAATTTTATACATGGTAGAGCAACGCTGCGGCTATATTATGGTTGTAGCACAAATGGGAATACCAGCGTAAAATAGCAGCTTAATGCTGCTGTGTTTCGTTAGGTGAGTGTAAAGAACCGGATTCCCTTTTTGCTGAAATTGAGGCATTTCATCTTAGTCCTCAGGGGTGACAGACAACACGTCTGCATTTTGATTCTTAATCCAAGATGTAGATGTCTATAGGCCACAGTATCCACTTACCATCAAGTGCACTGTATGCTCGTTTGTCACCCTTATCTTATAAAAAAAAATCTCAGAAAATAATTCACGTCAATTTATATATTATGACAATAGCTTAAAATAATAATTAATAGAACAGAAATACGTAGAAAAGAATATAACAATAAAAATTCGATAAAACCGACCGTTTCCGCGACATCGATATTGCAGTTAGTTGTTTCGGTACCGCGCAACGATTGATTCGCTTGAACGATACACGTGTTTCATGCGACCAATGTACTAGGATTTCAAAAGCAGAAGAATACAGATTTCTTAATATTCCATGTATGCATCATTATTCCTGTATGCAGCGTCGTATTTACAGAGACGAAATAGGCGGATCAGGAGCACTAGCGATTTATAGTAATTCCTTTTAACTAGGGTATCATGGCTTTTAATCTATACATATAATAAAACTGTAAATAGCAGATGTCTGTACATTTTATATTTTTGTAATAAAAGTGATTGAGGGGTACTAAAAATAAGTAATTAAATACATTTCTACCATTTTTAGAATTTTCTGTCTGTCTGTCTGTTTGTTTGTTAACGTATCACGTATAAAGTACTAATTTATATCATAAGAATTGTTAAGGAAATTATAAAGTGTATCTTCGGGTTACATTTAGTCTTTATTTCATTAAAATCAGTTCATTCCATCAAAAGTTATGATAAATATTCTGAAGTATGGGTAGGGAAGTATAGGTACGAATTTGCTCAACGGTGGCTTTGTTTGAGTCATCAGGTGCATTTTAAACTAATATCATATCATAAATCATAGTTAAATTATGTAAAATAATGATATAATTATGTATATCTAAAACGCAGTAAACAAAAGTATTAAAAAACGTATTAAATATATTATACAAAAATATATTAACCTTAACTAAATCTGAAGCACAATAGTTTTCCCATTTCTTCGATAGATGGTGGTGTTGTGAAAATGTAATGCAATTGCAATGTTTTTTTCCCTGTAGATGAGTTTTCATATTTACTGCTAATCTTTATTATATTACTCGCTGCCCTACTGCGTGTAGATAAACTCAATTTATTCTTAACCGCCGAGTACTCTATGTGGTAAATCAAATTTTAAAAGAGCTTTTAACAAATCGTTGGTTTTGGCGAGAGTCAAACTTTATTTTTTGCTTACTGTGCAGGCACTGATTTATAAGTACTCTTGCGTTTTATATAATGTATCAATCGCGTCAATTAATCTCTTTCATTTTTAGAATTGATGTTAGCAGCGCCATCTCTCTTTAAATATATACATATAATAAAAATGATGATAACATATTGTGTCTCTTTCTGTACATTGTATAGGTATATATTTTGGTGGCTAAAATCATTATGGGGAACTGAAAATAATTAAATAAGAACATTTTATAATTTTTAGAATTGTCTGTATGTCTATTTGTCTGTTATTATATGAACGCATCACGTCTAAAGTAAACATCTTTTATTTTCAAAGAAATCGTTAAGAAAATCATAAAGCGTATCTTCGAGTTACATTTAATATTTGTTTTATTAAAATTGGTTAATTCTATCGAAAGTAATGATTATTATTTTGAAATGTAGGTTCGAATTTGTTCAATGGCGCCATAAAATCTCAGAAATAGTAATAAAAAGATTTGTGTGTAAAAAAAACGTTCTATAATAATTAATATATTTATACTTAAAACACAAAAAGAGATTTAAAAAGGATGTTTTCTCACACAAAGGACGTAATAGATGGAGTTGTACAAATTACAAACTTTTCTGAATTGCTGTGTTGAGATTTTTCGCCGATGAATCGTATTGAGACTTACTGAAGAAATTTGTATCCATCGAAGCCATACAACGGAATCCGACCAAAAATAAAAATTTTGCAACGAAATGTCGTGATATTGTATTTATAATATACGCAAAATCAGTACTGCCACTTTAGCGCTTTGGGAACTAGATTTAGCGCTTTTTTGGAATGTATAGCGCGCATTTCGAAATTTTAGCCCTAGCTTAATCCAGCGCTTTTTGGTGTATTTAGCACACATTTCAATATTTTAGCGACTAGCGGGTTATTAACTCTTTTATAGCAGCACTGTTAGTCCATATTACCGATAATAATAATAATGACCTTTATTATTTTTTCCCACAAATAGTACATTGCAGTTTATCTTTTTCAAACATATTTTTTCCACAAAACAAAGAGCATGGGAGACGAGTCCAAACTAGGATACCCTGTGCTATGGATCTCCTGGCTTCCCCTTTAGGATGATCAACTTGATTTTTTTACCGACGACTATAAGCGGGGAAACCCCTTTATTAAAGTTTTTGTTCATGGTTTTGGCAACGCATTTATTTTGCTTTATTCAGTTTCAGTCAGTTGCTTAGAGCACAGCTAAGTTAAAAGTTACTTAGAAGTTATAACACAAAGAAACTGTGTAGCAACCGCAATCAGATGCTGACATCTGAAACTAAGTTGCGAAATACATTGCACTTTAAAACAATTAATGACATTTTTATTGTTCGTACAGTACTAACTACTGTTGACAGCAATTGCCATAATTATAAGTCGATGTCCTGCGAAGTATTGATACATCAAAAAAATATTGCCAGAAAAAAAACTTAATGTTGTTTTCTTTATTATGATTATATAAAAAAACACAAACTTTGTTTGTAGTTAATTTAGCGCGAAATCTAGGGCTTTTTTAAAGCGCTGTTTTCATGAAATCTAGCGCTTTTTGTGTTGCCCTAGAGCTGAATTAGTTTTTTTTATCTGGCAGCACTGCCCAAAAACCCTCTATTAAGAAGTAACTTTCCTTTCAGTTTTAAGCGCGTTCAGTTCCCAGTTACAGTGAGCGTGTGTTATGCGATGACAGTAAATAAAGCGCAAGGTCAAACTTTACGCGTTGTAGGAGTGTACCTCAGTACTGACTGTTTTGCACATGGCCAACTCTATGTTGCTTTTTCCCGCGTTAGTAGCCCCCGTAACCTTTTAGTGTACACCCCGGCTAAGCCTACTTCTCACGTCGTTTACACAGAAGCTCTATCATAAACGACTTAGAACTTTGATGATAATGATTTATTTAGTTACCACTTATTGATACAGTAATGAAATAAATCGTTTAATATTCTCTTACCTAAACGACAAATTGTTTATGTAAAACGCGAGCTACGCCGCGGGCACAGCTAGTAATATAATAATATACAATATGTAACAAAAACCCTGTGGTTCCCGTTAAGTACGTTATCAGGACATTATTCAAACCTATAGAAATAGCTTTTTTTTAAAAAACTCGTACAATAATTTTTTTAATTATATTTAAAAAAAATTGAAATTTGTGGCATTAGCGGCACTAGGCGGCGTCCTCTAATTGCCGAAATTTAAAAGAACAAGTTAAAATAAACATTTCACAGCCTTCTTACAAAGGGAATGGGGACAAAAATAGGAGGAGAATCACGTGCTCTTCTTTGTAATATACTAGGACATCAGACGTCTGTGAAAATTAAATTCCGCTATAATTGCTGTGTTCTGTAGGGGATTGGAATGAAGTGGTGCATACGTGTGAGATAGTGTGAAAGAGATATTGACAGCATTTTTAATTATCTCATTTATTTATTTTTACTTTACATATAAATAAAATTTAATTGTTTATCTGTAATATTGAAATAACTGGCTTCTTATTTATATTCTTACTGGCTGGTTATTTGCTTGCTATTTTTAAATGTTTTGTCTTTCTGGCTGTCTGTCTGTCCAGGCTAATCTTCGGAATGGCTAAAATGATTGTGATGAATCTTTACGAACTATTAAAGGATCGAAGCTACATTTTATCCGAAATACTTGCAGTTTATTTTATTACAAATCGAAAAATTTACAAAATAAATTGTCTTTGATTATAACTAGGCTACTATCTAAATTTTTACCTACATAAAAATAATTAACGGTACATATTTTTATGTTAGCTCAATGCAATTAAAACTTCTAATTTGCCTCGACACAAAAACAACGATGAATAGTCTTTTCAGAAAACCCTCCAACATACACGCTTTGATAATGAGCTTTGAAGTTCCTAGTGAGAATACTAAGATTATAATAATAGTATTGTCATCGGCTCTTAATAGGGCATCCAAGTTTTAAATTAATAAAGCGTCTAAAAGTTTGCCATACTTTAATAACCAAAATATAAAATTCCACTACATTAATTTACAATTTACATACATACATGCATAATAAAATTTAAAAAAATGCTTAGTGACATTCCTTGGGGACGGTTTATATTCAGCAGTGGAATTTTTTTTTTTTTTATAGGATGAGGGTGACAAACGAGCACACAGTCCACCTGATGGTAAGTGGTTGCTGCGGCCCATAGACATCTACATCTATCCTCTGTTACAAATCAAAATGTAGATGCGTTGTCACCCGTGAGGACTAAGATGGAATGCCTCATTTCCAGTAAAAAGGGCCTCCGGCCACCTGCACTCACCAAGCGAAACGCAGAGGTAAACCTCTACTTCACGCTGGTTTTCTGTGAGGTCGTGGTACTACCCCGGTTCGAGCCGGCCCATCCGTGCGACAGCAAAAGCTGCCGCGTGGCTCTACCACTGTTAAAACTACTTGTGAAGAGTTGTAATGATGATGATAATGATGATGCATAATAAATTCAGGTGAAGCGAAAATAAAAAATTGTGTTAAAATCGTCATAAAAAGCTAAGGATGAAAATTTTGTCAATCTGAGGCATTGATGTTGATGACAATCCACAGTACAAATTATTTACTAATACCGTAATATATCTACTGCTTTATATGTATGTATTCAATAATAATTATAATAATACACTAATCAATTGTAATGATTACATAATAAAGTTATATATTTAATTAATTCATCATTACGAGTACAGTTAATTGATTGTCCACAGAAAACAGTATAAACAAAGATCTTTGAAAAAATAATTGAAAAATGACGCCTACCTCCTTCCGTCCCACTTTCCGTAAACTTGCACACAAAACACGTGTTTGAGTGACCAAGGTACTAGGACATCAAAAAGCGAAAGAAATTATCTAATTAGTTTCCGCTGTGATTGTAATTTTTTTTAAAAATTAAAAATCAAAAATAAATAATTACAAACCAAGGGAAAAAGTTTAATTATGAGATAAATGTCTACAAAAATTCATTAAATTACATAAATTAATTAATTTATTGTATTGATATTTTACGCTATTTAAAGGACTTGCCTGAAGAATAAAATGCTTAATAATAAAGACTGTGTGGTACCTACATAATATCTCTTAATTGTCTAGCTTGTTTTAGCTTTGCTCTAGCGCCCGGTCTTTGCACAAGTGATTTTTGGATTCCTACAACAGCATCACCTACTAACTAGGTCCAATTGTGAATCTAAACCATTCAGGGACACTCATAGAATTATTACGTAATAATTCTATGGGGAAACTCAAACACAAAAATATTCTTCAAAATTGGTCGCGGCATTTTTGACTTTTTGCAAGACTTTTTTATATATATACTAGCTGTTCTCCGCGACTTCGTCCGTGCGTAATTTATTACGATTGGATTTCATGGGTTTTAATTTTTTGCGCGGAGCCCTAATTCTTTTTCTCAAATAAAAGAAGCCTAAGTTACTTCTTATAGCATTAGCTAGTCAGTGAAAGTCCGGTCAAAATCGGTCCAGCCGTTTCGGAGATTAGCCGGATCAAACAGAAAGACAGAAAGACAGACAGACAAAAAATTTTAAAAATCGTATTTTTGTTATAAGTATCGTATATACTTTCATATGCATGTAGTTACTTACACTTCAATTTTATTTATTTGTATAGATGTAGATAGGTTAAATAATGACATAATAATTTACTATTGAGTTTTGAAACGAGTTAACAAAGTTTCATTTTAACTCATCAAAGTAATTTATCCAAAATCAGGTCAGAAAAAAGATTTGATTTGAAATTGAATAATAAACTTAAAACAACATACATCCAACTTCCACACAATTTAATTTACTAGATCAAGTCGAAGCTTTGACACACTAAGGCTGAGATCTTTAGACCGTATTTTGACTTTGCTCAGACTTCATTTACGAAAAAGTTAGCTGAGTATATGCTTAGCATAATCTTATAAAGTCAGAGTACGGTCTATAGATCTCATTCTAAATGTTAGCACCGATTACAGAAAACAAAAATTAATGTGGAAATTAATTATCCTCATAATAAGCTTCTGAAGTCGGTGCGAGAATTTTTTTTTATTGTTTTTACTTATTGAAGTCGATTTTCATGGGTCGGTTTATTTATTGCGTTAAATATATGGTGTCTTACTTCCTTTTTAAATTTTACTTTTCCCCTTTTGATTGGACTAGGGAATGTCACAAGTTCAAGGTGAAGAAGAATAACGGGTAAATAGTTACATTAAAAAAGGGTGAAGTAATTTTTTCTTCAAGTATATATGGCGCTATCCCTAAAGTTAAAACATTTTTAATAAAAGAAGAATAATAAATCCGTTCAAAAACAAAGAAGTTGTGCTCAAGAAGAAGGAAGATTAGGGATACAATTTCAAAGGCATGGGAATAATTTGTAAATATCTAAAAAACGTTTGAAAATAATAATTAATAGAATCAGACTTTTAGCACGCTTTGCTGAAATTAATTTAAAGTTGGTTAAAATTACTTCGCCTACATCCGCTCAATAAAATAATTATGATCTTTAATATTTTGAAAATAATATTGGCTCCCAAATTGAATTCCAACTCTGAGCCCAACCTACAGTCCAATGGGTTTATTATAAATAAAGAGCCTCATGAAAAATATTAATTTAAAAAATAATTTATTTTTTCCTACACTGCTTTTTACAACCAGCTTTGACTGTCTAATGGCGAGTCAGTCAAATTTAAAGGTCCAATGAGAAATGGTCAATTTAAAGGTTTTTTTTTAAATTTATTTTCAATAAACACGTGCTGATATGACGAACATACTAGGACATCAGAAGGCGGAGAGAGTAGATTGGACTCGTACCCAATTCCTGTACATACAAAATTGAAAAATGCTATAATTATTCCAATGACACAACTCTAAAAATAGAATGACAATTGTAATAAAAAATAAAAAATGTAAATACATTTTATTTTAATCCAAAATAAAAACGTAAAATATAACATGCGTTATAGATAAATATGCTTCAGTGGTGAGGCAAGGGTGTCACGTTCCCGGTCGGTCGTTTTTAAGGGTCGGCATTTGGGCATGAAAGCCGGAAAGCTTATCTTTTTAAATGGCGCCAGTAACATCTAAAAAATCTGTAAATTAGCTGTAATTCTGAATACCATCATCATTACCATTACAGACAATAAAAGTCCACTTCTGAACCTAGACCTCCTCCATAGATTAGGATTTTGCTGTTGCCACGCTTGGCAAGCAATACGGCAACCGCAGTTTCTTTAATTATTTAGAGTTGTTATCAGGAAGATGCTGCTCCCTATCTTTTGTTTCAGTTCCCCTCTGTCGCCTGATATGACACCCATGGGACAATATGGGGTAATGGATATTCTTACTTCTTACACCAGCACTACACGGTGTTATACTGAATAATTTTGATAAAAAGACTCTCCTCGAGACTAAATTTTCGGTCACGATGGTCAGTAGATAAAGACAACATTATAGTGCAAGTGCATGCATGTGGATGCACAAGCACATGTGCACGGTCCTATTCTTTCACTCCTCACTCTCATAGTTCTCGTGGGCCCGTAAACTGACAAGAGCCGGTGTAGACAATCGGAGACCCTTTTTTACTGGAAACGAGGCCTTCTATCTTAGTCCTCATGGGTGTCAATGCATCTGCATACTAATTCGTAATCGAGGATAGATGTAGATGGCTATGGGTCACAGCAACCAGGTGGACTGTGTGCTCGTTTGTCACCCTTATAATATAAAAAAACACGAATGGAGTGAGAGTCAAATTTCTGGACTCCAAATATAACTGATTTTGGCCTGACCTGGTATTCGAACTCGGGACGTCATGATCAGCAACCGCGTTTACAATCTAGACTAACGCGGTTACGAAAAATTCAGTCTTTATTAAAAAAATATCACGAACAACTAAGCATTTAAATTCTGAAAAAGTGTAGGTTATATTGCTGTATTCATTTTTTTAAATAAAGTAATTGGTTTATAGAAGACTTTTACTGGTTATATCTTTAGGATACTTTGAAAATGAATAATAGGGAGAGGAGTAGAGCGAAATGTTGACCCTAGCAGCCCTAGGCGTCAACTAGCCATGCTACAACCATGCAATTGCCGAAATATGAAAACATCGAATATTTACAAATTTTTTAAGTTACTATTTTGTTGTTATTATTACCTATTTTTGTAATAAGAACAAAAATAGGATGGGAGGGAACATCGGTTCATTGAGACGGGACAACCTTCGTCTATCACGTGCTCTTCTATGCAATATACCAGGACATCAGAAATCAGCGAAAATTACGTTGCGCAATAATTGTCTGTATTCTGATGGAGGGAATGGCGAGATGAATTAATGTGAAAGAAGAAAGACATTGACAACATTTTTAATTATCTGTTTTAATTTTTATTTTTCTTTACATATAAATCAAATTGAATTGTCTATCTAATATTGAAATACCAACTGGCTTCTATTAAACTCAGGGGGTTGTTTGCTAGATGTTAAGACTTAAATAAATATTTTTAAGTCGAATTTTGTTATAAGTACATACATTCATATGCATTTAGTAAAGCTGTAAATTATGACTGTAATATTGGTGACAATCCACAGAATAAATTATATCTTGATACTGTGATATATCTACAACTTTTTAACAGTAATTATAATAATATCTATAATATAAAAAATGAATCGTTGAATGTGTTGCTAAGCGCAAATCTCGAGAGCAGCTGAACCGTTTTCGCTAATTCTTTTTTTATAATATTCCTTGAAGTACGAAGATGGTTCTTACGAAGAGAAAAATTTCAAAAATTGCCTGAAAAAGTCTAAAAACAACACGTTTCTATATTCCCATATAAAAGATTCGTAATAGTACTTAAGTCAATTTGAACTTTACCATACCATAAAGTATAAGTGTTAGTGGAGGGGTTCCGGGAAGGCAAAACAATTGAGTGACGTTAGTGTCATATAAATATTAATGTCAATATTTGTCAATATTTGTCAATATTTATACACACTGGCAAATAGCTGATGTTATTAAGGAGTAACTTGGGCTGCTTTTATTTTAGGGTTCCGCGAAAAATAACTCCACGCGGGCGAAGTCGCGGGGAACAGCTAGTACTAATTAATTGTAATGACTATATATATCAGTTACTTTCCAGTCCATCATAACAGTACCAAAACAGATCGATGAAAAAACTATCGAAAAATCACGCCAACCTAAACTTGCGCACGAAACACTTGTTTGAGCGACCAAAGTACTAGGACATCAAAAAGCGAAAGAAACTATCTGACTTGTTTCCAGTGTGTTTGTAAAAGTACTTAGATTATTTACTCTCTAGATAGTAACGGCGGCTCAAAAGCGTCGAAAAAAATATCAGCTAACTGTTAGCCTCTAAAGCGCTCCCCGCTCCTCACTGTCAATTGTAACGCCAAGAGGTGCGCACGCACGGCTTTTTTTTTAAGGTAAATTATTTTGGTGAAAATGACAAGTTCCACAATCAAAATCTGCAGAAATTACAAAAAACGTTTACAAACAACTAACAAAATCTCCTAACATCGGTGCGTAACTCAAAACTAATAGTAATTTACGAAAACAAAACTAATAAATTGATAATTTTATTTACAAAAACAACGCGTCATTTTTTGGTGTTGCCAGTTTTGGATTGTGAATTTCTCTGTATAGTTGTCTTAAAAGCTGATGTATGTTCATTTTTACCCGACTGCACCAGAAGGAGGAAATACATCATGGTGTGTGTATGTACGTGTATGTGGGTATATGTCAAAAATTGTTTGACTGAGGCGACAACCTAAACGAATGGACTGATTGTTTTTGTTTTGCAAGCTTCCACGCAGTCAGGTGTTTTTTATTAAGTCTTAAATATTTTTTCTTTATTTTTTCTCTTTTTTATTTGTATTACTAAATAGTATTGTATAATAATTGTCAAAATCGAAGGTGACCATTTGGATACATGGTTTTAGGATACCTATTGATCCTATAATTAGAAGTCGATGGGTGGACATAATGAGAAAAAGCCGTAGAGACGAGTACTGGAAATCATCCAAAACCACAGTAATATGCTCTGAACATTTCCGTGAAAATGACTTGTATTTTAGTTGAAACTGAACACGCATGTGGTTCTCTTCACCAAGTGAACCTAATGAGACTGGTTGTCGAAAAATATTTGACCATACTCTGTTATCATATAGCTAAATTATAAAATGTATAAAGTGATGCAACCTCAAAACGCAAATTATTTAAAACACTAATTCAAAGAGTTACAAACATTTAATGGTAAATAATGATAGGTTGAAAATAGAAGAGACTACTGTATTCCTGGGGTTGACCTTAGATGCAAAGCTTCAATGGGGCACCCATATATCTACTCTTGCTGGCACAATGATGCAGGACGGAATAATTCTTCTTAAAATGATCTATTAAACTGTAGAAACGCTATGGGATAAAAAAATTACGGTAAACGGTACATGCGGGATGAATTATTTAACTATAACGCAGGCGAAGCCGCCAGCCAAACTTTAGTATTTTTATAAGGATATCATACATTAAATAATAAAAAATAATTTGTAAATTCGTAATTGATTTTAATTTGGTTATATTTTTCTTTACAAAAAAAAAATCGATTCTAACTCAACAGACAACTGAACACACAATTGAAAGCACCATATATTTTTTTTATAGAATAAGGGTGACAAACAAGCACACAGTCCACCTGATGGTAAGTGGTTACTGTGGCTCATAGACATCGACATATATCTTCGTTTGCGAATTAAAATGCAGATGCGTTGTCAGCCGTGAGGACTAAGATGGAATGCCTCTTTTCCAGTAAAAAGGGTCTCCGGTTCTCTACACTCACCATACGAAACACAGCTGCATTAAGCTGCTATTTTACGCTGGTATTCTGTGAGAGCGTAGTCCTTCCCCGGTCAAGCAGACCCATTCGCGCTACAACTATACTATTAATATAGCTGCAGCAGGGCTCTACCACGTATATTATAATTTATGATTTTATTAACATGACAATTTTACAGTTTTTCCCCAGTTTATCGTGATAGATTCATTAGCTGGTATCTCCCAGATACAGATGACACTGGTGTAAGTCATTGTTATTTATCTGTCACCATAGCAACCGCTAAGCGTATGTGCGTGAAGTACGCACACACGCTTATAAAACCTGGCCTGTTTTTGTTGCATCGCTCATTGCGTGACGCGTTATCTAGAGAGTAAATAATCTAAGTAAAAATACTATATAAAATAAAAATAAATAATTACAAACCACGAGAAAAAGTTTAATTATGAGATAGATATTTACATCAGCAAAAATTATTTAAATTACATAAATTAATTCATTGTATTGATATTTTACGCGATTTACAAGACCTGCCGCAAGATAAATTTATGCTTAATTATTTAAATACTGTAGTACCATATATAATATCTTATAATGTCGTGTCGAGCTTTTAATTATATTACCGAGCCGCCCCGTTTTTGATCGGGTGATTTCTGGATTTCGGCAACAGTGCCAAATACCAGGTACAAATGTAAACCTAAATCATCTAAGGAACCCATTCAAACAGATACAAAAAATGTAATAATAATCGGTTGAGCCATTTTCGACTTTTTGCACGGCAATTTATTTTTATATACGAGTAATATATAGATAGATTAAATAAAGACATAATAATTTACTTTTAGTTTTCGAAATGAGTTAACAAAGTTTCATCTTAACTGGTCAAAAGGAATTGGTCAAAAATCAGATCAGAAAAAAGATTTGATTTGTAATGATAAACTTTAAAAAAATACATCCAACTTCCACACGATTTAATTGTTCGCAGCTTTGACACACTAAATGTTTATAAAAAATAAAACCAATTTCAGAAGTCATAATTTAATGTGAAAATTATTTTTTTTTTATTTTTTAATACGGGTTTTACTTTCTTTTAAGTTTGATTATTTGATTGTTTGGACTATATTTGATTGTTGTGGACTAAGTTACAACTAGGATATCGTTTATATATTTACATTAAAAACTTCATCTTCTATTATACACCCTTAGGAGAATTGGATGAATTCAATTTAATGGGACAACCCTTAATAAATAATAATCATGGAGTAATGTCTATGACTTTTTTCTACGTGTACAAAACGAAAAAATACAGTTGAATTGAGAACCTTCTCCTGTTTTGAAGTCGGCTGAAAACAGCTTCTTCATAAAAATAACAACATCTTTATAAAAACAATGCTAGTTAAAATCTCACATACTCTACGGAAGTTTTGAAATCCTGAAAAAAAATTAGAAAACAGGGATACACATTTACACACCCGCACGTACGCACGCACGCACGCACGCACGCACGCACGTTCTCACGCACGTTCTCACGCACGTTCGCACTCAAACACGCGCGCACTCATGCACGCACGTACGCACGCACACACACACACACACACACACACACACACACACACACACACAAACACACACACACACGCGCGCGCACACACACACACACACACACACACACACACACACACACGCACACACACACACACACACACGCACACGCTCACGCACATTTGCACACATATTGAAGTAATATTTTTTTATTCACTTACCATCAGGGGAGCCGCATGCTCGCAGCCCTCTCCAAAAAAACACACACAAGTATCTCACAAAAAAAAATCGATAATGAATTGGAAAATGGGGGGTGGGCACGATATCTAGGGGTAAAAATTTGTTTTAAAATAAACAAACAGTATCGAACACGTGAGCCTCTCGACGAATGAACTAGAGCTTCATAATTTTGGGGAAGTACATATTTGTAAATAGTTCATATTCACAGTCATTTCCTCGACATTGGCCTACCCAAATAGGGAATATTTCTGACATCTAGAAAATGTTTACACAAATAATTGTTCCAAGTGGGAATCGAACAGATAATCAAAATCACATTTAAGCATCTAATTTAAAGATTTAAACACAAAATCTCCCACGCCATTAAATAAATAAGAAGGTACGAGTAGTTGTCTCAGCGAAAGATGCACAACATACGCTAAGTTACATTTTTATATCGATTTATTGAGGCCTAAGGCAAGCTCATAAAATCATTGACGATATAGAGAGTCAGACGTTGATTATCTGGGGTTGGGGTTAAATCATATAAAAAAATACACAAGTCAGGAATGGAACAGTGTGTTGTGAGAACGCGTGGGTTGGCCAGGTAACCTAAAATTCAAAATAAAAATGTGTGAGCGTTTTAAGAAATGAAAAATAAAATATTTTTCGCAGAACACGTTAATTGTCTGCGGAATGTACTAGGACATCAGAAAGTGACAAAAGTAAGCTCGGTTTATATTTCTGTATGAGCCGCGTCTAGTAGTATGTATTATGTTGTGCAAGATGTTATTAATGTTTTTTTTATACAGCTTACCACAAGTCCACCCCCCAATATAGTCCTCCCCTATAGATTTGCTCATAGGAGGGGACTATGACATAGTCGCCACGATTGTCAAGCGGTTTGGTAATAATAATATACTTAGTATACTCGTAGGTAAATCAGTTAGTAAATGTTAGTATATTACTGCCTCGTTGGTCTAGTTATCGTGAACGCGATTTCTGATCGTGAAGTCCCGGGCAGAAATCAGTTATTGGGTTAGTTTGTCAAGAAATTCTCAGTAGCAACCTCAGTTGAAGTAAAAAAAGGTAGATATCGCACGTAGAATAAAAAACTGTAACCAATTTTATAACTTTGTGTGAGTCAGAGTAGTATTGCCACTTTTTAAAAAAAGTCCCTGAAAATTGAGATACGATACTATAAATATAAGAGTAATATGCGATGCGAATGCGAATGTAAATCTGTCTGTTTTAATAAAAATAATATTAATAAATAAATAAATATCATTTAAAAGTCTTCTTGATAGATCGTCCAATGAGTATGTAAGCATCGAGAAAAAATACAACATATGTGATGTAAAACATATTTATTATAAAAAAATTGCTTAGTAAAATTAAAATAAATGTACTGTAACTAAAAATAAATGTACTATTGCCATGTTTTCACTTAATCAATTATATAAATCTGTGTCAATGAAATTTTGAGTTTTTAAGTAATTGATAACTTCTTTGAGGGTCGAGTTCCTGTTTTTGAGGCGTCTGACTCTTTATTGACTGCATTAGAAGGCGGAAATAGTTTCTGCAATAGAAATAAAACTGTCGAAGAATCTAAATACATAATTATAAACAAGTAGTTAATAACGAAAGATATACTGTATACTGCGAAAATCGCAAACACACATAATTATTATATAACATATACAAGAAGAAAAAAGGAACCCCTTATTTATTTGAAGTCGGTTAAAATTACCTGTTCCTGTATCCTGTTCTGGGAACTCAGCGAAGTCCACGTTTTGTGTCGTTCAAGTCAGTTTTATCAAAATGGTCTGAACAAACAACACTAGATGAGGATGACTACCATTGTAGTTTATTTCGGCTTAGTCTTACAGCAGCTACTCGTTCATCTCTTATTAAAATATTCGTTAGAAGCCTAAAATCATAAATAGTTTTTGATAATAAAATAATTCTAAGTACTCAAGAATTAAAAAAATACATCAGCGAGTTAAAAAAATTAATATTTATCTTGACTTGAATTTGATGTTACGTAATAAAACGTAATTAAAAATATGTTGACTACATATACCTCTATGACTTAACCTAAAATTAATTACCCAAATCTTGGACTATTAGAAATAAGAAAAACTGGCAACATTCTCCCGTTACGTAATCTCGGAATTGTGCTTCAAATAACCTTTAAAGTTGTGTTGGAATGACAAAATAAAATATATTTAAATGAGTGCTTATGTGTGAAACGATATTCCTTCAGACTTTTTGTTCACTTTAGTATTGTTTTTGCACCATTTAATTACAAATGGCGGCATTTTGTAGGCAAATTTACGGCACGACGCCCCGAGAGGTACTGACGAAAATGAGCGTAGTTTGATGCATGTGTGTGCGTGAACGCGTGTGTTTACTTAAAGGGGCGGAGTTTTTTGGCTTCACCAATAACAAAGGCCGCGCAGTATCTACCTTTTTTTACTTCATCTGAGGTAGCAACCTGGAGTCAGGAATTTTGCAGTGTTTTATTCACCTTTGTTTTTTTAATAGTATATTAAGGGTGACAAACGAGCACATAGTCCGCCTTATGGTAAGTGGATGCTGTGGCCCATAGACTCCATCTACATCTATCCTCGATTTAGAATCAAAATACAGAGGCGTCGTCACCCCTGAGGACTAAGATTGAATGTCTCGTTTCCAGAAACAAGGGTCTCCTGTTTTCTACACTCACCATACAAAAACATAGCAGCATAAAGTTGCTATTTCGCTTTGGTATTCCGTGAGAGCGTGATCGTTTTCCGGGCGAGCCGACCAAATATTGCTACAATCATAATATTTCTCAGCGCCTCGGAAAGCACGTTAAGCCGTTGGTCCTTCGCCTGATCTATCTCCGATCAAGTCGGATCACCGTCTACTATGAGAGTGAGCAAACAGAGAGTGCAACTGTGATTGATCATACACTATAACCCTGTCCTGCGCAGATGGCTATTTTCTGTTGAGACTGACTGCCGTGACCAAAATTCGGTCTGGAGGACATTATATCTGGTACTGCAATTGTCAAACCGCCTACCAAGAGTGACAAATATGACAAATCCTTTCTACATCGGGAGATGCCCATGTACAGTTGTAAACTTTTACAAGTTGATGACAAAAAAGAACATTGAAGTCAGGGTAACAAACCGTAATAAAGAATACTCAATATTAGGTACTTTTACGAAAATTCACTAGGTAGTAGGACTCCATTTCTACCTTGGTGTCCGTCTACCAGTAGGTCTCACTCTTATACTTATTTCTACCGCCAAATGGCATTGATTACACTGTGATCCGATCTGAAGGGTGTAGAAAGCTAGTACAATCACAGGCTGTGAGGCAATCAATCTTAGTCCCCAGTGGTGACAATTCTCTCTCATTCTTTGTTTAAAATTGGCTGTAGGGATCCATTTAATGCAGTAGCACTTACTATCAGTTAGACGGTAAGTTCGTTTGTCACATAAATAAAAAAAATCTATTATTACGAGCATCTAACGTGTTAGAGACACGCTGCAGCTATATTATTATTGCAGCATGACTGAGGTCATGTGGCCGGCTCAACCGGAATGCATGATATAGCAACTTAATGCTGCTTTTCGTATGGTGAGTGTATAGAACCGGAAAATATTGGGTGTCGTAAAATGTGAAAGAGGGAAACAAACACGGAGATGGACAACAGCTTCTTCCTAATAAAAACTAGAAAATAAAAAAAATATCCGAGTGCGTTTCAGGCCACGCACAATGTAGGTAGCGTTCAGTAGTTGCCGGTCACAATACGTGGGCTGCTTTATAATGAGCATAATAAGTGAGTTCGTGGTTTAACCGCTATAACGACTTAAAATGGGCCCAAATAGGAAGATCGTAACTGAAGGACTTATTTTTAAATTAGACTTATAAGGAGTTGTATTCAAAATAGATTAAAAAAGTTTTCGATTTTGAAAATAATACAATTTACTTCACATCATTCACATGCCAAGGTAGAAAGATGATTATGTTGACTATGTATCTATATCTATTCCCGACAGTGCAACCCTAAGATATACGAGATATGACCGTAACAAACCTTCACGTATAAACCACAA
Source organism: Parnassius mnemosyne (assembly GCA_963668995.1). NCBI lineage: Eukaryota > Metazoa > Arthropoda > Insecta > Lepidoptera > Papilionidae > Parnassius > Parnassius mnemosyne. Next base: position 4,137,773 of record CAVLGL010000115.1, read on the forward strand.
CTGCCCTAAATTATCTTGATATCGCCCGCGTTAACCAAGAGTGTGAAGAATGAAACTGTATGAGGCTATATGATTGTATGAATACTTTGGCTGAGGCGTATTATTACTAGATACCAACTAAAAAATATGTGTTTTATGCTCTGCTGTCTATTTCCCTTTGTGGTTTCTACTAATTTCTCAAATAATATTTCCTTTGTACTTGTTTCCTTTTGACATGTTTTGTCAACAAGTTTTTCTTGGTTCAATTATTCTTCTAGAAATTGATCCCCAAATTGCACATTACCATCCTCGTCTATGTACGTTCTTTTAAGTTCTTCTGTCATAGTTATCGAGACGTCTAATCTGGTATCTAGGAATAAACTATTTTTCACTTTATTATAAGCAGCTGTTTTCATTATTTCTCTATGATGACTAGCTGGTTGGAGTAGCTGGCTGGAGGAGAGAAAAGGAAAAACATAACCCTTTTCACTCTTCCATAAGCGCATAAAAAGTTGCATATATGTTATACATGGTCATTTACTGCCTTCATATATAATTTCATGGAAATCCGTCGTGTAATTTTCGCGTGAATCGTGAACACACAATTTTTCTAAATTAATTATGTGAGTAGATAAACTGTGACCTTGGTAAGTAATGTGCATATTATATTATACTAGCCATTCGACGCGGCTTCGCACAGGTGTCCCTACCGGGTCCAATTGTGAATCTAAACCATCCAGCAATAAAATTATTAATTTTTGTTCCAATCTACGCATCCATTTTTAATTTGGAGGTAGCCGAAAATTTTAAAAACAGAGATAATTTTCACACGCACACACGCACGCGTACACACTGCAAATCACACATGGTTATATACTTGCTCTGAGTGCCTGATGCCAAAGTGTACCAGGCTGGTGCTGCGCATGTCAGCCGCGAGCGGACATAGGTCTTACAGATGCCTATCTTTGTTCTTTTGGATAGGTTGGATGTCAGGGTAGAATTCCACTCGCGCAACTCTGGCCTGACTCACGAGGTAGTTAAACTGAGGGATCATGTTTAGTGAGCGCCAACCTACGTCCTGCCTCGAATGTATACCGAGTGACGAAAAAGTTATCACTTAAAATGAAAAGACGTATGCTACATAAATTTCTTTAAACATACACAACTAAAAAAATATGTAACAATTAATACATTAGTCGCGGTAGCATTTTTTTTTTGTTTTAATAGTAAATAACATCATGTAAATGCATACAGATATACCTGATGAATTCTAGAAGGTCAAAGACCCATGCCATTTGAAGGCGAAGATAGGTAGTTTAAACGTTGTCAATCCGAACTACTCAAATAAAGAAAAAATCAAACAAAATCTGTACTTACGGCTAACAATTTAAGTCATAATTTTATGCGCGAAATTAAAAATAAAGGGACCGCGCGCTGCGGGTGTTTGAAAACAAATTCAAGCGAAAAATTTACTTAAAATAATGAAGTTAAGGCATAATTCTCTATGCGCGAAATGACAAGAAATGGGACCGGGTGTAGAAATTATTATTTTTCTGGCGCGTGCGACGTTTTGTAAGTCACTTCAGGTCAGTAACCTATATATTATCAAGGCTGATTTATTTCTTGTCAATTTTTTACGCTATTTATATTGTTTGAAAAATGCATTTTTTTATTTTCTTTTATTATTGATTATTTTGACATATATCAACTTGTATTAACTGCTGTGCTGTTTAACGTGATAACCTATTCGCCACCTAGTATAAGAAGGACTCCAAGAAGTTAAAAAAATATAGGTCAATTATTTAAACTTTTATGTCTACTCTTGTAAAAACAGAGATTGGAAAAAACTTTTTGAAAAATCGACAAAAAAATATTTTTCCAACGGGGCTTTATTTATTTAAGTGTTCTGATGATACCATAATTTTTACAAATTTTTAAATTAATATATTATAATACTAGAAAGCTAGCGTTAAATAATAATAATAAATAATAGTGATAAAGAATTCCGGGAGTCGAGACTTTTTATTGGAAATTTCCCTCTTTAAGGATATTTTTTCAAAATTTCTTAAATTTTAATAATTTTGAGTAGTTTAAGAAAATCTAAATATCTTTTTTTCATCTTATTTTGTTAATAACAATTGCAATTATTGAATGTGCTAATAAATCATCGATATACCTATATTTTTCTAGACGTCATTCTGAATCGAATGAGCTAGCACATCTTTTTAAGAGCGGGAACAAGAATTAACACGTTTTCAAACTTGTTGACTATAAACTATACAATTCTGACAAAGTTATGAAAAGTCACGATATACATAACATGTTAAGTGTAATATCATATTCATGCAGGCGGCAAATAATTCTAAACATCACACCTGCATTTTAAATTTGTTTGAAATATTTTTATTCTATTTATGAACAACAACAACCTCAGTTTAAAAAAAAGGATTCTTAATTCAAATCTTTATTACAAGCATTTTCCATTTTTATTTTCTTCAGACAATTTTTGTTGAATAAAACCAAATAATAAAATTATGATTAAAATTAGTATATTTACAGCAGTGTTACAGTTAACATTTTTATATTATCTATCGATTTATTAATGACCTAAGGCAAGCCCACAAAATCAATGATGGTAGAGGTTAAAGAGGCTCAGTCTTTGATGATCCGGGATTCGGGGTTAAATCAAATTAAAAAAATAGACAAGAAAGAAATAGAATAAGTGTGTTATCAGAACGCGTGGGTTTGCCAGATAACCCAGAATTTAAAATGTTAAGAGACCCTGTCTAGAAGAATGATTTAAAAATATTTCGCAGAACACGTGAATTGCATCCAGCATGTACTAGGACATCAGAAACTGACAGAAGTAAGGTCTATTTATACTCGTATTCCTTTGTGAGCAGTGTCTGGCAGTATCTATTATGTTGTGTAAGGTTAATAATGTGTTTTTTTTTCAATATACAGCCTATCATAAGTCCTCTCCTATAGATTTGCTCATAGGAGGGATTATCATAATTGCCGCGTTTGGCAAGCGGTTTGGCAATGGCCAACTAATAATGTATTTATTATATGTAAGTAAATTAGTTAAAGATAAACTTAGTCTATATACATCCCAATGCTGGGCACAGACCTCCTCTCATTTCTGAAAGGGTTTTAAGGCAAGGAAATTTTCCGTTTTTATAAGAGGACTATTTTTTTAAATATTTCCCAGAACACGTGAATTGCATCCAGAATGTAGTAGGATATCAGAAAATGACAAAAGTAAGGTCGATTTATATTCCCATGTAAGCATTGTCTAGCAGTACCTATCTATTAATTTTTGCAAGATATTAATAATGTTTATTTTTTCATTCAATATACAGCCTATCACAAGTTCGCCCCTATAGATTTGCTCATAGGAGGGATCGTCATAATTGCCACGTTTGGCAAACAGTCTGACAATGACCAACTAATAATGTGCTTATTATATGTAAATAAGTTCAAGATAAAGTTAAAGTCTATATACGTCCCAATGCTGGGCACAGACCTGCTCTCATTTCTGAAAGAGAAAGGAAATTTCCGCCGCGCTGCCCCAATGCATGTTAGCGAACTTCACATGTTTTCGAAATGACTTTTTTTCTTATTTCTGAGACATGCAGGTGTATGTTTCCTCACGATGATTGCTTGCACCGCTGAGCACGTGGTAAATCAGCACTTAAAATTGCAATTAACAATTTTATTGGTGCCGGCCGGGCGGGAATCGAAATCGAGTTGTTCGCATACTGCGAAATTTACAGCGGACGCTTAGACCCTGATCTACCACAGCTCATTATTATTTAGTATATTACTTAGTACATGACTGCCTCGTTGGTCTGGTTGTAAACGCTTAATCGTGATCATGAGGTCCCGGGTTTGAATCTCGGGTTGGATAGGAATTTGGCGATGTTTCATTCACCTACGCTTTTTTATAGTATAGACAGAGACAAACGAGCACACAGTCCATCTGATGGTAAGTGGATGCACATGCCCATAGACCCTCGATTAAGAATCAAAATACAGATGTGTTGTCACTGTCTCGTTTCCAGTAAAAAGGGTCTCCGGTTCTATACACTCACCATACGAAACATAGCAGCATTAAGCGGCTATTTCACGTTAGTATTCTGTGGTCCTTCCCCGGTCGAGCCGACGCATTCGTGCTACATCCATAATCGTAATAATATCTTCGTGACTCGGAAAGCACATAAAGCCGTTGGTACTGCGCTTGATCTCTCTCTAGTCGTGTCGAATTACCGTACCCTCGGAATGGTCTATGGGTCACAGCAACCACTTACCATCAAGTGGACTGTGTGCTCGTTTGTCACCCTTATCTCATAAATAAAAAAGAGAAACTCCGAACAAAATTCACGTCATACTAATTTAAATTTTGACGCTGGCTTGAAATAACAAATAATAAAACAGAAAAAAATATATAGAAAATAATACAAATATAACAAATAAAAATTCTTATATGTACGTGTTCTTTTGTAGAGCAGTGTAGTCCGCACGACAATAGGTATATATTATGTTAAGGCAGAATAAGTTTAAGAAGTATAAAAGTTCTAGTACCAACAATACGTCTCCTATTCATTCAACACCTTCCACATTACGTTGCGACCCTTCCAACGTTAAAATAATATAGTCGAAGTGGAGATTGATTATTATAGATTTTGTTCTAAAGGTTCTAACTAAAACCATTGAGGTAATATTTCATTATACAACATTCCAAACGGCACTTGTCCCCCCCTAGTAATTTTTTAGGATCAAAAAATATGGGCGCCCGGCGCCCGATGAAAAGCAAACGTGTTAACCCTCCATATATACTAGGATATCATAAGGTAAGAGAACTTCGCACGACTTGTACGTGCATATAATAAATGTGTGCATTCTATGGTATGTGTGTGGAAAGGTGAATAATATGTTACCAACCATAGGTTTATTTACTGACGTTTACTTAATATATTCCAGGATCGTTTTGCATTCTTACATTTTTATTATACACGGTTTTTTTTGCAATAACCGACCAAATTTGCAAAGAAGGTTCAGAATAATATAGGTAAATGGCGAAGAAAAATTAATTAAAAAAAATACTGAAACGTTCTGTCTTTTTTATCTTTTTTAATTCAAAATGCATGGTAATGCATTATTTTAACTGATTTTACCGCTGACGCACACATTCGTAAGGGTCGATCGGTATTCGGTATGCAAAAACGTTGTTGCCCGTAAACCACATTCAATTTGGGATAATTGCAAATAAAAGTAGAAGCCTTATTTACGGTATATCATTATTTATATATTTAAACATATTAAGTTTAAAATTAAAAGTTTAAAATTTGTCTACTTTTTGAAAAATCATTCTGTATACACCATCATCACGGTACAGGTATATTTTAACAACATATAAATTCCAAAGAGTATGTCAATATTTTCATAAGACCTGTAATAAATATATCACAGAAAACTTCATTTAATAATCTACTATTTTTTATATAAACATTGACTTCAAATGAGATTTTAGATTTTCAGATAACTGAACATGAAAACTTAAAAATAAATTTAAAAATAAAGTAAAGTAAAAACCTTTTAATGGAGGGTATTAATTAAGAGGTAATTATCAGTAAAATGTCAGCGCTGAAAGCACCCATGACATTCATCACGCGTCTGCATCGGTTGGGGATATTCAGAATGAGGTTGTCAATATTGTGTTGAGGAATATTGTCCCAGGTCCTACTTAGAAGCATAAAAAATTTTTCTTCTGTAACCAGACTTTCAGGAAAATCCCTCAGAGCTCTACTTTGGAGCATATCTCAAGCATGCTCAATAGGATTTAATCAGGGGATTGCGCTGGCCATTCTAGGACCGTGACATCATGTTCGTGTTACCAGGTTGTTACTACCCTGGCCGTTTGTGAACAGGCATTGTCTTTTACAAACAGGAAACTTTGTCCTTTTCCTATAGTCCTGTTCGGTGTGCCAAGACTAATGGTTCTCGCACTCGTTACGGTATTTTTTCCGTCATAGTACCCTGTATATGTATAAGATGGATTAATTCAAGTGTTTTCTTGATATACGGCTACTCATATAATCGTATAAGTGCAATATGGTTATGATAGAGGCATTTGAAGACCACAAAATTGATTGAACTTGATGTGTTGAGAGTAATACACTACCTAATAACGCTTCACGTTATAAGGCGTGTAATACAAAAATACAACGTTTCATTCAACGCCCAATAAATAAACACTAAAGTTGATAATTCTATTTCAAAAATCACGTTTTTATTTATTTTGGTTAAAAAATTGAATTATTTTCAGTTTAATTATAAAAAGTGCTTTAATCATTATGCAATAAAAGCTTTTAGAAAAATTTACTTTGCAAATATCCGCGTTATAAAATAAAATTATCTATCTTACCTAGTATGAAGAGCACCTCCCGCCCTCCCTCAATTGCGTGCACTATCCCCGTCACCAACTAAATCACAGCACCGCTACTCCCAACACCAACAACTAACTTACACTAAGGAAAGACCACTGACGACATACGACACGTTTCGCCTCTACACGACTAACACGAATGTACCAGAACATCATAAACCGGAGAAAGTTAAATTGCGCTAGTAAATTATAATGTTCATGTTTGGCGTCGTACTAACGGGATGAACAGGGTGGCAAGAATGCATGTGTGCGATGTTAAAGAAACAACAAAATATATTTTGATATGGTTATAATAATATCCAACATGATATGTTAATTTCATTAGGGCAATGGGTGCTCCTATAAACTTATATGTACGCAAGCAGCTAAGTTTCAATCCCCATGATCCCCATAAAACACAATCAACAAATAACAATATCCATGGGGACCATGCAATAATGGAACGCCATTGCAGTGAGTGTACATACTTTTTTTTATTGGAATTAGGAGATATTTTCGAGTAGGAAAAATTCCGCCGCACTGCTGCCTTAAGCTGTGTTGGCGGACTGTCACGGCTCAATCATCATTGTAGTATACGTAGTTTTAATTTAAAAAAATCCCCTATGAAACATTACCATATTATGTTTAAAATTTCTTTTCAATTAACTAATTTATAACGAAATTTTATAAAATACTAGCTGGTACCCGGCGCGTTTTTGCTGCAAAAGAAATAATTGTGAAAATATCATTACTTGTATTATATATTATTATTTATTCTGTTATATCATTTTAAATTTGCAAAAGTTATATTGTTTAACTAGCTGATACCCGCAACTTCGTCCGCGTTACTTGATAATTAACAAAATTGTCGATATGCTAAATGCTTGCCCCACTTCTCCACGGCTAGAAAACACACATGACACTGAACACGTAGGTGCTTAAAAAAATCGTTATTTCTTAAAAATTTAAAAACTTTATTTTAAATGAAGATATCGCAATATTTTTTTTAAATAAGTGCCAAGTGTCTAAGAATTGAAACTTATAAAACCTAAATGAAATCTCTCCAGAAGTTTTTCCGTGTTGCGCGCACAATTTCAAATCTGTATCATTTTAATTAAATAGAAGATTAGGAATGATTATAATGATGATATGTAACTAGCAAATAAATTTTGCGGTTTGATGCTTAAGTCAAACTGAAGAGTTTACGACAAGACAACAGCACCAGGAGACGCTTAAGGACGCGTTGGCCCATGCACTAGAGGTGGAAGCCGTGCGGCATGATCATCGTTCCTATCGCGTCAGGTAGGTTGCAGCGCCTACAGTTTGCGTTCGCAATAAAGGATACAGCCCTAGGTGCTACGGCTGTGGGGAGAGGGGCCATCTTCTATCCAGCTGCCCTAAGCGAGCTGTAGAAAGGGAAGGTGATCGATCTCGAGAGGGTAGTGTGGCTAACAGCACCGCCCAGCAGCAGCAGGGAAACTGGCGGATGCTGACTGATGTTAGCAGAGGTACTCTTAAGATCGTCCATATGGATCGACTGGCGCGTTATTATGGGGCCAATAATGCTCGGGACGAGCATGTCTTAGGAGGGGGCAGTGTTGCACGCCACTATTAATGCCTTGTACATGGCAACACTAGTTACCACTAGCGCCCCCTAGTGTCGAGTAGCAGAACTAGGAGAGTCAAGATCCTTCTAGAAATTTCGGGACCGATATGTACTCGAACATACTAGATGTTTCTTCTACAGTAGAAGGTTCTGGAAACTATCTGAGGCCCTATATAAAGTCGGTATAGACCACGACCGAGACATTATTGAATTGGCGATACAAGAGAATACTTCGAAGCGAAATAACTGCGAACTAAAGTGATCAGTAGTACAATTGTGTTTTATTATTAGTGTGGTTTTAGATTGTAATTAGTGTCCTGTAATTAAAGTGTCAATTTTGGTAATTCAATCGGCAGTTTTTAATTGTCTCGAACCCCAAGCTTGTAACAATATTCTTGAAAAAATAAATCCAGATGACTAAATAAAGGGTTCTGAAGCCAAATTAGTGGTTTTTAAAATGTTGTCTGTCTGTCTGTGTATTACGGATTCATGCAAAAACCACTTGACCGCTTTACATGAAATTTTGTATGTAGGTAATTAGAAACCCGGGGCAACTTATAAGCTACTTTATCCGATTACGGAATTTAATAAAAGAAGGTAAAGTATTTTCCTTCCTTTATGTGTTAATTTTATATTATATCTTAGTTATAGGCGGGAATGCGGGTATTTTTCAAATAAATAAACTTAAAAAAGCTACTAAAAAAAAGTATAAAAAAAGCTGAAACTAAAAAGTATAAAAAAGATTTCCACATAGATATTCATTGTGCGGTGAAATTATTTCATTGTTTTTACTTATGGAAGTCGGTTTTCATCGGTCGATTTATTTTTTTCTATGATAAATAATTAATGATGTTTTACTTCTTTTAAAAAGTTTACTTTTTGCCCCTTTTAATTGGACAAGTTCAAGGTTAATACCGTCTAAATAGTTAGTTACATTAAAAGAACGAGGTGTAATTTTTCATGAGATTTATATGGGGGTCATCCCTGAAGTTGAAACCTCTTTAATAATAGAAGAATCGTTATAATATATCAGTTCATCAACAAAGAAGTTGTGCCTGAGCAGAAGGAAGGTTAGGGATGCAATTTCAAAGACACGAGGGTAATTTGAAAATAATGTTGGCTCCCAAATTGAATTCGAACTCTGAGCCCCATCCTACACAGTTCAATGCGTTCATTATAAAGAGAAAGAGCCTTTCATGAAAAATATTATACAAAAACACTATTTTCCTAAGGCTTTTTTTCAATGAACACGTGCTGATACGACAAACATACTAGGACATCAGAAGGCGGAGAGAGTTAAATGGACTCGTACACAATTCCTGCACCTCTAATTTATTTATATTGAAATGCAATAATTATTCCAATGACAACTCGGAAAAAAGAGACAGAAAAAGAAAAAAAATATGTAACAAAAAATTAAAAATGTAAATAAATTTTAATTTATTACAAAATAAAAACTAGATAGGTAAAGGTAGTCAAACTTGTTCTTACATCACATGTTTATAATACGTGTTGTAAATAAATTGTACCTTGGCGTTTAATATCAATTGCAAATACAAGATCGGGGACAAAGTTTCTTCGTATTGTGTATACAAATTCAAGACATTGTTTTTTCAAAGTTACATTACATTTAATTAAATTAATTTGGAAACTGTTTTTTACTTTTTATTTTTCTTAATTTCTTATATTTATTGATATTAGAACCATCCAGATATAAACAGTACAACCAAAAATATTTTTCTTCAATTTTATACAAACAAAATACGAAGAAATTTTTCCCCTACCTATTATATAACAGGCGTTATAGATAAATATCCTTCAGTGGTGAAGAAAGGGTGTCATGATCCCAGTCGGCAGTTTTTAAGGGTCGGCATTTTGGGCATTAAAGCCTTAACCTTACCTTTTTAAATGACGCCAGTAAAAATCTAAAAAAATCTGTATATTAGCTGTATAAATTATTTAGATTTTGAAGTTGCTTCTCCCCATCTTTTGTCGCAGTTTCCCGCTGTTGCCTGTTATGACACCCACGGGAAAATATGGGGTAATGGATATTCTTAAACCGCCCCTACACAGTGTAATACGGAATAATTTTTATAAAAAGTATTTCCTCGAGACTAAATTTTCGGTCACGGCGGCCAATGGATAAGGACAAGATTATAGTGCAAGAGTGGATGCACAACACAGGTGCACTATCTGTCCTCTCACTCCTCACTCTCATTGCTCTCGTGGGACGGTAAACTAACACGAACGGAGTGAGACAGAGATAGGACTAACGGCTTTACGCGCTTTCCGAGGCACGGGGCTGAAACACCGCCAACTTTCTGGACTTCGGTCTGCGACTGAAAATTTCTTGATAGAAAAACCCAATAAGTAACTGATTTTGACTCGACCCGGGATTCGAACTCGGGACCACATGATCAGCAACTGCGTTTACGATCTAGATTAACGACTATGGTCGTAAAAAAATCTGTCTTGATTAAAAAATATTACGAACAACTTAGCATTTAAATTCTGAAAAAGTGTTGGTTATATTATTTTATTCATTTTTTTTAAATAATATAATTGGATTAAAGAAGAATTTTACTGGTTAAATCTTCAAGATTTTTGAAAATGAAAGGGAGAGGGATAGAGCGAAATTTTGGCTCTAGTGGCCGTAAGCGTAAAGAATCCGTTTTGGATAGGAGTCATAAAATCCGTTCTTAGTGGGTGTCTACGTCGAGTACATATGTCAAATTTCAAGTGAAGCAGGCCTATTTTTTGGAGAGCTCTAAATGAGTGCGTAATCAATATATATATATATATATATATATATATATATATATATATGTATATAACTCTGTATTGCATTTAAATATAAAATTGTTACAATAACGGAAAAGTTATGAACCACAAACGGTGGTCATATCACTTTAAGCCATTTCTACCTGACAAATCGAACGTAAAAGGACATTGCATTTTCACATATAATGTCTGGAATGAGGGTAAAAAATAAAAGAAAATACGAACAAATGAAGGTAGAATGTTAATCTGTCACTTGTTTTAGCAGTATAAAAGTGCCGTTGTGTGTGCCGTGGTTTAAGTGCCATGTCACACAGTTGCCGTTTCTTAAGAGAATGTGTGGTGAACATTGTAAGTCCCGAATTCTATGCTTCGCAATACATTTATCTTCATTTCTTTTAATTTTTAATTTTGCAAAGCAGATTATTTATTTGTTTCATGCACCTGAAACATTTTTATTTTACGAGACCTGTGCTGGATGTACTTAAGTGCACTCTTGTGCATCTGACGCAGTTGTTTCCATGTCTTTTGATTTTTACATTAAAATCTAATAAGAAAAATGTTTCAGGTATTAATTAGCTTTGTGTCTATGTCAACAGCCACTGTAAGGTATGTGAATTGGTGCCTATGCCAACAATGTTGAAGTCTGGACAGCTCGCTGGTGCTGGTGCGGCGCGACAGTTCGCTGGCGCGAGTATAGTTAGACGCAAACGCAGCGAATCGCTCGCTGGAGCGCGTTTAGCTGAGAGGCCTGTTTTCAGTGACAGGCCCCTCAGCTATCTGTGCCGTATGCGCAGTGTTTCTCAGAAAAAATTGTGTTATCTAAGACGTGCGTTAAATTCTAGTGGGAAGCGTTGTATACTAAAATTTTATTTGGACGATGTTTTCAATTCTGTAAAAGTTTAGTCTGTATGAAATGTATTCAAGAGCTCACTCATTGTGTGCCGATGAATAACAATTGGTAAAGATTTGAAAACAAGACTTTATCGTTTCATGGTCAGAAAGGGTCGAGACGGTTATGCGAACGTAGTGCCTATGACTTTACTCTGACGACATGTTGTGCTAAGGTAGAGCCATTGCCAACCGCGTCGTCTGTGACCTACGTGGTGCCTGCATCCCCCATGCCGTTGATGGAGACTAATATTTAAAGCTAAAGGGAGCTCAAGAACGGACTTCTGTCAGGAGAGGCAGTGTCGGGAATGAGGGTAAAAAAATAAAAGGAAATACGAACAAATCAAGGTAGAATGTAAACTCCCACTTGTTTTATCTTTTTTATATTTTGTAGTGTTATGCTACTTACATATCATTTTACATTATTTTAAATTCATTTTTCCATTCTGTTTCGATTTTCTGCATTCACCTCAAAACTGGATATTTTACATCACCTTTATTTCCATAGGATCCTGTAACGATTTTAAACCATAAGAACACAATAACAAATCATTTCTACTTCGTATTTTCACATTATCAGCACTTTTAAATTGGTTTCAATGGAGTCTACCTTTTTCGATCTTTTATTTTGTTTTTCGTAACTCTGCAATTTCGGACTTTGTGCGCGCAGTTGCGCTACTTTTTTTCCTATATCAATAATATCTCATTTTTCACTTAAATCTTGCCGTTTTTCTATTACGAGCTTAAAACCAAAATTTGACATGTTTTGACATCGCTGTTTAATTGGTTGTCATGACAATTATATTCAAATTTGCTACCGGTCTGTTCTTTCTACTTCGATAATTCCACATAAATACTCTTTACTCTTGACCATTTACAAAAAATTTGCGTTTAATTTAAATAATTTTTCCGTTCTCTCTAGAAAGGTATAAAAGCCGAACAATCGGTGAAGAAATTCAGTCTCGCTTCAGTTCTCGAATTCGAAGCATCTCCTAAAGGCCTTATCCCGGGGCCGCACTGCCCCGGGATCCTGCAAGCCTCTGTCCTGCCTGAAGCCGCTGGATCCTACAAACCTCTGCTCTGCCTGAAGTCGCCGGATCCTACAAGCCTTTGCTCTGCCTGAAGTCGCCGGGATACTACAAGTCTCTGCTCTGCCTGAAGACGCCGGATCCTGCAAACCTCTGTCCCGCCTGAAGTCACCGGATCCTGCAGGCCTCTGTACTGTCTGAAGTCGCTGAGGATCCCGCAAGCCCCTGTTTTGCCTGAAATCGCCGGATCTTGCAAACCACCGCATTCACCTGAGGTCGTCGCCTAGAGACGCCCACGCCTTCTCACCTACGCCGTGCGTGCTCATTCCAGGCGCTGAGAGCACTTGCTGTACACCTTGGATCTTCGGGCTCAGCTTCGACAGTAATCTCCTTTTTTTATTACTTTTTTTTAAATAATTTGTAAATCACGACATCCATCCTCATCTTCATACTCCATTTTGTTATATAAAATTGTAAATATCTTTTAAATTTTTGTTGTTTTGCTGTTACTAGGTTAGGTTCTTTTTTGTTCTTAATTGTCGCTTCACGACAATTTTCTTCTTTTTTTTTATCGTGCAGGCCACTAAGAAGATCAGTCTGTAATTCTTTGAGTCCCACTGTCGTTACTATGCTCATTGGTGTATTCTACTAGTGTACGCAAGGAAGGTCGTGTTGCTGAGAGGCTGCCCTGTGTTACATTAAGTTGGGTAGTGATGCTGTGGGTTTACATACTTTGGTGTTATCATGTAATTGGGTCCTGTACCTCGAGCACGAATAATAAACAATTGCGTCAAGAATTCGTATAGAGTAAACTAAGCGAAAACTTTTACGAAACTGTCACTAAAGTCGTCGGCAGCACGAATGCTTATCTTTTATTCAAGTGTACTCGATACTATATTGTAACTAAATGTAAACAAAGCTTAGAACTCAATATTAAAACGAACGAATGAAAATGAATGATACGTTTATAAATTGCTATCATTGTATTTGTGGAGTCTTTTATTGTGCGTAAAAATAAGGAAACGTGATGAAACTTATTAATAATAGTGTGTTAATTAATGTAAAACAGTTATTTGACAAAACACTATTAATATAATTATATATGGAGAAACTTTTTTTATGTTTATAAAACTATGTTTCACCTCTTATGAATTGTGATTTCCGAACGCGGATTTCTTAAGATAAACACTTGATTTCGCTCCGCTTCGTGTTGTTTTAGTAGTTTTGTGTTTTGAATTTGTTTTAGTTAATTCCTGCTAAATGTTATAATGATGTCGTCAAGAACTAGCCACACACATTTTACAATAATGGTAGAGTTAAGGCGACACATCGAAAACCGTTGAAGCGGGCTATCGCCGGACTAACCAGAGTAAAACATAATTTCTATAAAAACTTCAAAATAGCCGTCATAAGGTCTAAAATTGCGTAGCGCCCGCGACGATTAGAATCGCTTAGAAATCGCGTAGAATCTTAAAATATTTTTAAAAAATTATTGATTTTAGTAATCAAAATAATGAGCAAGTAAATTACGAATATTGATGTTATGAATGTATTCGAGTAGTTTCCAAGCATATACATTAAGTAATTTCGTTGTAATTTCAACTATAGTGATTTTTTAGAGGTGTTTTCGCAAATTATTATGATCGAGTCAAAATTTTACAATCGTGTTTTTGAGCAAGCAAACTTCAGATAAAGACATGAATTTACCTGTATCAAAATTCCTGTTTCGTTAGTCGTGTCATACTCCTATACTATTCCATGAAAGGAGGTGCATTTTTTCGCGGTGTCGCCTTAATGGAAAAGTAAGTACTTAACTATATTGAGACAACAGTTTTAGATTGTATTTTAGTCTATATGTTCATTGTATATTGATAATGATTTATTCTGTTAAATAATGAATATTGTTTGTTTCCAAGGAACGGTGATTTATCGAAACCACAGAACGACGACAGTGGTGTATTATAAAGTGCAAGGAGCTATGTGATTTACTTAACAGCCAAGGAATCGGAGTCTTGCAACGAAGAAAAGTGGCGACAAGTAAGTGCTAGTCTTATTTTTCTAAAACATTCAATATCAGTCAAGAGGGCTTTAGTGAGAATTTTGGGTTCATTATCGTTTTATTTGGTTTGCTTAAGAGTGTTTTAAAAAGATAGTGGGCAAAACCTTATATTATATAGACAATTAAATTAATATGAAAAAATATGTCTCGCATACTTAGCGAACAGGGTGCTTTAACATAGATAGAACTTTAGTAAGAATTACTGTAAAAACTTTAATTTTAACATCTTAATATTAATTATTAACACATACTCGTACTTTCTCCGTGAAAATATATTATTCAGAATATATTACTTATGTATATGAATAATAACTTTAGAATAAGACTAATATCTTATTATTTTACAGGTAGAATAATCTGCCGGAATTAATAAAACAGTATTCCATACTCGCAAAGCCACAAACAGAAAATTTAATAATTGTACCATCTGAAATTCCCGCTATAGGTACGTCTTCAACTACTTTTGTGTATATTAACTATTGCAATTATTAAATATAAAAAAATAATTATTATAATTTCATGATATAAGTGATACTAGTGTGTAATCATGAGTCCTGTTTATTTTATAAATTAAAGAAATCATAATAATAAAGTACTTATAATTCAAATTAGTCATTACATCTTTTAACTTTCAAATATTTTCAAAAATATAAAAAGGAAATATCTGTGAAAGTAATGTAGAAAGTTCAAGTTTTTCAATTGATCTTTTCAGATGATGAGGACTGGAACACTCCTAGCGGCACCAAGGATCCAGTACTTATACCTCCATCCAATCCCAGATTCCTAACAATAACCAGATCCCAAACACCTCCAAAATCTACCACACCGCCGAAATCTCTAATTGTCCTCCACAGGTAACCCACCTCACAACAAGCCAAAAAGAAAACACTTAGATCATTAGAAGAATATTTTTTTAAGTGAGGAGAATATAAGGAATGATAATAAGGAAAGATAGGGATTTGTATAATTAGAACAAGAGAGGATACTACAGAGAACTTTGTCAACATGATACTGAGCTGAGGTGCAAGCTCAGTGTAATAATATATAAATAATAATAATTGTACATGTTTTTAATAAAATGTCTCATTGAAATTTTTGATGTACTTTTTTATTTGAACTTAATATTAATATCGGCAAAAATAGATTACACTTAAAATCTAAAGTCGTAATAACAAAAACAAATCAAAACATTATTTAAACCGTGTAGATATGCCTACAACACAATAGAGAATCAATTAATTAAAAAAATGGATTCAATAGAAATAGAAATGGATTTTTTCTTGTCCAGTATACATTATAAATAGTACTTATTTAAGGTCATTTTTATGTTTAATTTACCACTGGTTCGGAAAATACCTGTGTCCAGGGAAGATTTAGGAAGAATAATTGTTTACAATCATGTATTATGTGACACAATTAACTATAAGTGGTATTAGAAATAACTTAGTAGAAACTACCTCATTCCCAGGGGTTATTTGCCATTCATAAATTCCTTAATACATATTAACATAATCCTTTTTATTTATATTTGCTTAATATTTTTTTGATCTTGGCAGTAGTCGAAATTTAAAAATATTTAATTTAAATTATGAATAAAGTAATAAATAAATCATTGTTAGATTATTAATAATATAAAAATTAAATCTGTGCATAAACACAAATTACACTGATACGCCAAATAGCATAGCTATATAATATAGCTATGGGGTTTGTAGTAATATGCGATTTATTTCCTAATTTCAGCTATGGAATTCCATACCTTGAAAAACTTGAGGTATGGAGTGCTCCATACCTTCCATAGTGGAAGTGACACCCCTGGCTATATTATGTAGGACACAACGAGCTATAACTATAATAATTTTGGCGTATTTTTCGGGTTTGTAATGCAGATTGCGATCCCTGTTTATGCATCTCTCCACCTATTTTTCATTCATTAACAAAGCTAAGAATAAAATATTGTAAGTAAATACTTTTATGACGTCCCTCTCAGCCCTTGAAGTGGGGAACCTGATAAAGGTATTGGTTATTATTTATTGGCTGTTAAGTGCCTCCGTAACTTGAGAGACATATTTGCTAACACTTGTTTGGACCAAATTCTTTCTCGTACCGACTAAACGTTGTTAAGAGCCTGTTGCGTAAAATAATAACGCACAAAGAACCTAAAAGATAAATGAAAAAAATATGAGGTTAGGTGCATAATAACTACAGCAGGTAAATTAATTCTGAGCATTATTTTTTTTATACCTTAAGCTCTAAGCTTATTCTTTTATTTTAGAATTTATATATAATAAGTTTCCCCGTCAAGTTTATTTTAGAGCGAAGTTCTAGGCAAGGGAATTTAAATGCATTTTACTTAATCAGTATCTTTCAGAAATATTCATAGGTTCTTTAGTTCGGCGAAGAAAAATCCGTTGAATAATACCACTGGAATTATTTAGATATATTTAATTTAAGCAGCTATTAAAATAAGTCTATAATTAATCAATTAAATAAAAAAGGTAAGGGTATTTACAGAATATATTAATTAGTAATACTTTAATATAGTACATTTTAATTACCTTGATTCTCGTCTTTGCCTTCTTTCCTCGACTGCCAAACGCCACGCAAAATAATAAAAAGTCGTGGATCTCATTCTATTTGTTCTTAATAAAAATATTTTAAACTTACATCAACGAAAAACCCAGAGAAACTTAAAACTAAGACTTCTCGATAGCGTTCTCGCTGTAAAAATGTCGGTGAGAACAATTTCGTAGTTCTCTACAGTGGATAGACGTTAACGTACGTCAAAAATAGATTCGTGCTGCCAAAATCCACACATTTTGCGTCTTACGATTACTTAAACCAAACGATAGCTACGCATAACGCAGCGTTAGATGTTCGTGCTTCCAAATTTTAGTTCCAAATACGCTCACGGAGCGCTGTTCAAATTCCCATACAAAATTTTACTGAAACTAAACTGTCTCGTAAACTGTACTATAGAGCAAAATGTTCGTGCTCGGGGTACGGATAGTAAGCAGTACCTCGAGCACGAATAATAAACAATTGCGTCAAGAATTCGTATAGAGTAAACTAAGCGAAAACTTTTACGAAACTGTCACTAAAGTCGTCGGCAGCACGAATGCTTATCTTTTATTCAAGTGTACTCGATACTATATTGTAACTAAATGTAAACAAAGCTTAGAACTCAATATTAAAACGAACGAATGAAAATGAATGATACGTTTATAAATTGCTATCATTGTATTTGTGGAGTCTTTTATTGTGCGTAAAAATAAGATAACGTGATGAAACTTATTAATAATACTGTGTTAATTAATGTAAAACAGTTATTTGACAAAACACTATTTATATAATTATATATGGAGAAACTTTTTTTATGTTTATAAATAATATAATGTTTCACCTCTTATGAATTGTGATTTCCGAACGCGGATTTCTTAAGATAAACACTTGAAATCGCTCCGCTTCGTGTTGTTTTAGAAGTTTTGTGTTTTGAATTTGTTTTAGTTAATTCCTGCTAAATGTTATAATGATGTCGTCAAGAACTAGCCACACACACTTTACAATAATGGTAGAGTTAATGGAAAAGTAAGTACTTAACTATATTGAGACAACAGTTTTGATTGTATTTTAGAGTATATGTTCATTGTATATTGATACTGATTTATTCTGTTAAATAATGAATATTGTTTGTTTCCAAGGAACGGTGATTTATCGAAACCACAGAATGACGACAGTGGTGTATTATAAAGTGCAAGGAGCTATGTGATTTACTTAACATCCAAGGAATCGGAGTCTCGCAACGAAGAAAAGTGGCGAAAAGTAAGTGCTAGTCTTATTTTTTTAAAACATTGAATATCAATCAAGAGCGCTTTAGTGAGAATTTTGGGTTCATTATCGTTTTATTTGGTTTGCTTAAGATGTGGAGTGATTTAAAAAGATAGTGGGCAAAACCTTATAGACAATTAAATTAATATGAAAAAATATGTCTCACATACTTGAGAACAGGGTGCTTTAACATAGATAGAACTTTAGTAAGAATCACTGTAAAAACTTTAATTTTAACATCTTAATATTAATTATTAACACATACTCGTACTTTCTCCGTGAAAATATATTATTCAGAAGATATTACTTAATGTATATGAATAATAACTTTAGAATAAAACTAATATCTTATTATTTTACAGGTAGAATAATCGGCCGCAATTAATAAAACAGTATTCTATACTCGCAAAGCCACAAACAGAAAATTTAAATTGTACCATCTGAAATTCCCGCTATAGGTAAGTCTTCAACTACTTTTGTGTATATTAACTATTGCAATTATTAAATATAAAAAAATAATTATTACAATTTCATGATGTAAGTGATACTAGTGTGTAATCATGAGTCCTGTTTAATTTTATAAATTAAAGAAATCATAATAATAAAGTACTTGTAATTCAAATTAGTCATTACATCTTTTAACTTTCAAATATTTTCAACAATATAAAAAGGAAATATCAGTGAAAGTAATGTAGAAAGTTCAAGTTTTTCAATTGATCTTTTCAGATGATGAGGACTGGAACACTCCTGGCGGCAGCCAGGATCCAGTACTTACACCTCCATCCAATCCCAGATTCCTAACAATAACCAGATCCCAAACACCTCCAAAATCTACCACACCGCCGAAATCTCTAATTGTCCTCCACAGGCAACCCACCCCACAACAAGCCAAAAAGAAACCACTTAGATCATTAGAAGAATATTTTTTGAATGAGGAGAATATAAGGAATGACAATAAGGAAAGTTAGGGATTTGTATAATTAGAACGAGAGAGGATACTATAGAGAACTTTGTCAACATGATACTGAGCTGAGGTGCAAGCTCAGTGTAATAATATATAAATATTAATAATTGTACATGTTTTTAATAAAATGTCTCATTGAAATTTTTGATGTACTTTTTTATTTGAACTTAATATTAATATTGGAAAAAATAGACTACACTTAAAATCGAAAGTAGTGATAACAAAAACAAATCAAAACATTATTCAAACTGTGTAGATGTGCCTACAACACAATAGAGAATCAATTAATTAAAAAAATGGATTCAATAGAAATAGAAATGGATTTTTTCTTGTCCAGTATACATTATAAATAGTACTTGTTTAAGGTCATTCTTATGTTTAATTTACCACTGGTTCGGAAAATACCTGTGTCCAGGAAAGATTTAGGAAGAATAATTGTTTACAATCATGTATTATGTTACACAATTAACTATAAGTGGTATTAGAAATAACTTAGTAGAAACTACCTCATTCCCAGGGGTTATTTGCCATTCATAAATTCCTTAATACATATTAACATAATCCTTTTTATTTATATTTGCTTAATATTTTTTTGATCTTGGCAGTAGTCGAAATTTAAAAATATTTAATTTAAATTATGAATAAAGTAATAAATAAATCATTGTTAGATTATTAATAATATAAAAATTAAATCTGTGCATAAACACAAATTACACTGATACGCCAAATAGCATAGCTATATAATATAGCTATGGGGTTTGTAGTAATATGCGATTTATTTCCTAATTTCAGCTATGGAATTCCATACCTTGAAAAACTTGAGGTATGGAGTGCTCCATACCTTCCATAGTGGAAGTGACACCCCTGGCTATATTATGTAGGACACAACGAGCTATAACTATAATAATTTTGGCGTATTTTTCGGGTTTGTAATGCAGATTGCGATCCCTGTTTATGCATCTCTCCACCTATTTTTCATTCATTAACAAAGCTAAGAATAAAATATTGTAAGTAAATACTTTTATGACGTCCCTCTCAGCCCTTGAAGTGGGGAACCTGATAAAGGTATTGGTTATTATTTATTGGCTGTTAAGTGCCTCCGTAACTTGAGAGACATATTTGCTAACACTTGTTTGGACCAAATTCTTTCTCGTACCGACTAAACGTTGTTAAGAGCCTGTTGCGTAAAATAATAACGCACAAAGAACCTAAAAGATAAATGAAAAAAATATGAGGTTAGGTGCATAATAACTACAGCAGGTAAATTAATTCTGAGCATTATTTTTTTTATACCTTAAGCTCTAAGCTTATTCTTTTATTTTAGAATTTATATATAATAAGTTTCCCCGTCAAGTTTATTTTAGAGCGAAGTTCTAGGCAAGGGAATTTAAATGCATTTTACTTAATCAGTATCTTTCAGAAATATTCATAGGTTCTTTAGTTCGGCGAAGAAAAATCCGTTGAATAATACCACTGGAATTATTTAGATATATTTAATTTAAGCAGCTATTAAAATAAGTCTATAATTAATCAATTAAATAAAAAAGGTAAGGGTATTTACAGAATATATTAATTAGTAATACTTTAATATAGTACATTTTAATTACCTTGATTCTCGTCTTTGCCTTCTTTCCTCGACTGCCAAACGCCACGCAAAATAATAAAAAGTCGTGGATCTCATTCTATTTGTTCTTAATAAAAATATTTTAAACTTACATCAACGAAAAACCCAGAGAAACTTAAAACTAAGACTTCTCGATAGCGTTCTCGCTGTAAAAATGTCGGTGAGAACAATTTCGTAGTTCTCTACAGTGGATAGACGTTAACGTACGTCAAAAATAGATTCGTGCTGCCAAAATCCACACATTTTGCGTCTTACGATTACTTAAACCAAACGATAGCTACGCATAACGCAGCGTTAGATGTTCGTGCTTCCAAATTTTAGTTCCAAATACGCTCACGGAGCGCTGTTCAAATTCCCATACAAAATTTTACTGAAACTAAACTGTCTCGTAAACTGTACTATAGAGCAAAATGTTCGTGCTCGGGGTACGGATAGTAAGCAGTACCTCGAGCACGAATAATAAACAATTGCGTCAAGAATTCGTATAGAGTAAACTAAGCGAAAACTTTTACGAAACTGTCACTAAAGTCGTCGGCAGCACGAATGCTTATCTTTTATTCAAGTGTACTCGATACTATATTGTAACTAAATGTAAACAAAGCTTAGAACTCAATATTAAAACGAACGAATGAAAATGAATGATACGTTTATAAATTGCTATCATTGTATTTGTGGAGTCTTTTATTGTGCGTAAAAATAAGATAACGTGATGAAACTTATTAATAATACTGTGTTAATTAATGTAAAACAGTTATTTGACAAAACACTATTTATATAATTATATATGGAGAAACTTTTTTTATGTTTATAAATAATATAATGTTTCACCTCTTATGAATTGTGATTTCCGAACGCGGATTTCTTAAGATAAACACTTGATTTCGCTCCGCTTCGTGTTGTTTTAGAAGTTTTGTGTTTTGAATTTGTTTTAGTTAATTCCTGCTAAATGTTATAATGATGTCGTCAAGAACTAGCCACACACACTTTACAATAATGGTAGAGTTAATGGAAAAGTAAGTACTTAACTATATTGAGACAACAGTTTTGATTGTATTTTAGAGTATATGTTCATTGTATATTGATACTGATTTATTCTGTTAAATAATGAATATTGTTTGTTTCCAAGGAACGGTGATTTATCGAAACCACAGAATGACGACAGTGGTGTATTATAAAGTGCAAGGAGCTATGTGATTTACTTAACATCCAAGGAATCGGAGTCTCGCAACGAAGAAAAGTGGCGAAAAGTAAGTGCTAGTCTTATTTTTTTAAAACATTGAATATCAATCAAGAGCGCTTTAGTGAGAATTTTGGGTTCATTATCGTTTTATTTGGTTTGCTTAAGATGTGGAGTGATTTAAAAAGATAGTGGGCAAAACCTTATAGACAATTAAATTAATATGAAAAAATATGTCTCACATACTTGAGAACAGGGTGCTTTAACATAGATAGAACTTTAGTAAGAATCACTGTAAAAACTTTAATTTTAACATCTTAATATTAATTATTAACACATACTCGTACTTTCTCCGTGAAAATATATTATTCAGAAGATATTACTTAATGTATATGAATAATAACTTTAGAATAAAACTAATATCTTATTATTTTACAGGTAGAATAATCGGCCGCAATTAATAAAACAGTATTCTATACTCGCAAAGCCACAAACAGAAAATTTAAATTGTACCATCTGAAATTCCCGCTATAGGTAAGTCTTCAACTACTTTTGTGTATATTAACTATTGCAATTATTAAATATAAAAAAATAATTATTACAATTTCATGATGTAAGTGATACTAGTGTGTAATCATGAGTCCTGTTTAATTTTATAAATTAAAGAAATCATAATAATAAAGTACTTGTAATTCAAATTAGTCATTACATCTTTTAACTTTCAAATATTTTCAACAATATAAAAAGGAAATATCAGTGAAAGTAATGTAGAAAGTTCAAGTTTTTCAATTGATCTTTTCAGATGATGAGGACTGGAACACTCCTGGCGGCAGCCAGGATCCAGTACTTACACCTCCATCCAATCCCAGATTCCTAACAATAACCAGATCCCAAACACCTCCAAAATCTACCACACCGCCGAAATCTCTAATTGTCCTCCACAGGCAACCCACCCCACAACAAGCCAAAAAGAAACCACTTAGATCATTAGAAGAATATTTTTTGAATGAGGAGAATATAAGGAATGACAATAAGGAAAGTTAGGGATTTGTATAATTAGAACGAGAGAGGATACTATAGAGAACTTTGTCAACATGATACTGAGCTGAGGTGCAAGCTCAGTGTAATAATATATAAATATTAATAATTGTACATGTTTTTAATAAAATGTCTCATTGAAATTTTTGATGTACTTTTTTATTTGAACTTAATATTAATATTGGAAAAAATAGACTACACTTAAAATCGAAAGTAGTGATAACAAAAACAAATCAAAACATTATTCAAACTGTGTAGATGTGCCTACAACACAATAGAGAATCAATTAATTAAAAAAATGGATTCAATAGAAATAGAAATGGATTTTTTCTTGTCCAGTATACATTATAAATAGTACTTGTTTAAGGTCATTCTTATGTTTAATTTACCACTGGTTCGGAAAATACCTGTGTCCAGGAAAGATTTAGGAAGAATAATTGTTTACAATCATGTATTATGTTACACAATTAACTATAAGTGGTATTAGAAATAACTTAGTAGAAACTACCTCATTCCCAGGGGTTATTTGCCATTCATAAATTCCTTAATACATATTAACATAATCCTTTTTATTTATATTTGCTTAATATTTTTTTGATCTTGGCAGTAGTCGAAATTTAAAAATATTTAATTTAAATTATGAATAAAGTAATAAATAAATCATTGTTAGATTATTAATAATATAAAAATTAAATCTGTGCATAAACACAAA
The DNA here is from genome assembly GCA_963668995.1 of Parnassius mnemosyne. NCBI lineage: Eukaryota > Metazoa > Arthropoda > Insecta > Lepidoptera > Papilionidae > Parnassius > Parnassius mnemosyne. Next base: position 4,161,884 of record CAVLGL010000115.1, read on the forward strand.
TTACACTGATACGCCAAATAGCATAGCTATATAATATAGCTATGGGGTTTGTAGTAATATGCGATTTATTTCCTAATTTCAGCTATGGAATTCCATACCTTGAAAAACTTGAGGTATGGAGTGCTCCATACCTTCCATAGTGGAAGTGACACCCCTGGCTATATTATGTAGGACACAACGAGCTATAACTATAATAATTTTGGCGTATTTTTCGGGTTTGTAATGCAGATTGCGATCCCTGTTTATGCATCTCTCCACCTATTTTTCATTCATTAACAAAGCTAAGAATAAAATATTGTAAGTAAATACTTTTATGACGTCCCTCTCAGCCCTTGAAGTGGGGAACCTGATAAAGGTATTGGTTATTATTTATTGGCTGTTAAGTGCCTCCGTAACTTGAGAGACATATTTGCTAACACTTGTTTGGACCAAATTCTTTCTCGTACCGACTAAACGTTGTTAAGAGCCTGTTGCGTAAAATAATAACGCACAAAGAACCTAAAAGATAAATGAAAAAAATATGAGGTTAGGTGCATAATAACTACAGCAGGTAAATTAATTCTGAGCATTATTTTTTTTATACCTTAAGCTCTAAGCTTATTCTTTTATTTTAGAATTTATATATAATAAGTTTCCCCGTCAAGTTTATTTTAGAGCGAAGTTCTAGGCAAGGGAATTTAAATGCATTTTACTTAATCAGTATCTTTCAGAAATATTCATAGGTTCTTTAGTTCGGCGAAGAAAAATCCGTTGAATAATACCACTGGAATTATTTAGATATATTTAATTTAAGCAGCTATTAAAATAAGTCTATAATTAATCAATTAAATAAAAAAGGTAAGGGTATTTACAGAATATATTAATTAGTAATACTTTAATATAGTACATTTTAATTACCTTGATTCTCGTCTTTGCCTTCTTTCCTCGACTGCCAAACGCCACGCAAAATAATAAAAAGTCGTGGATCTCATTCTATTTGTTCTTAATAAAAATATTTTAAACTTACATCAACGAAAAACCCAGAGAAACTTAAAACTAAGACTTCTCGATAGCGTTCTCGCTGTAAAAATGTCGGTGAGAACAATTTCGTAGTTCTCTACAGTGGATAGACGTTAACGTACGTCAAAAATAGATTCGTGCTGCCAAAATCCACACATTTTGCGTCTTACGATTACTTAAACCAAACGATAGCTACGCATAACGCAGCGTTAGATGTTCGTGCTTCCAAATTTTAGTTCCAAATACGCTCACGGAGCGCTGTTCAAATTCCCATACAAAATTTTACTGAAACTAAACTGTCTCGTAAACTGTACTATAGAGCAAAATGTTCGTGCTCGGGGTACGGATAGTAAGCAGTACCTCGAGCACGAATAATAAACAATTGCGTCAAGAATTCGTATAGAGTAAACTAAGCGAAAACTTTTACGAAACTGTCACTAAAGTCGTCGGCAGCACGAATGCTTATCTTTTATTCAAGTGTACTCGATACTATATTGTAACTAAATGTAAACAAAGCTTAGAACTCAATATTAAAACGAACGAATGAAAATGAATGATACGTTTATAAATTGCTATCATTGTATTTGTGGAGTCTTTTATTGTGCGTAAAAATAAGATAACGTGATGAAACTTATTAATAATACTGTGTTAATTAATGTAAAACAGTTATTTGACAAAACACTATTTATATAATTATATATGGAGAAACTTTTTTTATGTTTATAAATAATATAATGTTTCACCTCTTATGAATTGTGATTTCCGAACGCGGATTTCTTAAGATAAACACTTGATTTCGCTCCGCTTCGTGTTGTTTTAGAAGTTTTGTGTTTTGAATTTGTTTTAGTTAATTCCTGCTAAATGTTATAATGATGTCGTCAAGAACTAGCCACACACACTTTACAATAATGGTAGAGTTAATGGAAAAGTAAGTACTTAACTATATTGAGACAACAGTTTTGATTGTATTTTAGAGTATATGTTCATTGTATATTGATACTGATTTATTCTGTTAAATAATGAATATTGTTTGTTTCCAAGGAACGGTGATTTATCGAAACCACAGAATGACGACAGTGGTGTATTATAAAGTGCAAGGAGCTATGTGATTTACTTAACATCCAAGGAATCGGAGTCTCGCAACGAAGAAAAGTGGCGAAAAGTAAGTGCTAGTCTTATTTTTTTAAAACATTGAATATCAATCAAGAGCGCTTTAGTGAGAATTTTGGGTTCATTATCGTTTTATTTGGTTTGCTTAAGATGTGGAGTGATTTAAAAAGATAGTGGGCAAAACCTTATAGACAATTAAATTAATATGAAAAAATATGTCTCACATACTTGAGAACAGGGTGCTTTAACATAGATAGAACTTTAGTAAGAATCACTGTAAAAACTTTAATTTTAACATCTTAATATTAATTATTAACACATACTCGTACTTTCTCCGTGAAAATATATTATTCAGAAGATATTACTTAATGTATATGAATAATAACTTTAGAATAAAACTAATATCTTATTATTTTACAGGTAGAATAATCGGCCGCAATTAATAAAACAGTATTCTATACTCGCAAAGCCACAAACAGAAAATTTAAATTGTACCATCTGAAATTCCCGCTATAGGTAAGTCTTCAACTACTTTTGTGTATATTAACTATTGCAATTATTAAATATAAAAAAATAATTATTACAATTTCATGATGTAAGTGATACTAGTGTGTAATCATGAGTCCTGTTTAATTTTATAAATTAAAGAAATCATAATAATAAAGTACTTGTAATTCAAATTAGTCATTACATCTTTTAACTTTCAAATATTTTCAACAATATAAAAAGGAAATATCAGTGAAAGTAATGTAGAAAGTTCAAGTTTTTCAATTGATCTTTTCAGATGATGAGGACTGGAACACTCCTGGCGGCAGCCAGGATCCAGTACTTACACCTCCATCCAATCCCAGATTCCTAACAATAACCAGATCCCAAACACCTCCAAAATCTACCACACCGCCGAAATCTCTAATTGTCCTCCACAGGCAACCCACCCCACAACAAGCCAAAAAGAAACCACTTAGATCATTAGAAGAATATTTTTTGAATGAGGAGAATATAAGGAATGACAATAAGGAAAGTTAGGGATTTGTATAATTAGAACGAGAGAGGATACTATAGAGAACTTTGTCAACATGATACTGAGCTGAGGTGCAAGCTCAGTGTAATAATATATAAATATTAATAATTGTACATGTTTTTAATAAAATGTCTCATTGAAATTTTTGATGTACTTTTTTATTTGAACTTAATATTAATATTGGAAAAAATAGACTACACTTAAAATCGAAAGTAGTGATAACAAAAACAAATCAAAACATTATTCAAACTGTGTAGATGTGCCTACAACACAATAGAGAATCAATTAATTAAAAAAATGGATTCAATAGAAATAGAAATGGATTTTTTCTTGTCCAGTATACATTATAAATAGTACTTGTTTAAGGTCATTCTTATGTTTAATTTACCACTGGTTCGGAAAATACCTGTGTCCAGGAAAGATTTAGGAAGAATAATTGTTTACAATCATGTATTATGTTACACAATTAACTATAATCCAGTACTTACACCTCCATCCAATCCCAGATTCCTAACAATAACCAGATCCCAAACACCTCCAAAATCTACCACACCGCCGAAATCTCTAATTGTCCTCCACAGGCAACCCACCCCACAACAAGCCAAAAAGAAACCACTTAGATCATTAGAAGAATATTTTTTGAATGAGGAGAATATAAGGAATGATAATAAGGAAAGTTAGAGATTTGTATAATTAGAACGAGAGAGGATACTACAGAGAACTTTGTCAACATGATACTGAGCTGAAGTGCAAGCTCAGTGTAATAATATATAAATATTAATAATTGTACATGTTTTTAATAAAATGTCTCATTGAAATTTTTGATGTACTTTTTTATTTGAACTTAATATTAATATTGGAAAAAATAGACTACACTTAAAATCGAAAGTAGTGATAACAAAAACTAATCAAAACATTATTCAAACTGTGTAGATGTGCCTACAACACAATAGAGAATCAATTAATTAAAAAAATGGATTCAATAGAAATAGAAATGGATTTTTTCTTGTCCAGTATACATTATAAATAGTACTTGTTTAAGGTCATTCTTATGTTTAATTTACCACTGGTTCGGAAAATACCTGTGTCCAGGAAAGATTTAGGAAGAATAATTGTTTACAATCATGTATTATGTTACACAATTAACTATAAGTGGTATTAGAAATAATTTACTAGAAACTACCTCATTCCCAGGGGTTATTTGCCATTTATAAATTCCTTAATACGTATTAACATAACTCTTTTTATTTATATTTGCTTAATATTTTTTTTGATCTTGACAGTGGTCAAAATTTTAAAATATTTAATTTAAATTATGAATAAAGTAATAAATAAATCATTGTTAGATTATTAATAATATGAAAATTAAATCTGGGCATAAACACAAATTACATACAGAAGAATTACACCGCACTAAGTCTATCTCTACAACAATTCCTCTCATAGCACGACCTCTTACTAACCCTGACTACTGTTACTTCTTATAATGCATAAATCAGGTTGCTTATGTGATCATTTAAATTATTACCATATACGTCTGCCTCTGGGTCTGATACGCCAAATAGCATAGCTATATTATGTAGGACACAACGAGCTATAACTATAATAATTTTGGCGTATTTTTCGGGTTTGTAATGCAGATTGCGATCCCTGTTACGCATCTCTCCACCTATTTTTCATTCATTAACAAAGCTAAAAATAAAATATTGTAAGTAAATACTTTTATGACGTCTCTCTCAGCCCTTGAAGTGGGGAACCTGATAAAGGTATTGGTTATTATTTATTGGCCTGTTAAGTGCCTCCGTAACTTGAGAGACATATTTGCTAACACTTGTTTGGACCAAATTCTTTCTCGTACCGACTAAACGTTGTTAAGAGCCTGTTGCGTAAAATAATAACGCACAAAGAACCTAAAACATAAATGAAAAAAATATGAGGTTAGGTACATAATAACTACAGCAGGTAAATTAATTTTGAGCATTATTTTTTTTATACCTTAAGCTCTAAGCTTATTCTTATTATTTCAGAATTTATATATAATAAGTTTCCCGGTCAAGTTTATTTTAGAGCGAAGTTCTAGGCAAGGGAATTTAAATGCATTTTACTTAATCTGTAAGTATCTTTCAAAAATATTCATAGGTTCTTCAGTTCGTCGAAGAAAAATCCGTTGAATAATACCACTGGAATTATTTAGATACTCGTATATTTAATTTAAACAGCTATTAAAATAAATTTATAATTAATCAATTAAATAATTAAGGTAAGGGTATTTACAGAATATATTAATTAGTAATACTTTAATATAGTACATTTTAATTCTCGGCTTTGCCTTCTTTCCTCTACTGCCAAACGCCACGCAAAATAATAAAAAGTCGTGGATCTCATTCTATTTGTTCTTAATAAAAATATTTTAAACTTACATCAACGAAAAACCCAGAGAAACTTAAAACTAAGACTTCTCGATAGCGTTCTCGCTGTAAAAATGTCGGTGAGAACAATTTCGTAGTTCTCTACAGTGGATAGACGATAACGTACGTCAAAAATAGATTCGTGCTGCCAAAATCCACACATTTTTCGTCTTACGATTACTTAAACCAAACGATAGCTACGCATAACGCAGCGTTAGATGTTCGTGCTTCCAAATTTTAGTTCCAAATACGCTCACGGAGCGCTGTTCAAATTCCCATACAAAATTTTACTTAAACTAAACTGTCTCGTAAACTGTACTATAGAGCAAAATGTTCGTGCTCGGGGTACAGGGCTTGTTACCGAGTAGTGTACTGTTACTTAAATACTTTTGAGGAGAATTTCTTACATCAGAAGTGGGATTGAAGCCTTTTTCTGTAACTATACATTGCAATGTTTTACAATAGATTATATATATGATGACCAAACAGTACAAATTACTGTGGATTGTCATCAACTGTAGATATATTAATACTGAAATACAGCTATTTATTATGCAGTGATTGTAATTATATACTAATTAATTGTAATGATTATATAAAAAAGTTACAATTCATACGAGCACAATTGCATAGCTTTAACAAGACCGATGAAAAAATTGTGGAAAAATCAAGCCTAACCTTGACCTTTCCCTCCATCCGTCCACGATTGCGCACAAAACACGTGTTTGAGTGACCAAGGTACTAGGACAACAAAAAGCGAAAGAAATTATCTAACTCGCATCCATCATATAGTCTTGAACTTGCACCCTCAGATTTTCACCTGTTTCGGTCTCTTCAGAATTCTTTGGATAGCATTAGTTTAACATCAAGATAGGACTGTCAAAACTACTTGTCTTTATAAAAATCCCAAGATTCGATTCGATTCTACAGCAACGGGATTATGTCACCACCTACAAAATGGTAACAAGTTATCGAACAAAATCGCCCATATATATAATTATATGTAATTAAATTGTGAAAAATATTTATAGTCTTGAATTTGAATGTAAAATGAAGAATGAAGAAACTTTTTCCCCGACCCATTATAACAAATTAGACTATAGAAAACTTTTACAGTCTTTGATTTTTAACATATAAAGAAGGAGCAATGCAATTTAGCGGTTTAAAAAGTAGTTTCGAATACAGTAGCGAACACGTGAGCCTCTCGATGAATGGACTAGAACTTCATAATTTTGGGGAACTACATAATTGTTCATGGTAAATTCCAAGAGATTTTCCTATCCTTTGCTACAGACAATACATAATAGGCAACAGACAGAAATAATTGGGGGTCGAACAGGTGCTTAAAGTCACATTTAAGGATCTAATTTAAAGTTTTACACACGAAAACACTCACCCCATCTCATGCAAACTTAGACCAAATAAATAAGAAGATACGAGTATAATATAAGTTATCTACAGCAAAAAATGCACTACATACGTTCACAAGAACTATACGTCCATGGTATATCATAAGTATTTTATTTAATCACAATATATCAGAAGTCTCTTTTTCTGGCTGACAGTTACAAAAAGTCGCAATACATCCATCATGTCATCATTCATATCATATTCATGCAGGCGGAAAACAGTTACAAACATCACACCTGCCTTTTGAATTTGTTTGAAATAGTTTTATTCTATTTCTGAACCTACATCATTTCCAAAAAAAAATCTTGTTTCAAATTTATTAAAAGCATTTTTGCATGTTTATTTTCTTTACAATTTTTGTTTAATAAGCAAATAACAAAATTGTAATAAAATTTAGTATTAAGCACATACTTACAGCAGTGTTAGTTAATATTTTTATATTCGATTTATTAGCCTAAGTCCAGCTCACAAAATCAATGACGGTAGAGAGGCTCAGGCTTTGATGATCTGAATGCGTGGATTGGCCAGGAGGTAGAGTCGAGAGAAAAGTCTTTTTATAAAAGAAGAAATTTGCAGAACACGTGAATTGCATCCCGAATGTACTAGGACATCAGAAACTGACAAAAGTAAGGTCGATTTATATTTCCTTTTGAGCATTGTCTAGCAATATCTATTAGACGGCAGAAATTTTTAACAGTGGTAGAGCCATGCGGCAGCTTTTGCTGTCGCACGGATGGGCCGGCTCGAACCGGGGTAGTACCACGACCTCACAGAAAACCAGCGTGAAGTAAAGGTTTACCTCTGCGTTTCGCTTGGTGAGTGCAGGTGGCTGGAGGCCCTTTTTACTGGAAATGAGGCATTCCATCTTAGTCCTCACGGGTGACAACGCATCTACATTTTGATTTTTAACAGAGGATAGATGTAGATGTCTATGGGCCGCAGCAACCACTTGCCATCGGGTGGACTGTGTGCTCGTTTGTCACCCTTATTCTATAAAAAAAAAGAAATAGGCAAATAGATAAGAGGTTGGATCCTACCCAGATGGACACCTTAACTTCGTCTTCGTGCGTATAATAATGGTAAAAAAAGATGGCAATTGAGACGACACAACATAATGAAAGCCCAAAGCGCTGTATGTGAAACAGTACCAAAACGGCTAAAGCTTACGATTCTCAAGAATGCAATCGATAATCGTGTTTCTCTGATTCGAATCGGACGCAGTGCACAATCGATTTAGGAATTCACTTCAAGTTTTCGAGATTTGTGTTTACTCAGATTTGATTCTGATTTTGGGATCGGAAGCAAAAAATACTCCATGGTTAGGTTAGCTGAAACAAACATATCTAGTATAAAAAAAATTATGTTTGTTTGTTCGTATTTTATGCGTTGCCATATTACCTAGCATGCGATTAAACTTTGTCAACTTATTGGTTGCACTTGCGCGAATGTTGTACATATGTACACGTCATAGACATAGTACAATTAACTTACGGTAGGTGGCGCGTATCGTAACGAAAAATTTATTTAAAAGTTATATGTAACTCAATATAATTCTTACAAATTTAAAATGATATTTCCATAATTATTCCTTCTGCGGCTGCAACGCGCCGGGTATCAGGTAGTATTTAAAAATTTCGCTATAAATATAATTAATTGAAAAGAAATTTTAAATAATTGGTAATGTTTCATGGGGGATTTTTTTTAAATTCAAATTACGTATACTTGAATGATGATTGAGCCGTGATAGTCGTCTGTCAACACAGCTTGAGGCAGCAGTGCGGCGAAATTTTTCTTGCTCGAAAATGCCTCCTACGAAGGAATTAATTCCAATAAAAAAGGTCTGTGTTCAATGTTGCAATGGAACGTATCTCGACTGCTGCTTTAATATTTGGAACTTTAATTTTTGATATATTGGAATATTTTATAAATATTCTAATGTTATCTTTCCATTAGGATAACATAACAACACACGGCTTATAAATGAAATAAAATATTTATAACATTCATTACTGTCATTAGTTGAACTATTTTATGGCGTGTAAAAAACTGATCGAACGAGAAATTTATCAGGCTTTGTTAATAGAAAAGGAAGCAATACCTGATGGTAAGTGATCACCGTCTCCCAAGAACATCGTAACATCAGAGGAATTGCAGGTACGTTGTCGACCTTATAGAAAGTAGTAAGCCCTTTTCATGAAGTCCCCTTGTAAAACGCACGGTAGAGGACTGCCAACCAATGCGATGAATTGGGAGGAATTTAGGTTTCTATCGAAAAGTACGGTGGTGGAATTTGGATGGAGGCAGCCCATTTTATTATTCAAAAGTAAGAACAAAAGAAGAACTTTTGGGATGGGGAATAAGCAACTCGCGTGACCGTCACACTCTATATATACATAATTTAAAATTAAAAATATTGTACAACCGAGTTCAATATAAATTATTAAGAATAACTCAAAAACTATTGGTCAGACCTTGATCAATTTATATGGGACGACATGAGAAACAACCTTTTGGGCAAGCTTTCAGCGTGCGGCTTATCCTCTGACCCAATTGACTGGATGAAGGACTTTCTCTCAGAGTCATCATCAGCCGGGTTCAATAAGCAACTAGGAAGTAGCTGCAGCTGCAATTACACAACTGTCCATTTCGGATGCTCGAGGAATTATGATGGTTCGGCCTGCCTCGGGCCTCTCAGTTCCGGACAATACTATTGAGGCTGCCTCGAGCCGCACAACGAGGCTGCTCCATGAGCCTGTGCGCTAGGTGGGTACCCGGCTCTGCTCGTTCAGTCCTATCGCAACAAACCCCGGAGTTCCTCAGGAGTCCGTTCTCTCAGCAACTCTCTTCCTGCTGCATATTAATGATCTACTTGTTCACGGTATATAGTACCAGCCAAATGCTCAAGCCTGTCGGGATCAAATCCAGTCCGCAAGAGAACGCATGGTTGAGCGCGCGAATCTCTCACTGGAGGCAGTATCCGAATGGTGCGATGGCAATCTCGTGAGATTCAAAGCCTCCAAAATACAAGTGTGTCTTTTTACCGCTAAGAGGAGCTGCTCACCGTGGCTCCTACTTTCCAGAATATATCCTTGGAGTATGTTGTGTTGTGTAATAGGCTTTTGTTACGCTAAGACAGTGCGATTTACCATCTAGGGCTACATCCCCACTTACCTCCAGGTGGGATTATGGTCAAGCACTGGCTCATAATAATTTTAAAAAATACAATGGACTTACATTCCAGGGCTGGGTACGAATAAAAGGCGAAATAATAAAGGTATGGTTTAGTGCTAATTAACAAACTTAAAAGATATATACTTACCTGGACATTGTGTTATATGTGGGTACCATTGGAATTGAACCTTAGCTACTTGCGTACTTTGAAGTCTATAGGGGCACCCAGTGCCCTAAAGTTAACAAATCTTGTTGGATTATAACCCTATCAAAAATGTGTTTCGTTTTATCAACATCGCACTTACGCATTCTCGCCATCCTGTACATTCCTGTTAGTATGACCAGTACGATGCCACACATGAACATTATTTTATTAGCGCAAATTAACTTTCTTCGGTTTATGATGTTCTGGTACATTAGTCGTATGCACCACGTGTTTTATTTTAGGCTCCTTTCTCTGTCGACAGGCAAAAAAAATGTTATTCAGATATTCTGCCTTGTGTTTTTTTTTTAAATAAAATTCTGTTCGTAATTTAAACTTTATATTAATTTATTATTGTAAAACACCATGTAAGTAATAAAACTAATAAGTGCATTAAATACACATACGGCTTACACAACATAAAGTGTATGGTGTGTGTGTGTGTATGTGTGTGTGTGTGCGTGCGTGTGTATGTGTGTTTTGTGCACACTGATATATTTATAAAGGTACTTTGTGCACACATAGAGAGAATATAATAAAAATAAATACAAATAGATATTAACAACATAAAAAGAAAAATAGATAGCAGATTTAAGATAGACAAGCAAAATTCTAGAGTCTCACCTCTGTTCAGATTTTTTTATTCAATAGTGCGAGATGATCATATATACGAAAACTATGACGATAGTAAATCTGTGATGCAATTGTTGAGAAGGCGCTCTATCTTGTTAAGAAAAAAAAACTTGACAATTTGTCCTGGTTCACTTTCTATAATCAGCACAGATACAATATGTAATTTATAACAGATATACACAGATATTATGCAGTTTTGGACAGTTGTGTCCAATGAGGGCTAGAAATCTTCGGCTTACCAGATGTCGCTAGTTTATACTGAGGTGAAGTTTTTTGTTACACAATGTCATATTTTTGAGAAATAAGTTTTAAATAAACGTTTTTCAGTTTCTAGAGTCTACTGCTTCTACTGCTTTAAAAAAAAATAGTTATCTCCACGCTACGATTTTCTCCTATATCATGGAGGCAGTTTACAAACATACATTATTTTTAATATAAAAACTATTAAATACCTTGGAATAATTATAGATTCTACTTTTACATTTAAAAACAACATAGACCACCTCTACACTAGAGTCCGTAAACTAATGTTTGTTTTTAAAAAGATTTGTTCGTTTGTTGATATTAAGGTAGTAAAGTAAGTATATTTCGCATTATGTCAAACAATTCTCACCTATTGTATAACCTCATGGAGATGAGCAGCTAAAACTACACTGCTACCACTGGAACGCGCTCAAAGAGCTGTATTCCAACATTCCAAGTTGCAACATTCCGCCATATCATATTCCCGTCCCATCTCTTATATAAATCCGATAATGTCCTCTCAGTGCGCCAGTTATTCGTTATGAGTACGTTACTAAAACAGCACTTGAAATTGCCCTACAGAAGAGAGGTCACTGATAAAAGACGCAAAGATAGTCATTAAAACTAACATTAGAATAAGGCATTCTTTCATGCATACATTTTTTACATTCCTTGGCCCTTTTCTGTATAATCAAGTCAATGCAATTTTGTACATGTTTCCATTTAAAATGGCCGATTGTAAAAATGTAATTTGGACATGGTTAAGAAATTTATCATACGATGATACGGAAAATTGCAGATTGTTTTAAGTTAATTAAAATCATAAGTAAATTAATGATAATATATTTTACTGAAACAGAAAATATTTGCAAATGTATCTAACATACACCTGAGATTGTTAATCCTAGTTCAGAAACCTGTTATTGTAGACTATTTTAAATTAAGACATTATTTGAATTAATTGTACAGTTTCTTGAAATAAATTATTATTATTATTATAAATTGCACAAGGACAAACATCCCGATCCGGAACAATTATTTGTAGGCCATACAAATACTTTTTCCGTGTGAGATTCGAACCCACGGCCCCCGGCGCTGCAACTCATTGCTAAACCACTACGGCACGGAGCCGTCAGAATATTATATTATCTTTATAAATAAAAAATTACGTGTCACATTGTTTGTCCGCGATGAACTCCTAAGCTACTGAACTGAATTCAATGAAATTTTGCACACTGTATGCAGTTTGATCCAACATGAGAGATAGGATATATTTTTATCCCGATAAGTGACCCTCAATTGTTTTATTGCTAATCTCAGGAGTTCTTTTTAGGAAAGCAAATGGTCGTCGGAAAGGGCAGAATAACGTCTGCCTGGTCAGGCTAGTATTATTATAGAATATTATATTAATTTTAATTACATAAAACAATGCCTCAGTGGTTTGCTTTTATGAATATCTGTGGTTTGGTTTATTTATTTTTAATTTAATTTATATCAAACATAACTAATAGTACGGAAATAAACATTAACCTTTACAGTTTTTTATCTAGCAGAGCCATGCTGCAGCTATATTAATAGTATAGTCGTAGCACGACTGGGTCGACTCGACCGGGGAAGGATCACGCCCTCACAGAATACCAGCGTAAAATAGCAGCTTACTGCGGCTGTGTTTCGTATGGTGAGTGAAGAGAACGCTTTTTACTGGAAACGAGGCATTCCATCTTAGTCCTCACGGGTGACAACGCATCTGCATTTCGATTCGTCATCGAGGATAGATGAGGATGTCTATTGGCCACAGCAAACATTTACCATCAGGTGGACTGTGTGCTCGGTTGTCACCCTTATCCTATATAATTTTTTTATATTAACTTCCCTTGCGATGACTACCTCATTTTTAAGTGGTGCCGCCCTGGTGGCAGAAAAAGTCGTAGATGCCGATGAGATGATGATGAGATGTCGCGTAGGTAGATTGAATGACTTATACCAGAATTTTTGAAGCACTTTTTATAATTAAACTGATAATATTTTAATTTTTTAACCGTAATAAATAAAAACGTGATTTTCAGAAATAGAATTATCAACTTTAGTGTTTATTAATTGGCTGTTGAATAAAACGTTGTATTTTTTTAATTTAATTTATCGCGTTGAGTCAAAGAAATGCTTTTTGAAGCATTTTTATCAAATTGACTTGGTATCTCATCTATATTATAATGGATTTTCTCAAACGTGAAGAGACTGATTTCAGCAACTTCTAAACTTTATTTATTTTGCAGTGTTTAGTTACCTTTAGCTTCACGAATCGTTTTGAACCATTAGTGATCAGTTTGCGATTATTAAATAATATAAAGTGAGATTAATAAAGCAACTGTGTTTTCATAACTATTCGTTATTCACATTAATAAACCAACAAAGATAACAAAGTAAACAGAACAACACGGTATAGAGATATTTTTAATAACACAGGTTGTTGGTGGTGGTTTTCGTCTTGAGTTGAGTAGAGTATCATCGTTTGGAGAGTGCCTGGGCGTACAGCCAGCTGGGCGTACAGAATTTGGATACAGCCCACAGTGACGGAAAAAATACCGTAATGAGGTGCTAGAACCAATAGTCTTGCTTCACCAAACAGAAATATGCCTAAATTTCCTGCTTATACACGACAATGCCTGTTCACAAATGACGACGGTGGTAACAGCCTGGTAGCACGAACGTGATGTCACGGCCCTAGAATGGCCAGTGCAATCTGCTGATTAAATCCTATTGAGCATGCTTGAGATATGCTCCAAAGACGAGCTCAAGGGATTTTCCTGAAATTCTGGTTACAGAAGAACGACTTTTTATGCATCTAAGTAGGACTTGGGACAATATTCCTCAACAGGATATTGACAACCTCATTCTGAATATCCCCAACCGATGCAGACGCGTGATGAATGTCATGGGTGCTTTCAGCGCTGACATTTTACTGATAATTACCTCTTAATTAATACCCGCCATTAAAAGGTTTTTACTTTACTTTATTTTTAAATTTAAAAATTAAACTTTCGGTTTTCATGTTCAGTTATCTGAAAAATCTAAAATCTCATTTGAATTCAATGTTTATATAAAAAATAGTAGATTATAAATGAAGTTTTCTATGATATATACAGTCATGTTTTTTTTTTCATTACAGCCATTCACAAGTCCACTGCTGAACATAGGCCTCCCCCAAAGAATGCCACAAAGCACGGTCCTGAGCCAACTGCATCCATCGACTTCCTGCATATCTTACCAGGTCGTCACTCCATCTAGTGGGGAGACGCCCTACACTTCGCCTGCCGGTACGAGGCTGCCACTCGAGAACCTTTCTTCCCCATCGGTTGTCGGTTCTTCGAGCTATATGGCCGGCCCATTGCCACTTCAGCTTCCTAATCCGTTGGGCTATGTCGGTCACTCTGGTTCTACTGCGGATATCCTCATTTCTGAGTTTATCACGCAGAGAAATTAGTCAAAAAGTCATGTTTTACATATATGAAAATATTGATATACTCTTTGGAATTTATGTGTTGTTCAAATATACTTATACAGTGGTGATGGTGTGTAGGTTGATTTTTCAAAGAGTAGCCAAATTATAAACTTAAGTTCAAATATATAAATAATGTATTACCGTTAGTATAGTTTTGAAATTACGAGTAAATAAGGTATCTACTTTTATTTGCAACTATCCCAAATTCCCAGATAAAACGGACAGTTTTTATCTTTTTTTCATTCAAAATCATGTTTAACGTCCATGTCACACTTATGCCGGTAGTTGTTGCGAGCAGTAAGTTCAAAGTTTTTGACGATTATGTTTACCTGTGACAAATAGTCCGACTAGGTAAGTCCAATTTTGACCGAGAGGTCAATCGACGGTTTCAACTCGGCTGGGCAGCGTTAGGGAGATTACGATACGTCTTGTAGTCAGACATACCTCAAAACTAGATTGTACAACCAGTGCGTGTTGCCAGTGATGACCTATGGACCTGAGATGTGGTCCTTCACTGCTGGCCGTATGATGAAGCTCAAAGTCGCTCAGCAAGCTATGGAGAGGGCTATGCTCGGCGTTTCGGTAGACTTAAGGACGAGGATATCCGCAGTAGAACCAGAGTAACCGACATAGCCCAAAGATTTAGTATGCTGAAATGGCATAGGGCCAGCCATATAGCTCGAAGAACCAACAACCGAGGGGGAAGAAAGGTTTTCGAGTGGCTGTCTCGTACTGGCAGGCGAAGTATAGGGCATCTTCACCTGGACCTGGTAAGACATGCAGGAAGTCAAGTTCAGCAGTGGACTTGTGAAGGGCTGTAATGATGATGATGATGAAAAAAGACTTTTTTTTATTAATTTTCTTCACAATTTGCTTACGTTACTTATTCTGAACAATGTTTGCAAATTTGGCCGGTTATTGCAAAGTAACCCTGTATAATAAAAATGTATTAATGTAAGTATACAAAAGAATCCTGGAATATTTTAGTGAACGTCAGTTTGTAATAAACCTATGGTTCACCTTTCCACACACATACTAGAATGCACGTAATTTATATGCACATAGAAGTCGTGCGAAGTTCTCTTGCCTCATGATATCCTAGTATATGTGGAGGGTGAACACGTTCGCCACCATATTTTGATCCTAAAAAATTATTGAGTAAAAAAAGAGCCGTTATGTTTTTTTAGTCATTGTCAAATTACTTCAATGATTTTAGTTAGGATTTTTTGAAAATTCTAAAACTTTAGAACAAACTATTTCAATTTTAATCTCCTCTTCCACCACAGCATAGCATTTTTTTTATAGGAGAATAACGCGCATGCGGCTCAACTGATGGTAAGTGTCGACCGCCGCCCAGGAACAACTGCAACACGGCACCAGGGGTATTGCAGGTCTTCTCTTATCTATTCTTGGACTTGGAATTAAAACCAACTAACAAATAAGGATAAATCTAAAATGTCCCCCGTAACTTGCCGTGTAGTGGCGGTCAAGAATATCCACTACCCCATATCCTCCCGTGGGTGTCGTAAAAGGCGACAAAGGGAAACAGGCAGGAGATGGGCAGCAGCATCTCCTTGATAACAACAAACTAACAATAAAAAAAAAACTGCGGTTGCCAACCCGCTCGCCAAGCGTGGCAACTATGGCAAATACCCCCCTATGAATGACAGTAACAAAGAAACGGCCCCCAGTCCCCGGCGGCCCCGCTATTCCTGGCTACGGTGGCGACCATGGTAACGGCGGGGCAGGGGTTTCTAAGAATCTCCGGTGGAGGTTCGGTTGCCACCTTAGACAACTCGATCTGGCAACGTACAACGCACGCACCCTGAGGACTGACGAGAAGATTGTGGAGCTGGAAGAAGAGATAGACAAGTTGCGCTGGCATATTATAGGATTATCCGAAGTCCGAAGAGAGGGGGAGGACACGGTAATCCTCGAATCCGGCAACTTGCTCTATCACCGGGAGGGCGACCATCTGTCCCAAGGAGGTGTCGGATTTATCGTCCACAAGTCTCTCGTTAACAACGTTGTAAAGATCGGGAGTGTGTCGACAAGGGTTGCGTACCTTATACTCAGAATCACCAAACGGTATTCGCTGAAGGTCATACAGGTTTACACACCAACCTCGGCACACCCCGATGAGGAGGTGGAGGAAATGTATGAGGATATCTCTAGAGCCATGCATTCCTCCAAAACCCAATATACGGTGTTAATGGGAGACTTCAATGCAAAACTAGGCACAAGAGAGAACGGTGAGCTGAAAGTAGGGAAATTTGGAATAAGGCAACGGAACCCAAGGGGCCAGCAGCTGGCCGACTTCATGGAGAAAGAGGGACTCTTTATGATGAACTCTTTCTTCCAGAAGCGGCCCCACAGAAAGTGGACCTGGTCGAGCCGCGACGGTTCGACAAAAAATGAGATTGACTTCAATATGACGACCAGACGACAACTGTTCAGTGATGTCTCCGTGATCGCGAGGGTGAAAACTGGTAGCGATCACCGAATGGTTAGAGGCATACTGAACCTAAACGTTAAGTTGGAGAGGTCTCGTCTAATGAAGTCAACGCTCCGTCCCCCTCGTGCTTTGTTCCAAAGTCCCGAAACCTTTCAGCTCGAGTTACAAAACCGTTTTCAGTGCCTAGAAGACTGCAATGAAGTGGACGATATGAATGACAAGCTCGTGGAAACTGTCCATGCGGTCGGAGCTAAGTTCTGCAAGACCCGCCGCAGAAGAACACAAAAACTCTCCGATCACACTCTTAATATCATGGCTGTTATACGGGAGATGAAGCTACATTCTTCAACAGACTTGACAGCATACAGGCATCTGAACAGACAGATCTCCAAATGCATGCGGCGGGACTTACGCAACTTCAATACAGCTCGTATTGAAGAAGCAATCGAGCGGAACCAAGGCTCCAAAGTCTTTGCCAGAGATCTGTCTGTCAGAAAGAGCCAAATGTCAAAGCTGAAGACAGAATGTGGCAGCATCGTTTCCGGGACACCTGAGATTTTGAGTGAGTTTGAGAGGTTCTATGGGCAGTTGTATACGTCATCGTTGGAGCCACACGCAAGTGTGAGTAACGATCCAAGAGCGAGTCTCATCCGACACTATTCCGAAGATATCCCGGACGTCAGTCTGAGCGAGATTAGAATGGCACTCCAGCACCTTAAAAACGGTAAGGCCCCAGGCGAGGATGGAACTACAGCGGAGCTTCTTAAAGCGGGTGGAAAACCGGTACTTGAAGTCCTTCAGAAGCTCTTTAATTCCGTCCTCCATGGTGGCATTACACCGGAGGCGTGGAGCAGAAGTGCGGTGATCTTGTTCTTCAAGAAAGGTGACAACGCTCTCTTGAAGAACTACAGACCGATTTCCCTTCTGAGCGGCGTCTACGTGCTGTTTTCGAGAGTCATTACGAATCGTCTCGCGCGCAGACTTGACGACTTCCAGCCTCCCGAACAAGCCGGTTTCCGAAAGGGCTTTAGCACCATAGACCACATACATACCCTTCGGCAAATTGTACAGAAGTCCGAAGAGTACAATTTGCCACTATGTCTGGCGTATGTGGACTATGAGAAAGCCTTTGATTCCGTCGAAATTTGGGCGGTGCTGCAGTCCCTTCAGCGGTGCCAAGTTGACTGTCGGTATATCGAAGTGTTGAAGTGCTTGTACAGTAGGGCTACGATGGCTATCCGAGTACAGAACCAGAGTACGAAACCTATCCAATTGCAGAGAGGTGTAAGACAGGGTGACGTCATATCCCCGAAACTCTTCACCGCTCCATTGGAAGACGTTTTCAAGCTTCTGGACTGGAAAGGATACGGTATCAACATCAATGGCGAGTACATCACTCACCTTCGATTTGCCGACGATATAGTCCTTATGGCAGAATCGCTGGAGGACCTAAGCACTATGCTCAATGACCTCAATAGTGTTTCCCAACGGATAGGTCTTAAGATGAACATGGACAAAACAAAGATCATGTTTAATGTCCATGTCACACCTATGCCGGTAGTTGTTGGGAACACTAAGCTCGAAGTTGTTGACGAGTATGTTTACCTGGGACAAATAGTCCGACTAGGTAAGTCCAACTTCGACCGAGAGGTCAATCGACGGATTCAACTCGGCTGGGCAGCGTTCGGGAAGCTACGACACATCTTCTCGTCAGACATACCTCAAAACCTTAAAACCAAATTGTACAACCAGTGCGTGTTGCCAGTGATGACTTACGGAACTGAGACGTGGTCCTTCACTGCTGGCCGTATGAGGAAGCTCAAGGTCGCTCAGCGAGCTATGGAGAGGGCTATGCTCGGAGTTTCTCTGCGTGATAAACTTAGGAATGAGGATATCCGCAGTAGAACCAGAGTAACCGACATAGCCCAATGGATTAGTTAGCTGAAGTGGTAGTGGGCCGGCCATATAGCTCGAAAAACCGACAACCGATGGAGAAGAAAGGTTCTCGAGTGGCGGCCTCGTACCGGTAGGCGAAGTGTAGGGCGTCCCCCCACGAGATGGAGTGACGACCTGGTAAGACATGCAGGAAGTCGATGGATGCAGGTGGCTCAGGACCGTGCTTTGTGGCATTCTTTGGGGGAGGCCTATGTTCAGCAGTGGACTTGTGAAGGGCTGTAATGATGATGATGATGATGAACTTCCGAAATCCATGAATTGAGGCTGGCACGAAGTAAATATCACACACACTTCTTTTCATCCTTGCATTTTACAGTTTTCGTCTACGTCCAAGATTTCCCTTTTTTGAGTTTTTTTTTTAATTTGATTCTCCGTCTTTCCGAATTAATTTTTGCCAAACTTAACTCTGAAGAAAAATAAAGCAAGGAAAAGCAAGTTTACCTAACCTAATTCAACCATACCTAACCAAATATGTCTATAAATAAACGGCTTGAGATGATTACAATGAATTAATTGATTGTAATTAAATGATTTGTTAATTAAATGATGATTTCTATCGGCAGTTAATATTTAAAAGTCATGATTCCCTAGTAAAACGGATTTACTATTTAAATCGGACGGTGCGGTGGTTCGTGCTTATTACGAAATCTGTCTTCTTCTGCTTTTGAAATCCTAGTACATTGGCCGCACGAAACACGTGTTTTGCTTCATTTTCCCGTGACGCTCGCTCGCTTACTAGCTTGCCACAGTGACAGAACTCGGGGTCCAGCGGTGTCGCCGCTATGCCATCAGGGAGGGGGGGGGGGTCATTGAGCATCATTTACTTCAAACATAGACAAAAGAGATAGACAGAGCGGAACCTCTGTAAATTTGTCCTAGAATTAAGAACACGTAACATACATATAACGGGTGTCCGGTGGCAGAATTAGGATTTAAATTTCGAACTGTTTTCGAACCGTTAGCGGAGGGGCGGGCGGGGGGGTCACGTTCGATTCGTCATTCGTGCGGGTTCCTTAGTCACGATGTCGCAGTGGACGGGTGAACAACGTGCGTTCGCAATCGAAGCTTATTTTAAAGCAAACGATTCCTGTGCTATTGCTCGTCGAAGATTTTGTTCGCGGTACAATATCCGACGGTTACGTGATGCGCCAAGCGAAAATTTGATTCGATTGTGGGTGCGGAGGTTCAGAAAAACAAGTTCAGCAGCAAATAATCCGCGGCCGGGATCCAGCAGAACGTCGAGGACTGATGACAACATCGAACTTGTCGCAAACAGTTTACGCGATAACCCGCGACAGTCCGTGCGTAAGAGAGCGGCTGCTCTAGGGCTCCCAAAAACGATTGTGCACGAAATATTGAAAAAGGACCTTAAACTTCACCCCTTTAAAATTCAAATTGTGCAAGCGCTTAAGCCTAATGATTACAATTGGCGCAAAAGTTTCTGCGAAACAATGTTGCAGCGATTTCGTACAGTGAACACAATCTTTTGGAGCGATGAAGCCCATTTTCATTTAAATGGAAGTGTAAATAAACAGAACTGCCGTTATTGGTCACCTAAAGGACAGAACCCGCGATTGAAACATCAACAGCCACTTCACAGTCCCAAAGTGACGGTTTGGTGTGCATTGTCAAGCAGAGGAATAATCGGACCCTATTTTTTTGAAAATCGTCAAGGACAAGCCATTACTGTAACCGGCGTTTCTTATCGGCGAATGCTTAACGATTTTTTCCTGCCAATATTAAGAGAACATCCTGCCTACAGTTCACAGACATGGTTTCAGCAAGATGGCGCCACGCCTCACACTGCTAGAGAGACCATGGCGCTTCTTCGTGATTTGTTCCCTAACAAATTGATAAGCCGTTTTGCTGACATCCCCTGGCCACCCAGGTCGCCGGATCTTACCCCCATGGACTTTTTTCTGTGGGGGTACCTCAAAAGTAAAGTTTATGAAACCGCCCCACCGACCATCTCAGCATTAAAAGAAAATATCGTTCGCGAGGTTAATGGCATCCCGACGTCCCTTCTCCAGCGAGTGGCGCGCAATACTGAAGCCAGATTCCAAGAGTGTGTCCGACGTGATGGTCAACATTTAGACGAAATAATTTTTAAGAAATAAAACCCGCACTTCCCTTCTTTGTTATAGTCATTGAAATAAAAAAAAATATTTTGCAGTTTTTTTATTATTTAATTTTGAAATCCTAATTCTGCCACCGGACACCCGGTACTATCGAATTTTTGTTGTTATATTTTTGTATTCTTTTCTATATATTTTTTCTGTTTTATTAGCTGAGTTTTATTATGAGGCAAGGGTGCCATACGAGCATACAGTCCAATGCTTTCTCAAGCACGGGGGTGAGACATCCCAACTTCCTGACTCCGGGCAGCTACTGGGAGTTTCTTGACGGAAAAACTCAATAACTGATATTTTTCATGGACCAGTACCCGGGACCTCATCATCAGCAGTCGCGTTCAGAACTACGAGACCAACGAAGTAGTCAGTACCAGATATACCCCAATATTGATGGTACTACTCGTTGCAGTTCTGTGTTATTTACGTGTGGCGTAAAAGATATGGACTATATTGCCACCTATCTGAGGTCATGAAATCTTTCCAGCATTGACTTTAGTTATGAAATTTGTTAACAGCAATGTATTCCAGACCGAATTTCGGTCACGGCGGTGAGTCTCAACGGAGAATAGCCATCTGCGCAGAGCAGGGTTATATAGTGTATGATTAATCACAGTTGCACTCTGTGTTTGCTCACTCTCATAGTAGACGGTGATCCGACTTAATCGGAGATAGATCAGGCGAAGGACCAACGGCCTAACGTGCTTTCAGAGACACGGAGATATAAAAGGTCGGGAAAAAGTACTCGTATCTTCGTATTTTATATACAAAATCAAGACATTTTTTTTTTTCAAAGTTTAAATACATTGAATTATAATATATATTTGCCATTTTGTTCGATAACTTATTGCCATCGTGTAGGTAGTGACATAATCACGTTGCTGTAGAAATCTTGGTATTTTAAAAAAAAATGCGACAAATAGTTTTGACAGTCTTCTCTGAATGTTAACCTAACATTACCCAAATAACTCTGAAGAGACCGAAACAGGTGAAAATCTGAGGAAGCAAGATCAGGACTATTTGGGGTATGCATTAATACTTCCCAGCCAAACTCTCATAATACTTGCTGAGTGGCCAAAGATGTGTGTGGTCTTGTGTTCACCAAAGACCACTCTTTTTCTGTTGATCGTTTTCGGCCGTTTTTTCTCAATTTCTTGCTTGAGTCTCATTTTTTGTTGGCATTAGACATTCAAATTGATGGTTTTGCCCGGCGGTAAAAGCTCATAATAAACGATGCCCTTCCAATCCCACCATACATACAGGATCACCTTATTGCGGTCTGTGGAGTTTAAGTACCCTTTGACCATGATCTTTTTCACACGTTCTTGACTTAGGTATTCACTTTTTATCACCATCGATCAATCTTTTGAAAACTAGTTCAGTTTCAGTACGTTTCAGTAGAGAATCGCAAATGAGTACACGATTCATTAGGTTTCTTTTAGTGAGCTCATGTGGTACCCAAATATCGAGCTTTTTGGTATAGCCAGGCTTTTTCAAATGGGTAAAAACTGTTTTATGCTCAATTTTCAATTCCTCGGCTATGTCGTAACTACTTACTCGTATACGCCGATCTTGCTTCCTTTTTTCAAAAATGGCATCGACTTTACCCGTAGGAGGGCGACCATAGCGTTAGGTCCATAAGCGTCAAAAATTTCTTTCGCGGCTTTACACGCATTTTTCCCTTTTTTGTAATAAAACTTCAGAATGTATCGCATTTCTTCGTTAGATTCCTCTTTTTGCGGAGGCAATTGAAAAATGGCGGGAAAGTTTTTTTTTTACTGTTTTCTTTTTCTAAATGTCCTATATGTATTTATCTTAAAACCAACTAGAAACAAACAGTTCCATCAAAGGGATTCATCTTCAATATTACACTAACGAAATACGAAGAAACTTTTCCCCGACCTTTTATTATGGTGTAGCGAAGATCACGCTCTCACAGAATACCAACAAGAAATAGCAACTTAATGCTGTCCTGTTTCGTATGGTGAGTGAAAAAAACAGGAAACGCTAATAACTGGAAACGAGGAATTCCATCTTAATCTTTAGTGGTGACAACGTATCTGTATTTTGGTTCATAATGGAGGATAGATGTAGATGTCTATAGGGCACAGCAACTTGCCATAAAGTGGACTGTGTGCTCGTTTGTTATCCTTATATAATAAAAAAAAGCAAAGGTGAATTAAACACCGCCAAATTCCTGACTCCTAACTGCTACTGAGAATTTCTTGGCAGGTAAACCCAATAACTGATTTTTGGCCGACCTGTGTGATAGGCAGTCTATACTAACTTATGTACTATATATATATATATATATATATATATATATATATATATATATATATATATATATATATATATATATATATATAGTAACTAATTTACATAAAGTGAGTATGCGTTTATTTGGCGTGGCGATTGCCAAACTGCTTGTGAAGCGTGGCAACTATGTCAATCTCTCCTATCAGCTTCTATACGGGAGGTCTATGTGGTCGACTTGTGGATAGGCTGTATTAAATGAAAATAAATTAAAAGTAAAAAAAAAAACTTTTTTATAAATAAGCTTTTATTTAAATGCGCTAAAAAAACTTTTCCTTTAAAACTTTTACTATCAACTTATATCGTCATTGCACAATTTATATGATATAAAAGCTTGTCGCGAGATTTAAGTTTCTACTCATTTCTACTTATTAGTATTTACTTAGTGTGAAATTTTTCTCTCTAAGTTTCTCTACACAGGTAAATCTCGCTTTTGTCAATTTCTGGTGTCCTAGTACATGTTGCAGACAGTTCACGTGTTTCGTCTGAGGATCGGGGTCTGTTAACAGTTTTTTTTAAATTCTAGGTTACCCAGTCAACATAAGCTTTTTCATAACACACTGTTCCATTCCCGTCTTGTGTATTATTTATCTGATCTAACTCCTAAATAAATCTATATAAAATGTTAACTTTGACGACACTCCTGTAATTTTTATTATAATTTTATTGTTTGGTTTTATTCAACAAAAATTGCCTGTAGAAATAAAAATGGAAAATGCTTGTAATAAAAATTTGAAATAAGAATATTTTTTTAAAACTGAGGTTGTTGTTAAGAAATAGAATAAAAATATTCCAAACAGATTCAAAATGCAGGTGTGACGCCTAGAATTATTATAATTTTATTGTTTGGTTTTATTCAACAAAAATTGTCTGAAGAAAATAAAAAAGGAAAATGCTTGTAATAAAAATTTTAAATAAGAATATTTTTTTAAAACTGAGGTTGTTGTTAAGAAATAGAATAAAAATATTCCAAACTGATTCAAAATGCTGGTATGACGTCTAGAATTATTATAATTTTATTGTTTGGTTTCATTCAACAAAAATTGTCTGAAGAAAATAAAAAAGGAAAATGCTTGTAATTAAAAATTTTAAATAAGAAATTTTTTTAAAACTGAGTTTGTTGTTCAGAAATAGAATAAAAATATTGCAAAGAAATAGAATATGCAGGTGTGACGTCTAGAATTATTATAATTTTATTGTTTGGTTTTATTCAACAAAAATTGTCTGAAGAAAATAAAAATGGAATATGCTTGTAATAAAAATTTGAAATAAGAATATTTTTTTAAAACTGAGGTTGTTGTTCAGAAATAGAATAAAAATATTCCAAACAAATTCAAAATGCAGGTGTGACGTCTAGAACTATTTTCTACCTGCATGAATATGATATATAGTAGTTCTCGTGAACGTATGTTGTGCATCATCTATCGCTATAGTCAACTTATATTATACCCGTATCTTTTTAATTAAATAGTCTATGTTTCCATGAAATGAGATGAGGGATTTTGTGCGAAAACGAGGATATGTCAATGTCTAGGAATTGACTGTGATAATATGAACTATTTACAATTATGTACGTCACGAAAATTATGAAGCTTTAGTTCATTCGTCGAGAGGCTCACGGTTTCCTACTTGTTCGAAACTGTTTTATAAAAACCCCTAGATGGTTAGGTAAATAGCACTGCCATTTTTACAACTACCTATCTTAAAAATAAAAATAATGCTTTCTGCCATAGATATAGCGTCAGTTTATACTAAATTTATGTTTTCTATAGTCAAATGTCTGTTATATTTAGTTGACAATAAATAAAATAATATTAGATTATTATGTTTTCATCCTTATACCCTTGCCAGTGGATAATTTCTTTCACTTTTTGATGTCCTAGTATCTTGGTCACTAAAACACGTGTTAGCGCATGTTGCACGGAGGGGATCTATCTGTTATGGACAATCCAACTGTTGTAACGTACAAGCGTAATGATGAAATAATAAAATAATAAATATAATCATTACAATTAATCAGTATATTATTATAATAACTGTATATTTCAAAACTGTAGATATATTACCGTATAAATAAATAACTCAACGCAACTTATTTTACTCATTCCTTTTTTATGATGTTATCTTCGGACATGGCTCCATTTAAAGTTGGAAAATTTCCACTCCTAAGGGAGGGAAAATGCGGATGAAGTTTTTAATATTTATACGATATTCTAGTTATTAATTTGAGCATGTGATATTTTAATAAAAATGAAGTGACAAACGAACTTAAAGTCCACCTGATGAGTGGCTGTAGCAATCCATGGATACCTGCAGTCGACCTCATACAAAGAAGCCTACAGATGCGTTACTACCTCTGAGGGCTAACTTACTTTACGTGGTAGAGCCATACTGCAGCTATATTAGTGGTATAGTTGTAGCACGAATGGGTCGGCTCGATCGGGGAAGGACCACGCTCTCACAGAATACCAGCGTCAAATAGCAGCTTCATGCTGCTGTGTTTCGTATGGTGAGTGTAGAGAACCGGAGACCCTTTTTACTGGAAAAGAGGTATTCTATCTTAGTCCTCACGCGTGACAACGCGTCTGCATTTTGATTCGCAAACGAGGATAAATGTAGATGTCTATGGGCCACAGCAACCACTTACCATCAGGTGGACTGTGTGCTCGGTTTGTCATACTATCCTATAAAAAAAAACTTAAAAAAATCATATTAATCTATACATACATATAAAATTGCAATGTCCTCTTACGTTTGAATTGTCAGATACAAATCGATTAAAGCGATATGACCACCGTTCGTAGTTCAGAAGTTTTCGTTTATTGTTAACAATTGTTTAAATTATGTAGAGTTGCAAAGAATATTCGGCTATAATTCTCAAGAGTTCGCTGAATATTCGGTATACGGGTTGAGGCTGAATATTATTCGGTGCAAATCTAGTTTATATGCAATAAAGTGTTTTCTATATACATAAGCGAAATACCACTGACTCACTCACTCATCACGAGATCTCCAAAACTATACGCTCGATTGACTTGAAATTTGAAATATATACTCCTTTCTCGACGTAGACATCCACTAAGAATGTATTTTATGGAGCTCCTATCCAAAACAAAGTTTTCACTTAACATCGTGACGTTAGAGATATCTCGTACCAGTTTGACCATTTTAATTTTGTGTGTGTGTGTGTGTGTGTGTGTGTGTGTGTGTGTGTAAGTAGATTCCTGGATGGTTTAGAATCACAATTGGACCAGGTAGGTGCAGCTGTGCGAAGCCACGTCGGATCGCTAGTATATGATATGCACAATTAATTACTAAGGGCAATAGTTTATCTATACATGAACACGCAAAAACTTCACGACGGATTTCCATGAAATTTTATATGAAGGCAGTAAATGACCGTGTATAACATATAGGTAACTTTTTTCTGCTCATGGAAGAGTAAAAAAGGTTATGTTTTTCCTTTTTTTAAAATCTAAAAAAATCTTTATATTAGCTGTATAAATTATTTAGATTTTGAAGTTGCTTCTTCCCATCTTTTGTCTCAGTTCTCCGCTGTTGCCTGTTATGACACCCAAGGGAAATTATGGGGTAATGGATATTCTTAAACCGCCACTACACAGTGTAATACTGTTAAATTTTTATAAAAAGAATTTCCTCGAGACTAAATTTTCGGTCATACGGCCAGCAGTGAAGGACCACGTCTCAGTTCCGTAAGTCATCACTGGCAACACGCACTGGTTGTACAATTTCGTTTTAAGGTTTTGAGGTATGTCTGACGAGAAGATGTGTCGTAGCTTCCCGAACGCTGCCCAGCCGAGTTGAATCCGTCGATTGACCTCTCGGTCGAAGTTGGACTTACCTAGTCGGACTATTTGTCCCAGGTAAACATACTCGTCAACAACTTCGAGCTTAGTGCTCCCAACAACTACCGGCATAGGTGTGACATGGACATTAAACATAATCTTTGTTTTGTCCATGTTCATCTTAAGACCTATCCGTTGGGAAACACTATTGAGGTCATTGAGCATAGTGCTTAGGCCCTCCAGCGATTCTGCCATAAGGACTATATCGTCGGCAAATCGAAGGTGAGTGATGTACTCGCCATTGATGTTGATACCGTATCCTTTCCAGTCCAGAAGCTTGAAAACGTCTTCCAATGCAGCGGTGAAGAGTTTCGGGGATATGACGTCACCCTGTCTTACACCTCTCTGCAATTGGATAGGTTTCGTACTCTGGTTCTGTACTCGGATAGCCATCGTAGCCCTACTGTACAAGCACTTCAACACTTCGATATACCGACAGTCAATTTGGCACCGCTGAAGGGACTGCAGCACCGCCCAAATTTCGACGGAATCAAAGGCTTTCTCATAGTCCACATATGCCAGACATAGTGGCAAATTGTACTCTTCGGACTTCTGTACAACTTGCCGAAGGGTATGTATGTGGTCTATGGTGCTAAAGCCCTTTCGGAAACCGGCTTGTTCGGGAGGCTGGAAGTCGTCAAGTCTGCGCGCGAGACGATTCGTAATGACTCTCGAAAACAGCACGTAGACGCGGCTCAGAAGGGAAATCGGTCTGTAGTTCTTCAAGAGAGCGTTGTCACCTTTCTTGAAGAACAAGACCACCGCACTTCTGCTCCACGCCTCCGGTGTAATGCCACCATGGAGGACGGAATTAAAGAGCTTCTGAAGGACTTCAAGTACCGGTCTTCCACCCGCTTTCAGAAGCTCCGCTGTAATTCCATCCTCGCCTGGGGCCTTACCGTTTTTAAGGTGCTGGAGTGCTATTCTAATCTCGCTCAGACTGACGTCCGGGATATCTTCGGAATAATGTCGGATGAGACTCGCACTAGGATCGTTACTCACACTTGCGTGTGGCTCCAACGATGACGTGTACAGCTGCCCATAGAACCTCTCAATCTCACTCAAAATCTCAGGTGTCCCGGAAACGATGCTGCCACATTCCGTCTTCAGCTTTGACAGTTGGCTCTTTCTGGCAGACAGATCTCTGGCAAAGACTTTGGAACCTTGGTTCCGCTCTATCGCTTCTTCAATACGAGCTGTATTGAAGTTGCGTAAGTCCCGCCGCATGCATTTGGAGATCTGTCTGTTCAGATGCCTGTATGCTGTCAAGTCTGTTGAAGAATGTAGCCTCATCTCCCGTCTAACAGCCATGAGATTAAGAGTGTGATCGGAGAGTTTTTGTGTTCTTCTGCGGCGGGTCTTGCAGAACTTAGCTCCGACCGCATGGACAGTTTCCACGAGCTTGTCATTTATATCGTCCACTTCATTGCAGTCTTCTAGGCACTGAAATCGGTTTTGTAACTAAAGCTGAAAGGTTTCGGGACTTTGGAACAGAGCACGAGGGGGACGGAGCGTTGACTTCATTAGACGAGACCTCTCCAACTTAACGTTTAGGTTCAGTGTGCCTCTAACCATTCGGTGATCGCTACCAGTTTTCACCCTCGCGATCACGGAGACATCACTGAACAGTTGTCGTCTGGTCGTCATAATGAAGTCAATCTCATTTTTTGTCGAACCGTCGGGGCTCGACCAGGTCCACTTCCTGTGGGGCCGCTTCTGGAAGAAAGAGTTCATCATAAAGAGTCCCTCTTTCTCCATGAAGTCGGCCAGCTGCTGGCCCCTTGGGTTCCGTTTACCTATTCCAAATTTCCCTACTTTCAGCTCAACGTTCTCTCTTGTGCCTAGTTTTGCATTGAAGTCTCCCATTAACACCGTATATTGGGTTTTGGAGGAATGCATGGCTCTAGAGATATCCTCATACATTTCCTCCACCTCCTGATCGGGGTGTGCCGAGGTTGGTGCGTAAACCTGTATGACCTTCAGCGAATACCGTTTGGTGATTCTGAGTATAAGGTACGCAACCCTCGTCGACACACTCCCGATCTTTACAACGTTGTTAACGAGAGACTTGTGGACGATAAATCCGACACCTCCTTGGGACAGATGGTCGCCCTCCCGGTGATAGAGCAAGTTGCCGGATTCGAGGATTACCGTGTCCTCCCCCTCTCTTCGGACTTCGGATAATCCTATAATATGCCAGCGCAACTTGTCTATCTCTTCTCGAAAGGTTCTCGAGTGGCCACCTCGTACCGGTAGGCGAAGTGTAGGGCGTCCCCCCACGAGATGGAGTGACGACCTGGTAAGACATGCAGGAAGTCGATGGATGCAGGTGGCTCAGGACCGTGCTTTGTGGCATTCTTTGGGGGAGGCCTATGTTCAGCAGTGGACTTGTGAAGGGCTGTAATGATGAATGATAAATTTTCGGTCACGGCGGCCAATGGATAAGGACAAGATTATAGTGCAAGAGTGGATGCACAACACAGGTGCACTATCTATCCTCTCACTCCTCACTCTCATTGTTCTCGTGGGACGGTAAACTGACGCTAACGGAGTGAGACAGAGGCAGGACCAACGACTTTACGCGCTTTCCGAGGCACGGGGCTGAAACACCGCCAACTTTCCGGACTTCGGTCTGCGACTGAAAATTTATTGATAGAAAAACCCAATAAGTAACTGATTTTGACTCGACCCGGGATTCGAAATCGGGACCACATGATCAGCAACTGCGTTTACGATCTAGACTAACGACTATGGTTGTAACAAAAATCTGTCTTGATAAAAAAATATTACGAACAACTTAGCATTTAAATTCTGAAAAAGTGTTGGTTATATTGTTTTATCGTGCTCTGTTCCAAAGTCCCGAAACCTTTCAGCTCGAGTTACAAAACCGTTTTCAGTGCCTGGAAGACTGCAATGAAGTGGACGATATGAATGACAAGCTCGTGGAAACTGTCCATTCGGTCGGAGCTAAGTTCTGCAAGACCCGCCGCAGAAGAACACAAAAACTCTCCGATCACACTCTTAATCTCATGGCTGTTAGACGGGAGATGAAGCTACATTCTTCAAAAGACTTGACAGCATACAGGCATCTGAACAGACAGATCTCCAAATGCATGCGGCGGGACTTACGCAACTTCAATACAGCTCGTATTGAAGAAGCGATAGAGCGGAACCAAGGTTCCAAAGTCTTTGCCAGAGATCTGTCTGCCAGAAAGAGCCAACTGTCAAAGCTGAAGACGGAATGTGGCAGCATCGTTTCCGGGACACCTGAGATTTTGAGTGAGATTGAGAGGTTCTATGGGCAGCTGTACACATCATCGTTGGAGCCACACGCAAGTGTGAGTAACGATCCAAGAGCGAGTCTCATCCGACACTATTCCGAAGATATCCCGGATGTCAGTCTGAGCGAGATTAGGATGGCTCTCCAGCACCTTAAAAACGGTAAGGCCCCAGGCGAGGATGGAATTACAGCGGAGCTTCTGAAAGCGGGTGGAAGACCGGTACTTGAAGTCCTTCAGAAGCTCTTTAATTCCGTCCTGCATGGTGGCATTACACCGGAGGCGTGGAGCAGAAGTGCGGTGGTCTTGTTCTTCAAGAAAGGTGACAACGCTCTCTTGAAGAACTACAGACCGATTTCCCTTCTGAGCCGCGTCTACGTGCTGTTTTCGAGAGTCATTACGAATCGTCTCGCGCGCAGACTTGACGACTTCCAGCCTCCCGAACAAGCCGGTTTCCGAAAGGGCTTTAGCACCATAGACCACATACATACCCTTCGGCAAGTTGTACAGAAGTCCGAAGAGTACAATTTGCCACTATGTCTGGCGTATGTGGACTATGAGAAAGCCTTTGATTCCGTCGAAATTTGGGCGGTGCTGCAGTCCCTTCAGCGGTGCCAAGTTGACTGTCGGTATATCGAAGTGTTGAAGTGATTGTACAGTAGGGCTACGATGGCTATCCGAGTACAGAACCAGAGTACGAAACCTATCCAATTGCAGAGAGGTGTAAGACAGGGTGACGTCATATCCCCGAAACTCTTCACCGCTGCATTGGAAGACGTTTTCAAGCTTCTGGACTGGAAAGGATACGGTATCAACATCAATGGCGAGTATATCACTCACCTTCGATTTGCCGACGATATAGTCCTTATGGCAGAATCGCTGGAGGACCTAAGCACTATGCTCAATGACCTCAATAGTGTTTCCCAACGGATAGGTCTTAAGATGAACATGGACAAAACAAAGATCATGTTTAATGTCCATGTCACACCTATACCGGTAGTTGTTGGGAGCACTAAGCTCGAAGTTGTTGACGAGTATGTTTACCTGGGACAAATAGTCCGACTAGGTAAGTCCAACTTCGACCGAGAGGTCAATAGACGGATTCAACTCGGCTGGGCAGCGTTCGGGAAGCTACGACACATCTTCTCGTCAGACATACCTCAAAACCTTAAAACGAAATTGTACAACCAGTGCGTGTTGCCAGTGATGACTTACGGAACTGAGACGTGGTCCTTCACTGCTGGCCGTATGAGGAAGCTCAAGGTCGCTCAGCGAGCTATGGAGAGGGCTATGCTCGGAGTTTCTCTGCATGATAAACTTAGGAATGAGGATATCCGCAGTAGAACTAGAGTGACCGACATAGCCCAACGGATTAGTAAGCTGAAGTGGCAGTGGGCCGGCCATATAGCTCGAAGAACCGACAACCGATGGGGAAGAAAGGTTCTCGAGTGGCAGCCTCGTACCGGTAGGCGAAGTGTAGGGCGTCCCCCCACGAGATGGAGTGACGACCTGGTAAGACATGCAGGAAGTCGATGGATGCAGGTGGCTCAGGACCGTGCTTTGTGGCATTCTTTGGGGGAGGCCTATGTTCAGCAGTGGACTTGTGAAGGGCTGTAATGATGATGATATTGTTTTATCCATTTTTTTTAAATAATATATTTGGATTATAGAAGAATTTTACTGGTTATATCCTCAAGATTTTTGAAAGTGAAAGGGAGAGGGGTAGGGCGAAATTTTGGCTCTAGTGGCCGTAAGCGTCAGCTAGCCATGCTACACCATGCAATTGTCGAAATATGAAAGAACAAGTAAAAATTTATTAATATTAAAACCATTGCACGGTCTACTTTTGTAAGTTCCCTTCTTCTTTTTGTAACTATAACAAAAATAGGAGGGGAGGAACATTGGCACATTGAGACGGAACTTAAAGCACCTCTTAGTTCACGTGCTCTTCTATGTAATATACCACGACATCAGAAATCAGAGACAATTACATTTCACAATAATTGTCTGTGTTCTGTATGTTCTGATGGAGGGACTGGCGAGGTGAATTCTTTTGAGAAAAAAAAGAAATCGACAACATTTTTAATTAACTGAATTAATTATTATTATAATTTATATTTACACATAAATAAAATTGAATTGTCTAAAAAAAATGCTTAGTGGCATTCCTTGGGTAAGGTCTATGTTTAGCAGTGGACTTGTGAAGGGTAGTAAAGATGATGATGATGATGGTGATGCATAATAAATACAGGTGAAGCTAAAATACAAAGTATTAAAAATCTTCCTAAAAAGCAAGGGTTGAAAATTTAGTTCGACTGGGTCATTAGCGTTGTCTTGGTCTTGGTTATTTATTCTGTGGTCTTGGTGTGTATATTTT
The DNA here is from genome assembly GCA_963668995.1 of Parnassius mnemosyne. Classification (NCBI taxonomy): domain Eukaryota; kingdom Metazoa; phylum Arthropoda; class Insecta; order Lepidoptera; family Papilionidae; genus Parnassius; species Parnassius mnemosyne. The sequence goes on from CAVLGL010000115.1 coordinate 4,194,957, forward strand.
TTCCAAAAGTAAAGTAAAGCTGGGGATCGAATCCGGGTTGCTCCTGCGCTGTAAAATTTGCGCTTAGTTGGATAATCGTGATCTAATATCACACAAACATCAGATTAAATCATAAATCTCAACTATTCTCTACAATATTACATATTATTGTACAATATGTAACGAAGCCTTCTAAGTTGTACTCATACAGTCTAATATATTATTGTCGTCTTTATACCTTGTCTTATTTATTAATATACTGTGGCCTTAGTAATTAATTGTACATATTATATACTAGCGATCCGACCCGGCCAATTGTGAATCTAAACCATCCAGAAATCTACTTAAACACACACAAAAAATTAAAATTGTCTTACTGTTTCGAGATATCTCTTGTTAAACGTCACGATGTTAAGTGAAGAATCCGTTTTGGATAGGAGTTTCATAAAATCCGTTCTCAGCTATCTGTGCCGTATGCGCAGTGTTTCTCAGAAAAAATTGTGTTATCTAAGACGTGCGTTACACTCTATTGGGAAGCGATGTATACTAAAATTTTATTTGGACGATGTTTTCAATTCTGTAAAAGTTTAGTCTGTATGAAATGTATTCAAGAGCTCACTCATTGTGTGCCGATGAATAACAATTGGTAAAGATTTCAAAACAAGACTTTATAGTTTCATGGTCAGAAAGGGCCGAGACCGTTATGCGAATGTAGTGCCTATGACTTTACTCTGACGACATGTTGTGCTAAGGTAGAGCCATTGCCAAGCGCGTCGTCTGTGACCTACGTGGTGCCTGCATCCCCCATGCCGTTAATGGAGACTAATATTTAAAGCTAAAAGGAGCTCAAGAACGGACTCCTGTCAGGAGAGGCAGTGTCGGGAATGAGGGTAAAAAATAAAAGGAAATACGAACAAATGAAGGTGGAATGTTAATCTCCCACTTGTTTTATCTTTTTTATATTTTCTTCTTTTTTTATCGTGCAAGCCACTAAGAAGATCAGTCTGTAATTCTTTAAGTCCCACTGTCATTACTATGCTCGTTGGTGTATTCTACTAGTATACGCAAGGAAGGTCGTGTTGCTGAGAGGCTGCCCTGTTTTACATTAAGATGGGTAGTGATGCTGTAGGTTTACATAGTTTGGTGTTATCATGTAATTGGATCCTGATAGTAAGCAGGGTTTGTTACCGAGTAGTGTACTGTTATTTAACAACTTTTGAGGAGAATTTCTTACATCAGAAGTGGGATTGAAGCCTTTTTCTGTAACTATACATTGCAATTTCTTACAATAGATTATATATATGATGACCAAATAGTACAAATTACTGTGGATTGTCATCAACTGTAGATATATTAGTACTGAAATATAATACAGCTTTATTATGCAGTGATTGTAATTATATACTAATTAATTGTAATGATTATATAATAAAGTTACATTTCATACGAGCATAGCTTTAACAAGATCGATGAAAAAATTGTGGAAAAATCAAGCCTAACCTTACTTACTACCTACCTACCTACCTACCTACCGACCTTCCCTCCATCCGTCCACGATTGCGCACAAAACACGTGTTTGAGTGACCAAGGTACTAGGACAACAAAAAGCGAAAGAAATTATCTAACTCGCATCCACCATAGTCTTCAACTTGCACCCTTACATTTTCACCTGTTTCGGTCTCTTCAGAATTCTTTGGATAGCATTAGTTTAACATCAAGATAGGACTGTCAAAACTACTTGTCTTTATAAAAATCCCAAGATTCGATTCGATTCTACAGCAACGGGATTATGTCACCACCTACAAAATGGCAACAAGTTATCGAACAAAATCGCCCATATATATAATTATATGTAATTAAATTTTGAAAAACATGTATAGTCATGAATTTGAATATAAAATATGAAGAAACTTTTTCCCCGACCCATTATAACAAATATTAGACTATAGAAAACTTTTACAGTCTTTGATTATTAACATGTAAAGAAGGAGCAATGCAATTTAGCGGTTTAAAAAGCAGTTTCGAATACAGTAGCGAACACGTGAGCCTCTCGATGAATGGACTAGAACTTCATAATTTTGGGGAACTACATAATTGTTCATGGTAAATTCCAAGAGATTTTCCTATCCTTTGCTACAGACAATACATAATAGGCAACAGATAGAAATAATTGGGGGTCGAACAGGTGTTTAAAGTCACATTTAAGGATCTAATATAAAGTTTTACACACGAAAACACTCGCCCCATCTCATGCAAACTTAGACCAAATAAATAAGAAGATACGAGTGTAATATAAGTTATCTACAGCAAAATATGCACAACATACGTTCACAAGAACTATACGTCCATGGTATATCATAAGTATTTTATTTAATCACAATATATCAGAAGTCTCTTTTTCTGGCTGACAGTTACAAAAAGTCGCGATACATCCATCATGTCATCATTCATATCATATTCATGAAGGCGGAAAATAGTTACAAACATCACACCTGCCTTTTGAATTTGTTTGAAATAGTTTTATTCTATTTCTGAACCAACATCAGTTGCAAAAAAATTCTTGTTTCAAATTTATTAAAAGCATTTTGCATGTTTATTTTCTTTAGACAATTTTTTTTTAATAACCAAATAACAAAATTGTAATAAAAATTAGTATTAAGTACATACTTACAGCAGTGTAAGTTAATATTTTTATATTCGATTTATTAGCCTAAGTCCAGCTCACAAAATCAATGACGGTATAGAGGCTCAGGCTTTGATGATCTGAATGCGATTGGCCAGGTAGAGGTAACCTAGAGAAAAGTCTTTTTATAAAAGAAGAAATTTGCAGAACACGTGAATTACATCCAGAATGTACTAGGACATCAGAAACTGACAAAAGTAAGGTCGATTTATATTTCCATTTGAGCATTGTCTAGCAGTATCTATTAGACGGTAGAAACGACTACCCAGATAGACACCTTACCTGCGTCTTCGTGCGTATAATAATGGTAAAAAAAGATGGCAATTGAGACGACGAAACATAATGAAAGCCCAAAGCGCTGTATGTGAAACAGTACCAAAACGGCCAAAGCTTACGATTCTCAAGAATGCAAGCGATAATTGTATTTCTCTGATTCGAATCGGACGCAGTGCACAATCGATTTACGAATTCACTTCAAGTTTTCGAGATTTGTGTGAAAAAAAATTATGTTTGTTTGATCGTATTTTATGCGTTGCCATACCTAGCTTGCGATAAAACTTTGTCAGCTTATTGCTTGCACTTGCGCGAATGTTATACATATGTATATGTCATAGACATAGTACAATTAACTTACGGTAGGTGGCGCGCGTATCGTAACGAAAAATTTATTTGAAAGTTATATGTAACTCAATATAACTGTTACAAATTTAAAATGATATTTACATAATTATTCCTTCTGCGGCTGCAACGCGCCGGGTACCAGCTAGTATTTAAAAATTTCGCTATAAATTAATTAATCGAAAAGAAATTTTAAACAATTGGTAATGTTTCATAGGGGATTTTTTTTAAATTCAAATTACGTATACTTGAATGATGATTGAGCCGTGATAGTCGTCTGTCAACACAGCTTGAGGCAGCAGTGCGGCGGAATTTTTCTTTCTCGAAAATGCCTCCTATGAAGGTGGTCATAATTCAAATAAAAAAAGGTCTGTGTACTGCAATGGAACGTATCTCGACTGCTGCTTTAATATTTGGAACTTTAATTTTTGATATATTGGAAATTTTATAAATATTCTAATTTTATCTTTCCATTAGGATAACAAAATAACACACGGCTTATAAATGATGAAATAAAATATTTATAACATTCATTACTGTCATTAGTTGAACTATTTTATGGCGTGTAAAAAACTGATCGAACGAGAAATTTATCAGACTTTTTTAATAGAAAAGGAAGCAATACCTGATGGTAAGTGATCACCGTCTCCCAAGAACATCGTAACATCAGAAGAATTGCAGGTACGTTGTCGACCTTACAGAAAGTAGTAAGCCCTTTTTCATGAAGTCCCCTTGTAAAACGCACGGTAGAGGACTGCCAACCAATGCGATGAAGTGGGAGGAATTTAGGTTTCTGACGAAAAGTACGGTGGTGGAATTTGGATGGAGGCAGTCCGTTTTATTATTTGTGGCGGCGCTGTCGTCGCGCCACAAGCGAAACACATCGAAGCCTAAATCGCGCTATCAAAGTTCCGAAATTAAAGCAGCATATATAGAATAGCTCCTACCAACAACTACCAATCGGAGTGTTGGCCGCTCCCCGGGCAGAACACCTTGCCCGGCGGGAGATCTCCCATTTTTCCTTCCACCCGCTACAGTGGTGACCAACCGACGTGATATGAACACGCAACCAACAATATTCGGAAACTACAATTTCAAAAACTTCGTCATCTTACTCAAGTACCCCATTCATTCGCTCCCGAGCAGACATTGTCTGCAGTCTTCACATTCTGCAAGCCATCTAGCTTTACAAAAAGGTTCATCGCAGCATTGGAATAATAATGCTTCCTGTTCCTTCAAGCTACTCTCTGCGCTACAGTGTTCGGCACGGCTCTGAGCCTTACTGCTCGCTTCTGCTTCACGGCACTCTCGCAGATTACTTGCCTTCTTTTCGACTCACCGCAGACTACAAGGCAATCCCTGGCACTTGCTCCGGCTTATCGTTCTCACCGGCATCACTTGCAAGTGCGTAGTATGGCATGCATTACACACCGGCATATCATTCGCACCGGCGTCACTTGCCCTTACGCACACAGCATGCATCCCCCACCGGCATTAAGGACGCACCGGCAATCGGACTGCACTATCGACCTTTGGTCTGAGCAGGGGGGTGATGTGGCGGCGCTGTCGTCGCGCCACAAGCGAAACACATCGAAGCCTAAATCGCGCTATCAAAGTTCCGAAATTAAAGCAGCATATATAGAATAGCTCCTACCAACAACTACCAATCGGAGTGTTGGCCGCTCCCCGGGCAGAACACCTTGCCCGGCGGGAGATCTCCCCTTTTCCTTCCACCCGCCACATATTCAAAAGTAAGAACAAAAGAAGAACTTTTGGGATGGGGAATAAGCAACTCGCGTGACCGTCACACTCTATATATACATAATTTAAAATTAAAAATTTTGTACAACCGAGTTCAATATAAATTATTAAGAATAACTGATAAACTATTGTCAGACCTAGATCAATTTATATGGGACGACATGAGAAACAACCTTTTGGGCATGCTTTTAGCGTGCGGCTTATCCCCTGACCCAATTGACTGGATGAAGGACTTTCTTTCAGAGTCACCATCAGCCGGGTTCAATAAGCAACTAGGAAGTAGCTGCTGCTGCAATAACACAACTGTCCATTTTGGATGCTCGAGGAATTATGATGGTTCGACCTGCCTCGGGCCTCTCAGTTCCGGACAATATTATTGTGGCTGCCTCGAGCCGCACACCGAGGCTGCTCCACGAGCCTGTGCGTTAGGTGGGTACCGGCTCTGTTCGTCCAATCCTATCGCAACAAACGCCGGAGCTCCTCAGGAGTCCGTTCTCTCAGCAGCTCTCTTATTGCTGCATATTTATTATCTACTTGTTCACGGTATATAGTACCAGCCAAATGCTCAAGCCTGTCGGGATCAAATCCAGTCCGCAAGAGAAGCCATGGTTGAGCGCGCGAATCTCTTACTGGAGGCAGTATCCGAATGGTGCGATGGCAATCTCGTGAGATTAAACGCCTCCAAAATACAAGTGTGTCTTTTTACCGCTAAGAGGAGCTGTTCACCGTGCCTCCTACTTTCCGGAATGTGTCCTTGGAGTACCTTCAGACGGAAAGATGTTTATCTTTCCGTCGGAATACAATCTGGGCGTCTTTAAGGCAAGAGTAAATAAATAGGCTTTTGTTTCGCTAAGACTGTGCAATTTACAATCTAGGGCTACATCACCACTTACCTCTAGGTGGGATTATAGTCAAGCACTGGCTATAATCCCAAACACAAAGTAAAAAAAAAAAGGACTTACACTCCAGGGCTGGGTACGAATAATAGGCGCAAGAATGGAGGTATGGTTCAGTGCTAATTAACAGACTTTAAAAGATATTTACTTACCTGGACATTGTGTTATTTGTGGGGACCATGAGAATTGAACCTTAGTTACGTGCCTACTTTGAAGTTTATAGGGGCACCCATTGCCCTAAAGTTAACAAATCTTGTTGGATTATAACCCTATCAAAAATGTGTTTCGTTTTTTCAACATAGCACTTACGCATTCTTGCCATCCTGTACATTCCTGTTAGTATGACCAGTACGATGCCACACATGAACATTATTTTATTAGCGCAAATTAACTTTCTTCGGTTTATGATGTTCTGGTACATTAGTCGTATGCACCACGTGTTTTATTTTAGGCTCCTGTCTGTCGACAGGCAAAAATATATTCGGATATTTGTGTGTGTGTGTTTTGTGCACACTGATATATTTATAAAGGTACTTTTTGCACACATAGATAGAATATAATAAAAATAAATACAAATAGATATTAACAACATAAGAAGAAGAATAGATAGCAGATTTAAGATAGAGAAGAACAAGCAAAATTCTAGAGTCTCACCTCTGTTTAAATTTTTTTATTCAATAGTGAGAGATATGATCATATATACGAAAACTATGACGATAGTAAATCTGTTGTTATGCAATTGTTGAGAAGGCGCTCTATCTTGTTAAGAAAAAAAAAACTTGACAATTTGTCCTGGTTTCCTTTCTATCCTCAGCACAGATACAATATGTAATTTATAAGTGATGACACGCAATTTATATCTTTCTAAACTCTGTGTATTATGCAGTTTTGGACAGTTGTGTCCAATGAGGGCTAGAAATCTTCGGCTTACCAGATGTCGCTAGTTGATACTGAGGTGAAGTTTTTTGTTACACAATGTCATATTATTGAGAAATAAGTTTTAAATAAAAGTTTTTCAGTTTCTAGAGTCTACTGCTTCTACTGCTTTAAAAAAAATAGTTATCTCCACACTACGATTTTCTCCTGTATCGTGGAGGCAGTTTACAAATATATATTATTTTTAATACAAAAACTATTAAATACCTTGGAATAATTATAGATTCTACTCTTACATTTAAAAACAACATAGACCACCTCTACAATAGAGTCCGTAAACTAATGTTTGTTTTTAAAAAGATTCGTTCTCTTGTTGATATTAAGGTAGTAAAGCAAGTATATTTCGCATTATGTCAAACAATTCTCGCCTATTGTATAACCTCATGGGGATGAGCAGCTAAAACAACACTGCTACCACTGGAGCGCGCTCAAAGAGCTGTATTCCAACATTCCAAGTCGCAACATTCCGCCGTATCATATTCCCGTCCCATCTCTTATATAAATCCGATAATGTCCTCTGTGTTGTGCGCCAGTTATTCGTTATGAGTACGTTACTAAAACAGCACTTGAAATTGCCCTACAGAAGAGAGGTCACTGATAAAAGATGCAAAGATAGTCAATGAAACTAACATTAGAATAAGACATTCTTTCATGCATACATTTTTTACATTCCTTGGCCCTTTTCTGTATAATCAAGTCAATGCAATTTTGTACATGTTTCCATTTAAAATGGCAGATTGTAAAAATGTAATTCGGACATGGTTAAAAAATTTGTCATACGATGATACGGAAAAGTTGCTGATTGTTTTAAGTTAATTAAAATCATAAGTAAATTAATGATAATATATTTTACTGATATATAACCTTAATTAGTTAGGATGTAATTCATTTTATATAAGAAACAGAAAATACTCATAATTAGCAAACGTCACATGTAGGTTAATATATATAAACTAGTAAATTTTTGTAGTATGTAATAGAAGTAGTAATAGTAGTAGATTTTATAATTATTAAATTGTTGGTAATAAATAATTTGCGATGTTTGTTATTATAAAATCAGCAATATCTGCATCTCAGTTTTTCACTTTTTCATTTTTCTTTTTTACTCACTATGTGTTTATGTGTGGTAGGTGCAACAAGTGTAGCGTTGTAATAGTGGTACTGGTTGTTGCATATTCGACCGTACGCTACTCACTATAGGGCGCACTAAAAACCAGCTTCGTGGATAATACCACGAAATAATGCTGAGTGTAGCCCTTTTATACCAAACCCGCACACATAATAAAACTTTGATTGTAATGATTTTATTTATGTTTTAATTTTGTTTTGATCTGTAGTTATAAGTTTTTTAGTGCATAATATCTTTTGTAACATGTGTGTTGGTGTTTGATGTAATAAATAATTTTTCTTTCTTTCTTTCTTTCAAAATATTTGTAAATGTATCTATTAGCACATACACCTGAGATTGTTTATCCTAGTTCAGGTACCTGTTATTGTAGACTATTTTAAATTAAGACATTATTGAATTAATTGTACAGTTTCTTGAAATAAATTATTATTATTATTATAAATTGCACAAACACAAACATCCCGATCCGGAACAATTATTTGTAGGCCATACAAATACTTTTTCCGTGTGAGATTCGAACCCACGGCCCCCGGCGCTGCAACTCATTACTAAGCCACTACGGCACGGAGCCGTCAGAATATTATATGATCTTTATAAATAAAAAAATACGTGTCACATTGTTTGTCCGCGATGAACTCCTAAGCTACTGAACTGAATTCAATGAAATTTTGTACACTGTATGCAGTTTGGTCCAACTTGAGAGATAGGATATTTTTTATCCCGATAAGTGACCCTCAATTTTTTTTTTGCTAATCTCAGGAGTTTTTTAGGAAAGCAAATGGTCGTCGGAAAGGGCAGAACAACGTCTGCCTGGTCAGGCTAGTATTATTATACAGTATTATATTAATTTTAATTACATAAAACAATGCCTCAGTGGTTTGCCCTTTAATTTTTGCACATTTTTAACACTTTTTTACTTTTATGAATATCTGTGGTTTGGTTTATTTATTTTTAATTTAATTTATATTAAACATAACTAATAGTACGGAAATAAACATTAACCTTTACATTTTTTTATTTAGCAGAGCCATGCTGCAGCTATATTAATAGTATAGTTGTAGCACGACTGGGTCGACTCGACCGGGGAAGGACCACGCCCTCACAGAATACCAGCGTAAAATAGCAGCTTACTGCGGCTGTGTTTCGTATGGTGAGTGAAGAGAACGCTTTTTACTGGAAACGAGGCATTCCATCTTAGTCCTCACGGGTGACAACGCGTCTGCATTTCGATTCGTCATCGAGGATAGATGAGGATGTCTATTGGCCACAGCAAAATTTTTCATCAGGTGGACTGTGTGCTCGGTTGTCACCCATATCCTATATATTTTTTTTTATATTAACTTCCCCGCGATGACTACCTCATTTTTAAGTGGCGCCGCCCTGGTGGCAGAAAAAGTCGTAGATACCGATGAGATGATGATGAGATGTCGCGTAGGTAGATTGAATGACTTATACCAGAATTATTGAAGCACTTTTTATAATTAAACTGATAATATTTTAATTTTTTAATAATAATAAATAAAAACGTGATTTTCAGAAAAAGAATTATCAACTTTAGTGTTTATTAATTGGATGTTGAATAAAACGTTGTATTTTTTTTATTTAATTTATCGCGTTGAGTCAAAGAAATGCTTTTTGAAGCATTTTTATCAAATTGACTTGGTATCTCATCTATATTATAATGGATTTTCTCAAACGGGAAGAGACTGATTTCAGCAACTTCTTAACTTTATTTATTTTGCAGTGTTTGGTTACCTTTAGCTTCACGAATCGTTTTGAACCATTAGTGATCATTTTGCGATTATTAAATAATATAAAATGAGATTAATAAAGCAACTGTGTTTTCATAATTATTCATTATTCAATTTAACAAACCAACAAAGATAACAAAGTAAACACAACAACACGGTATAGAGATATTTTAATAACATGGTTGTTGGTGGTGGTTTTCGTCTTGAGTTGAGTAGAGTATCATCGTTTGGAGAGTGCCTGGGCGTACAGCCAGCTGGGCGTACAGAATTTGGATACAGCCCACTGTGACGGAAAAAATACCGTAATGAGGTGCTAGAACCAATAGCCTTGCTTCACCAAACAGAACGACGACGAACCGAACAGACGAGCTCAAGGGATTTTCCTGAAATTCTGGTTACAGAAGAACGACTTTTCATGCATCTAAGTAGGACTTGGGACAATATTCCTCAACAGGATATTGACAACCTCATTCTGAATATGCCCAACCGATGTAGACGCGTGATGAATGTCATGGGTGCTTTCAGCGCTGACATTTTACTGATAATTACCTCTTAATTAATGCCCGCCATTAAAAGGTTTTTACGTTACATTATTTTTTAATTTAAAAATTAAACTTTCAGTTTTCATGTTCAGTTATCTGAAAAATCTAAAATCTCATTTGAATTCAATGTTTATATAAAAAATATAAAATTATTAAATGAAGTTTTCTGTGATATATTTATTACAGGTCTTATGAAATATATTGACATACTCTTTGGAATTTATGTTTTGTTCAAATATACTTATACAGTGGTGATGGTGTGTAGGTTGATTTTTCAAAGAGTAGCCAAATTATAAACTTAAGTTCAAATATATAAATAATGATATACCGTTATTAAAGTTTTGAAATTACGAGTACATAAGGCTTCTACTTTTATTCGCAACTATCCCAAATTCCCAGATAAAACGGACAGTTTTTATCTTTTTTTCATTCAAAATCATGTTTAACGTCCATGTCACACTTATGCCGGTAGTTGTTGGGAGCAGTAAGTTCAAAGTTTTTGACGATTATGTTTACCTGTGACAAATAGTCCGACTAGGTATGTCCAACTTTGACCGAGAGGTCAATCGACGGATTCAACTCGGCTGGGCAGCGTTAGGGAGATTACGATACGTCTTGTAGTCAGACATACCTCAAAACTAGATTGTACAACCAGTGCGTGTTGCCAGTGATGACCTATGGACCTGAGATGTGGTCCTTCACTGCTGGCCGTATGATGAAGCTCAAAGTCGCTCAGCAAGTTATGGAGAGCGCTATGCTCGGCGTTTCTCTGCGTGATAGACTTAAGGACGAGGATATCCGCAGTAGAACCAGAGTAACCGACATAGCCCAAAGAATTAGTATGCTGAAGTGCATAGGGCCAGCCATATAGCTCGAAGAACCAACAACCGAGGGGGAAGAAAGGTTTTCGAGTGGCTGTCTCGTACTGGCAGTAGTGTTGCCGAAAATCGGTCTTGGTCTTGCAGTCTTGGTCTTGTTCTTGCATTTTTGCAAGACCAAGACCAAGAACAAGACCGCCTCTTTTTAGCAAGACCAAGACCAAGACTGACCGTGCAAGATTTGCGCAAGAACAAGACTTAGCTTGCGAGACTCTTGCGTATTGCAGTTAGGACTAAGTGTCGTTTCAGGGAGTATAGGAGTTCGGGTATACGCTTAGGGACTCTATGAGACGCAATAAAATATAACGAAAAAAAAAATTGGAAAATTGAACTCATGCGCATTACGAACAATACCATAAACATACATAGCGAATGAAAATATCCATTAAAAGAAAAAAGAGTGCATCCCTAGTTTTGACCATCGGCACTTTGATAGTGTGCGGCGTCTTGTTGTCGGCGTCATCAAAGGTCGGATACTGACCTGTCAAAGAAATTGTGCTGCTATTTGAAAGTACAAGGTCAAGATACACGTGCCGGCGGCTACTATTGATATCGCATAATCGTCGCCGCCGCGCCACACGCACTACATTTGACACTGTTTGATTGCCGCCACAGAGTAGATGTTTCAAACAATAAAATAAGTTTCCGGGTGCTCAGAATGGACACGAATACATTATCCTGATCTCGCAAGAAATATTGTAATTAGATAATGGGTAGGTATCATAATAATTTATTCTAGTAAGTAATTATTATAAAATTAACTATATGGATTTATAATAATTACTTACTATTATTAAGTGGCGAAGCTTGCGAAGTCACTTATTGATTTCACGATGTCCGTCCGTCTGTCCGTCTGTCCCACGATTATCTCGAGAACGGTTTCGAATTTTCAAATTCTGTTTTCAGAAATCGATTACTGATCACCCAGGCATCTGAACCTCCTATTTTGAAACTGATTGCTCAACGGCAAACGTTAGAAACCGCTACAATTTCAAATTCTCAACAAACTGACACAGGGCATGTAGCATATCAATCGACAGGTCTTTAGAAAGATAAATGATTGTTGAACTTATTAATAATTTTTTTAAATCGATTAATTGCTATTTTTAAATAAAAAAAAGGGTTTTAGTGGCGTATGGTGTGGATTTATCATGTCCATGTGGCTTGTAAACACGATAACTTTGGAAAATATCAATTGTTTAACTCAATCTATTTTTTATTTAATCTCTTCATCTATCATGTGAGAAGCCACTGAATGTAAATGGCAGTGTAATTTTGTTTTGTTTAGCTATAATTAATTTTTTTCGGCTCCAAAATGACGAAATTTTCGTTGATTTGGTAGCCTCGTATATAAATAATTTCTATAAATGGGGAGCTACAGCACTTTTACACAGACTTCTAACGCAAACAGTCATCCGATCCGTTTGTCTCAGTGCGATTACGTAAACTTTAAACTTGAAATATGAAATTTTAAACTTTAAATTTTAAACTTTAATCTTTAAACTTAAAATTAAAAATTCATTTTTTTTTAAAAAAGGTTACGTTCTGACGTCCGTTTCGTATTAGTAAAAATCATTTAGTTAACCCGGTATTCGAAACTGTTAATTCAGTGGAGAATTTCGTTAATTCATCGCGTCGCGTTAATCAAAAAATAGACTCAGGTTTTTAATAATTTAAATTCCTCTTTGCGTGCTAGGCGATTATAGACCGAATCTCGCTCCACCTAGAGTAGGTTTAGGCCGGCTGCCGTCGAGTCAGGCGACCGTTAGGCTAGCCCTTCGGGGCCTTGTAGATGTAATTGACACTCAAAGAGGTGGCCTTAGAAGCTATCTCTCACATCACCTCTCATATGAACGATTTGAAAAATTCAAGAAAATCAAAAACATGCGACTAAGCTGATTGCTTCGCCACTTTGCTATGCTGTTAGCTTGATAGGTTTATTGTTATTATTATTACCCAAAAGATAAACATGTTCAGTAAGTTCACTGCAAATCTCGACTTTTGCAAGTATGTGTTTTTAAAACACAAAGTGCTCGAATATGTCGTCACACATTTGATAAATATGGTTGACACCATAGCACTTTTAAAACACTTGAAATGTGTAAAAATGGATCTGGATCTTGTCTTCAAGGCTTAGTTATTAAGGAGTTGGAGGGGTACCTAGGTAAACCCAGAGCCGTCATCTCGGAAGACATTTTAGACTGTTGGAGGACGCATGAGACAAAATATCCGATTTTATCGAAGATGGCCCATGATTTTCTTTTAATACCTGCAACTTCAGTACCTGCTGAGAGATTATTTTCTAAAGCATCATTAGTAATTAAAAAACATAGAAATAGGTTAAGTGATGAGTCAGCCAGATGGTTACTTTGTATTAATGCTTTGTCAAAAGAATAAATATAAAGTAACAGTAATGTCAAAGCTGTTGTGTACATACTGTGAAGTAATTTAATTTGCATCGTATTTAATATTTTATTTCAATAAATTGTATATTGTATAACTCTTTTATTCCATTTCATATATGGTGAGGGTCCATCAATCTCTTTCTAGAGAGATAATGTTATTTAAAATACAGTGTTAACTACCTTGCCATTAATTTGTTTTTATATGTATGTTTAACCATCTTTTAGCACATGTAAGCTTATTAAATGTAAACGTTTATTAAGAAACTGACGCCCGTGGGCGTGGGACACTGTAGATAGCTCAGTTGGTTAGAGCATCGGCACGGATCGCTTAGGTCGTAGGTTCAAACCCCACCCGGTGTCAGTTGATTTTTCGAATTTCTCATTAAATGTTTAGACATTTATTAATATGGTTGGTCTTTACTATGGCTATGTTAATTCAAGCTCAATATGTACCTACTCTGTTAAGTTGTTCTAAGATCTAAAGTAACGTTTAATAAATAGTAATAGGCTAATAGATCATTGCGAGACTTGCGAGACTCTTGCTGCAAGACCAAGACCAAGACCAAGACTGGGAGCGCAATACCAAGACCAAGACCAAGACCAGGTGTATTGGTGCAAGACCAAGACCAAGACTTGCTGAGTCTCGTCTTGTTCTTGCATTTGGGCAACACTAACTGGCAGGCGAAGTATAGGGTATCTTCACCTAGACCTGGTAAGACATGCAGGAAGTCAAGTTAAGCAGTGGACTTGTGAAGGGCTGTAATGATGATGATGATGAAAAAAGACAGAATGTTGGAGATTTTTTTTTTGATTAATTTTCTTCACAGTTTAAGCAAATTTACTTATTCGGAACAATCTTTTCAAATTTGGCGGTTATTGCAAAGTAACCCTGTATAATAAAAATGTATTAATGTAAGTATACAAAAGAATCCTGGAATATTTTAGTGAACGTCAGTTTATAATAAACCTATGGTTGGTAACATATTATTTTCACCTTTCCACACACATACTATAGAATTCACGTAATTTATATGCACATACAAGTCGTGCGAAGTTCTCTTGCCTCATGATATCCTAGTATATGTGGAGGGTGAACACGTTCGCCACCATATTTTTTGATCCTAAAAAATTATTAGAGTAAAAACAGCCGTTGTGTTTTTTTAGTCATTGTCAAATTACTTCAATGATTTTAGTTAGGATGTTTAGAAAATTCTCAAAACTTTAGAACAAACTATTTCAATTTTAATCGCCTCTTCCACAGCATAGCATTTTTTTTTATAGGAGAGCGGCCAAACGCGCATGCGGCTCAACTGATGGTAAGTGTCGACCGCCGCCCAGGAACAATTGCAACACGGCACCAGGGGTATTGCAGGTCTTCTCTTATCCATTCTTGGACTTGGAATTAAAACCAACTAACAAATAAGGACCTAAATCTAAAATGTCCTCCGAAACTTCCGAAACCCATGTATTGAGGCTGGCACGAAGTAAATACCACACACACTTCTTTTCATCCTTGCATTTTACAGTTTTCGTCTACCTCCAAGATTTTCCTTTTTTGAGATTTTTTTTGATTTGATTCTCCGTCTTTCCGAATTAATTTTTGCCAAACTTAACTCTGAAGAAAATGAAAAGAAAATGAAGCAAGGAAAAGCAAGTTAACTACCTAAGCTAAGTAACCATACCTAACCAAATATGTCTATAAATAAACGGCTTGAGATGATTACAATTAATTAATTGATTGTAATTAAATGATTTGTTAATTAAATGATGATTTCTATCGGCAGTTGATATTTAAAAGTCATGATTCCCTAGTAAAACGGATTTACTATTTAAATCGGACGGTGGTTCGTGCTAATACGAAATCTGTCTTCTTCTGCTTTTGAAATCCTAGTACATTGGCCGCATGAAACACGTGTTTTGCTTCATTTCCCCGGGACGCTCGTTGCCACAGTGACAGAACTCGGGGTTCAGCGGTGTCGCCGCTATGCCATTAGGGGGGGGGGGGGGGGTCATTGTGCATCATTTACTTCAAACATAGACAAAAGAGATATTGTTATGATAACGCATTGGAAGCGGAACCTCTGTGAGAGGATACGTTTCCATACATTCTTGGGCCCAGGTGTTAACAACATGAAAGTTGGATCATTTGAAAGCATACATATAAACAATCCACAGTTGAAAATTTGGCAAGATTTGTTTCATCCAGGAGCTGAGTTATTTAAGATTAAGTGAAAGTGAGGTTATATTTTACCTACATTGTAACAGTCGATTTCTAACTATAGATAATATAGTTATTTAACTAGTAAATAAATATTTTTCAAGTGTTTAATGTGGAATTTTTTTTAAAGAATAATTATATTTATAAATTCTCATATTATAAGCGTAAGCGGAGGTAAATGCCTACTTACTTCGCCTGTGATGTTTTGCTGAAATAACATCAGCTTTTACATTATAAACTGTTCCAAGCTTTCTTGTAATTCAAGTGGTAAATAAATATTCAACCAAACTGGCTACACTTCGAGAACACTCAGGCAATTTGTTTATTCTCACAAATATAATTTGTATACGAAAAAAGGATAACTAGAAATCGAACCAGACACTTTTGAATTTGATAGGGTTTTTTAAGCACACATTAATATGTCTCAATTACATATCTACCTACTTATCTAATTCTCTATATCTACCTAATTCAGCCAGACAGGAATAGGGTGGTGGTTAGGTGGTTATTTAAAAATTTTTTTTTTTTTAGGTACTTTAATCGTCTTCAATAATTATTAAAATATCATCAAGGAACTGTGCAGGTGGCACTATATTGTTCTGATACCTAGTGTGTATAGTGCCAGCTCCTTCCACTTGACCGCATCCAACGCAGAGCTGCTCGAATCGTCGACGACCGAGCCCTTTCCGATCGGCTCGATTCATTGGCACTGCGAAGAGATGTTGCATCCCTTCGCATCTACCATGGGGAGTGCTCTGAGGAATTGTTCGGATTAATCCCAGCCGCCAAATTTCACGAACGCACATCGCGGCAGAACTCCCGATACCATCCACACCATCTGGATGATTGGCGGTCCACCACTGTGCGATTTAGAAGATGTTTTCTTCCTCGCACGACCTCCTTGTGGAATCGATTACCATCAGCGATTTTTCCGGACCGATACGACTTAGGGACCTTCAAGAAAAGAGCGTACTCCTTTTTAAAAGGCCGGCAACGCATCTGCGATTCCCATGGTGTTGCAGTTGTTCATGGGCGGCGGTAGTCACTTACCATCAGGTGAGCCGCATGCTCGTTTTGCCCAACTAAGGTACCATATAATTGACATTATATGGGCGCAGCAGCCTACTGTGCGTTTCCCTACAATACAATTACAATAATATTGAAGAATAGATTCTCGGCCGCTGCGAGAGCTGTCAACCAATATGTATACAAAGTATATTTTGCGGCTAATGTGCCTTAAATTTATTCTTCCTCTAAGCAGCCATGAGGTATTTGAAACAGACAGCTCTCGCAATAGACTGCTACTAGTCTCCCTGCACACTTCAATTACATAAACATCATTTTCTCTTATGTGTTCACCATAGTAAGAACGTGCCTGCTTCAATTGGTATGTACCTAACGAAATTAATATAAATTCACTATAAGTAAGCTGGGGAAAATCGTTCAAACTGTCATTATGGATACTTATTGTTTGGAAATCAGCCCTGCGCTTACTGTAATTATTGTTTATAATAGGCTAGTTGGTTTTCGGTATTCATAAACATATTTATTTGTTGAATTATTTCCCCAGCATCAACACGGTCTACTATGGAAGGGTGAAAAGCATTTAAAAGAGCAGCAGCCACTTCAAAATCTAACATATTTTTTTTTGCCATTATATTAGAATAATTTTGTCTTAACAATTTAAAATTACGTTTGAATCTTCCATTGACCACCTCCACAACCCAACGGCATATGGTGACTGCTCTCGAGTTATTAGCTTCACTAGTTGATAGTTGTGTTTCACCCTCCCTTAAGGAAGCAGGCACGTAAATTCTGTACCCACATTGGTTTAATATAGGTAATGAATCACGAAAGCCCCTATCCAGTATGAAAGCAACATCTTGCATAAAATATTCTCTAAGTGGGCTTCCATCTGAAAATTCTTTTCTCATGATATCTGCATCTGAAGTTGTGGCTGGATAGGGGCCTAAAACGTCTATGTACCTAGTCAGGTCATAAATTCTGTCACATGTTTAATATAAAATAATTGAAACAAGTTTATTCATTATGTAACCATTTATATACCAAAATGAACTTAACAAAACATAGATACTTATGACACTAAAGTTTATTCAAAATGACCTCCGTGATTTTGAATACAGGCCTTCAATCTGCGCGGCCAGTCGTCTATCGCAGCACGAACGAGGTCCATGTCAATATCGGGAGCTGCCTTAATCAAGGATGTCTTGAGTGACTCCAAATTGGGATGGGGCTTTGAGCACGCCTTTTTCTCCAAGTGTTGCCATATCTTGTAATCTAACGGATTCTAATCTGGACTGGAGGAGGGCCAGACTTCGTGCCGGATGAAGTCGATTTCACGCGCCGCCAGCCAGTCTTGTGTGCTCTTCGCTCTATGAGCTGGCGCCGAATCTTGTTGGAATACCCAGTGCCTGTTATTGAACATGATATGAGAAACAAGTTCCACAAGGTTCGTCAGGACTGTATTTTGATACACAACTGCATTCGTTTTTACACCTTTCTCACAAAAATGTACCTCTGTTAAGCCCCAATAAGAAACTCCCAACCATACCATGAGCGAGGATGGAAAATGACCTCGTTGGACACGCGGAATACGGTTGCTCGCTTCATCACTACTGTGTGCGGTACACCTTATCATTTAGTTTGTTGTTGCTCTATTCTACGGTAAAAATTTTTTCATCCGAAAAAAGGATTTCCCGATATTTTTTTCCCGCGTACCACTTCAACAACGTGCGGCATCTCTTCAGTCTCAGGTCCATTAGACGAGCATTCAAACGATGTCCTGTTTTTCTTCAATATACCCGAAGCCCTAAGTCTTCATTTAACACCCTATTCACCGTGGTTCTGCTTAACCCCATCTGAAGGGCCAACAGTTTCTGCTTACGTTTGGGATTTCTTTGAATATGCGCCTTCACAGCTTTTATCACTGCTGGAGTCCTAACAGACCGAGGGCGACCACTTCTTGACCTGTCATCTACACTAGAGTCTTCATTGTATCGTTTGATGGTACTGTGACGCCTCATAATTATTATTAATAAATAATAATTAAATTGATTATACAGAAATTTAAAAATGTCTTAGAAATTATAATTTAAACAATAAAATGCAAATAATAAGCATAGAGTTCAAAAATATCCATTTGGAATATTGAATATTATATATATTAGTAAACGCATAAAATGTCTCTAAAAATCTCTAAATTTATTAAAAACCTGCTTAAAATGTTCAAAATGTATCAAATCATATAAATACAAGGCGATTATATTGCAATAACAAAGATAAATAACATTTGTAATATAATAGAAAAAATGGATTAAAATTTTTCTAAGTTGATGAAGGTGTTCGTGTAATAATTGGAAAATTTCTAAGTTAATGAACGTGTTCTTGTAATGTTCCCTTATATTGGGGCGTTGTCGGAGACACATACCCAAGGTTGTACATATATATGGGGTGGTCGGCTGACCGACTGCTAGTACTAAGGTTGCACAATGACTAGTCCTATATTAGGGACTTAACATAGTAAGGTCTGACGAACCAAAGCATTAATATAGAAGGTCTCTATGATGCATAAGCATTATGATAGCAGAGTTATGACTTGAAGTCCCATATGAATAAGACATACAGTAGTATGGTCTATGAAATAAAGCAAATATGTGGAAGGTCTCAAATATGTAAAAGCATTATATTGAAAGAAATGGGACTTGAAAAGGATTATTATAGTGGCGTGTAGGTTGCTTCGCAGCCTCTGAGACCGAGGTAAACTTGGACTCACTAACCGATGTGTCCTAGACATATCATCTTAGTGCCGGTGGTAAGCGGGTTTGTTGTAGCAATACGACTTGCCCGTGGACATCGCACACCCCTACCGGTTGTGGGCGGCGTCTTAGCGCATAGCGTTATGATACGTCGGCTATCTTTCGGATTAGGGTGAGTGTGTTTGGTAGTACTTTTAAGTGCAGCAAGCATACTCAACTTCATGTCTTAGTGCAATAGCGCTATGATACGTGGAGTATTGGCTACTGACGTCTTAGTACCGTGCTACTATGATACGTTGGTGGTATTTTTAGTTAACAACATTATCAAATTTTGTTACCAAAGTCGATAGGGATCATGTGGGTGTGTTGTGAGGGGGCGCCATCCGTATGATAGTTGCATTGATGCTTACTGCTACTTGCAGTATTGTGTCTTGTGATGGATCTACGGGTGTGCTGCACCTGATTCGATGCATCTTGTGGTTCTGGTCGATGGAGGTATGCGGGTGGTGAAGTCTGCTGGGACTGTATGGGGGATCTTGGGATGGTGTAAGCCCGACGATAGTCGTATTGATGCTTGTTGCATTCTGTAGCATTGCGTCTCTACGATGGTTGTTTGGCGGGTCGCTATTCTCAATGGCGCTCTCTGCGTCTTGGTTTGACTCACAACCTAAGTAGCTTTGCCCAAGTCGGGTCCCTTCATTGCGGGGCTGCAGACTGTCTGCCCTCCATGATGTTTTATATAACAACTTAATAATATATCTCTATAAAGTTCCCACCTTTGAGAGATTGAAGGCAACTTGTTGGTGGGTGAGACAAACATGATCGAAAAATGCATATACTCAACGTCAGTGACACAAACCCTTTCTGATGGCGAATTATTAATATTATCTTATAACTGCCTATTGGCTATATCTGCCATTGTATTGGTTGGTGGAGCATATGTGTTGACCTCATGCGGGTGGTAGCTGGAGGGAGAATCTGAGGAGGCTCTCAAGGCTGCGGCCGAAAGCCGCGCAACGTGGGACCCCATTCCCTTGAGGTGAGCGGTAGACTCATGACACGCTCTGCGGCCAATTGGCCGTGCTGACCATGCAATTGGTGGTGATGCCTTACACTTACATCACGTCTGCAGGAACGGCGGTCTGGCAGGTGGTGGCGCTCACGGAAGGCTTTTTATGGTCAGTGTGCCTATTGTTGCCTAACCCGTGTGACGTACATTTCACTGTTGGCTGGATTTGATCGTATTCTGTATGGCGTTTACACGCATTGACATGCGCGACTTCGGTCGATGTTTGTGCTTACGCACTATCAAGGGGCCAAGTCCTCTTTTACTGGTTCGCCAGTTATTTTGCTGTGGACTACGGTCCAGTTCCCAACTTTGCGTACCCTTCGGGGGGAGCGCATTAAAATGGTTGGCGCTCACCGTGCGCGGCGTGTGTGGGGCCGTGTACCTCCTCCACATTTTTTTTTAAAATGTGGGAGAGCGAAGCCCTTGTAACTGGTATTTGATATAAATATTGTGAGCCTTTTCCAAGCGGGAAGGGATTAATTAATAAGGAATTGACTGTTGTGAACCAGATACAAGTGGAATAGGGACAATTTATTGTTCTTAACCTTTTTGAGCTCTGTCTTCGTGAACGGGGTTCTTTAGCTTATAAGACTCTACCAACAGCTTTCGATTGCTCTCGTGAATATTCATTCTTCCAAGATACACCTAAAAGAACTAAGTTACTATACAAACACAACGTAAAAAAGGGACCTAACTAAGACGATCACGCCATAAATTTATTAAACGGCCTATATTTAAACCTTTAGAAAGATCAAGTTATACTGGTCACGTAAATTAGATATATTTATATATCTTACAGATATAGATTCAAAAGAAATACAAGTATAAGTGGATATATAGTAGAAAAGAAAAAAGATGGGGGGGGGGGGGTTCGTTACAATTTGGTGCCGTGACCAGGATAGAGGTTAAATTTTAAATAGGAGGCCGGTAATATAAAATTATGAGGTAGGCTATATGCCTACAATTTGTTGTCCGTGAAATGGAGAGGTGTCTTGGAGAGTGGTGTTTGCTGGGGGTGGTTGAGAGTCTGGGGGTGGGGCTTAAATATTAAAATTGAGTAATAATATAGGAGGTGTGTGCATAACGGAGCGAAATAATAAAAAGTGAAATAAGTGGAAAGACTCAATTAAACTAAGTGAAGGACACAACAGGTGTAAAAAAAAAAAAAAAAAAAAAAAAAAAAAAAAAAAAAAAAAAAAACTGCAATACTATATATTATAAAGTGAAATAAGTGGAAAAACTCAATTAAAGTAAGTGTAGGACACAAAAAGTGTAAAAAAAAAAACAAGTGGTAATAAAAATTAAAAATGGCTAAAAATAAGAAAAAATCAACCTCAATTAAGGCTAAGTCTAAAGATGAGATGAAAATGGTTCAGAAATTAATTAAGAATGCAGTGAAAACCTTTGAGGTTACAATAAAGGATCTTGAGGAATAATTTATTAACCAAACGAAAGATTACCAAATTAAAATAAATCAAGGAGAGGTGTCCGGGGCGAGCACCTCTCATGTAAATGATCCTAGACAAAATATTGTATATAATGTACATAATGTAACAATAGAAAAGCCGAAATTTGGAAATGGAAATACTCATCCAGTATCATTTTTGGAAGATCTCACCAATTATTTAAAGAAAGTTCCATCTAATGGTCTCGAAATTTCGATTGCACAAGAGTGCTTAGTAGGTGAAGCCAAGTATTGGGCTCGCATTAATAATGTGCGTTGGACAACTTTTGATGATTTTAAAGCTGACTTCCTAAGAGCGTTTTGGGGTGAAGAAGAACAAAATAAAGTAAAGAGATTCCTTGTGCAAAATAAATGGAATAGAAGTACACACCCCACCATGGTTAGTTATTTTCTTTATGTGGTTGAGAAGGCACAAACATTATCATATC
Organism: Parnassius mnemosyne; assembly: GCA_963668995.1. Classification (NCBI taxonomy): domain Eukaryota; kingdom Metazoa; phylum Arthropoda; class Insecta; order Lepidoptera; family Papilionidae; genus Parnassius; species Parnassius mnemosyne. The sequence goes on from CAVLGL010000115.1 coordinate 4,217,491, forward strand.
CGATACCTGAAAAACAATTAGTAACTGATGTCATCAGACATTATCCTAAAACTGTGCAGCAATTATGGAGAATAGCTAAAATTGAGACAATAATAGACACGACAGATTTCTTAAGAAACTTAGATGACATCGACAAACAAGATGAAGGTCGTGAACTTTACTATAATGAGAAAAGGAGGAAGTTTAATAATAATACGGAGCAAAAACATAAAGAAATACAACAATCATACAAAACATGGCGTAAACCCGAAGAGGGAAAAAAGAAGGTTAATGAAGTACATGAAATACATTTCACTAATGACCAACCTGATGTTACGGCCCCTGAGCCAAATTTAGAGCTGTAGAGGTCGAACTTGTTCCCGATTCGACCCCTTACAATGTAAAAGGGAACAAAGCATTAAACATGTTATTAAAACTGGGTTGGCGACCTGGTCAAACATTGGGTAAAAACAATAGAGGGTTGCGAAAACCTATTACTTTAAAAGCAAATTTTAACAGAGAAGGCCTTGGTTATAACGACAATGTAAATAGCATATTAAACACCTTAAAAGCCAGGTCGGACTTGCCCATAACGGAGTTATTCGTGCAAACCGTCTTCGAGGAAGACGAAGATAAATATCAAAGGGAATTTATAGGGAATATGAGATCTGAAATTAAAGTTTCAATATTTGACAAAGAAATAGACGCGCTCCTCGACACTGGGAGCGATGTTACATGCATTTCAGAAAGTTTATATTTACAAATTAAAGAAAATAATCGTAAAATATCAATAATGCCAGTTAAAGCAATGCAAATAAAAGGTGCTGTTGGGCAGCGCAGCACAAAAATACAACAGATGATCATATTGCCTATAAAGATAGATGAAGTAGTCTTTGAAACACAAACTTTAATTGTAGGTAATTTAATAAGACCTTTAATATTAGGCTTCGACTGGCTCAAGAGAAATAAAATATTGATTGATTTGAGAAATACTACTGTTGGAATAGAATTTAAAGTGAAAAACAAAGACTTCTTTATACCTTTCAAATATAATAATGAATCTGTATTACATAATAACTGCATCAAACAATGTACCGATGATCCCTTAATAAATATAAAAATAGGATCTACATTGGAGGTCTCTGAAAGGGCAAAACTTAGTAAGGTTTTGGAAAAGCATAAGAATATGTTTTCGAGCAAATTGGGAAGAGCCAATTGCTATGAGCATAAAATTGAAATGATCGATGATGAACCTATAGTTACTAGGTCCTATCCCATTCCATATGCATATAGAGCGAAAATGGAAGAAAAGTTAAATGAAATGGAACAAGCTGGTATCATCACAAGGACATCAACGCCTTACAGTAGTCCATTGACATTCACTCTTAAAAAAGACGGCTCAATTAGAGTTCTGCTTGATGCCAGAAGCATAAATAAGAAAATGGTTGCAGAAACAGAGAAACCACCTATACAATTAGATGTTTTGAATTCATTTCACGGAGCGAATTATATCACTACCATTGACTTAAATAATGCATATTTTCAAATTCCGATAAATAAAGATGGTAGAAAATATACTGGATTCACATTCAATGGAAAGTCATATGTATATAATGTTTTGCCTCAAGGATTAAAAACATCAGTAGGAAGCTTTAGCAGAGCCATGAATTTAATATTAGGACCAGAAGTCCAAGAATTTTGTGTGAACTATTTAGATGATCTAGCCATTATTACAACAGGAACGTTAGATAAACATTTGGAGCACATTGATATTGTTTTAAGTAAATTGAACAAAGCTGGCTTAACGTGTAACTTGCAGAAATGTGAATTTATTTGTAAAGAAATTAAAATGCTGGGTTTTATAATTTCAACAGAAGGCATAAAGACAGATCCCGATAAGATTCGAGCGATCCAAGAGTTTCCAGCACCTAAAAAGATTAAACAATTAAGGGCCTTTTTAGGTCTATGCAATTTTTATAGAAGGTTTATACCAAATTACAGCGAGAGCATAATACCGCTCTGTGAATTACTTAAAAAGGGACGAAAGTTCCAATGGAGCGGTAAAGAACAGAAGGCATTTGATTTTATAAAACAACAATTTATTAATACAATACAATTGCATCATCCAGACTTTAATAAGCCGTATTATTTACAAACAGATTGTTCCGGTGTGGGTATGGCCGGAGTACTATATCAGATAGATGATAATAATGAAATGAGAATTTTAGGCTATCATAGTAAAGCCTTAAAAGGCCCCGAATTAAATTGGTCTGTTACTGAACAAGAGTTTTATGCTGTAATAAGCTGCCTAAAGAAATTTGAAACATATTTGAGGGGCAGTAAAGTAATAATACTAACTGATCATAAAGCATTATTGTTTATTAATAATATGAAGTTATTCAGTGGTAGAGTAACCCGATGGATTTTGTATATAGAACAATTTAATTATGAAGTACAGCATATATCGGGTAGACGTAATATTGTTGCAGATGTGCTATCACGTTATCCTCCTGATGGCGATTTAATACAAGAGGATAAAAATAATAGTTTAGAAATTGCTTACACAGAGAACGAACCGAATATTGAGTTGATAGAAAAATTAAAATCCTTATCAGTATATCAATTACAAGATTCAGAGTCGTTGGCTATTATTGAAAAGTTAAAGACATTAAATACTTCCATAATAAAACAAAACAATAAATTAAAAAGATATAGTTTGAAAAATGATGTATTATATTACAAAACGAATTTACAAGAAGTAATATATTTACCTAAAGCATTGAGACAAGATATTATAAATCAAGTGCATGTCGAAATGGGTCATCAAGGACCCTATAAGGTAATTAAATATGTGAGAGACAGATTCTTTTGGAAAGGTTTAACAAAAGATATTAAAAACCAATTAAGGGCTTGTCATTTATGTCAGTTATCTAAGAAAAGCAATATAACATATGTGGGTCCCTGCAAATCTATAATAACAGAAAACATTGGCGATATAGTCATGGCAGACTTATATGGACCGCTTGTATCAGGTACCTTTGGGTACACTTTCATATTTGTCATTCAAGATTCATTCAGTAAATTTATCAAATTATATCCTTTAAAACAGTCAACAGCAAAGTCTGTTGTAACAAAAGTAAAGCATTTTGTTGAGATTATAAAGCCCAAGGCAATAATGACAGATAATGGAAAACAGTTCGTAAGTAATCACTGGAAACAATCAATGAGAGATTTAAATATAAAGCCAATATATACCACAGTTAGAAATCCTAGACCAAATACAACAGAGCGAGTAAATAAAGAGTTGAGCAGATTATTTAGGACGCTTTGTCATACTAACCACAAAGATTGGGCATTAATATTGCCGAAGTTAGAAGAATTGTATAATAATTCTTATCACAATAGTACAGGCTTCACGCCTTGTGAAATTCTTTATGGTGAGTCTAATGAGATGTCTTTTGACAAAGTAATTTCCAAAAGCAAAGAAAAACATAATGTCGAACAAATTAGACAACAAGTGCGTAAAAATTTAAAAGAGGCAAGTCGAATAAGAAACATAAAATTTGATAAGCGAAATAGATTAATAAAATATAATATTGGTGACTTAGTAAAAATTTCAAGATCTAGTAGATCAGACGCTGATAATAAAGTTATGAGTAAGTTCAATTTGGCATATGAAGGACCTTATGTAATAGCAGCCGTACCATTTGACAATGTATATACCTTAGCAAATCCAGAGACAAACGAAATTAGAGGAATTTTCAATGCTATTCACTTATTAAAATATTTTAAATAATAATTTCTTTTTGTATAAATTAGTGTAATTAAATAAATATTGTAATATAAAAGGGTTTTGTGGGTGGCCCATGGAAATAAGTGTTTAAGTTAAAGGTCTAAAATTATTAAAGTTATGAGCAAGAGATTTGTTATATGATAGTAGAACGTTATTAATATATAATGAAGAGTTGTAAATATAGATCGTAAGATAATTTTGTAATCATTTTTATTAAATAAATATGGGAGTTGGGTCAGGGCGAATGGCTCAAACACATTTATCCTATGTGGTATCGAACTGACCTCAACAAATATCAAACTGGATTGTATGCACATAAAGTGTGACACTATCGAAATAATGTTTCAAAGATTTAAAGATAAATTAATAAAATAAGAAATCGACAATTGACTGCAAACTTTATTAACAACACGATATACAATAACTTGATGTATGGTGTTATCACATTGTGATAATTGTGGTTGAAGGGGTGTTAGTGGCGGCCATTCTCTGGGGTAGGGGGATTTGATAACATATGCCGTATTGTAACAGATTAAAAGAGGAAAGAACAGATATATAAATAATTATTTGAGTGTAGTGTATATGCTCTCAAAATATTAAATTTTATATTAACGACTCCACTATGTGGATCATTAACATAAAATTTGGGGGTGGATTGTGACGCCTCATAATTATTATTAATAAATAATAATTAAATTGATTATACAGACATTTAAAAATGTCTTAGAAATTATAATTTAAACAATAAAATGCAAATAATAAGCATAGAGTTCAAAAATATCCATTTGGAATATTGAATATTATATATATTAGTAAACGCATAAAATGTCTCTAAAAATCTCTAAATTTATTAAAAACCTGCTTAAAATGTTCAAAATGTATCAAATCATATAAATACAAGGCGATTATATTGCAATAACAAAGATAAATAACATTTGTAATATAATAGAAAAAATGGATTAAAATTTTTCTAAGTTGATGAAGGTGTTCGTGTAATAATTGGAAAATTTCTAAGTTAATGAACGTGTTCTTGTAATGTTCCCTTATATTGGGGCGTTGTCGGAGACACATACCCAAGGTTGTACATATATATGGGGTGGTCGGCTGACCGACTGCTAGTACTAAGGTTGCACAATGACTAGTCCTATATTAGGGACTTAACATAGTAAGGTCTGACGAACCAAAGCATTAATATAGAAGGTCTCTATGATGCATAAGCATTATGATAGCAGAGTTATGACTTGAAGTCCCATATGAATAAGACATACAGTAGTATGGTCTATGAAATAAAGCAAATATGTGGAAGGTCTCAAATATGTAAAAGCATTATATTGAAAGAAATGGGACTTGAAAAGGATTATTATAGTGGCGTGTAGGTTGCTTCGCAGCCTCTGAGACCGAGGTAAACTTGGACTCACTAACCGATGTGTCCTAGACATATCATCTTAGTGCCGGTGGTAAGCGGGTTTGTTGTAGCAATACGACTTGCCCGTGGACATCGCACACCCCTACCGGTTGTGGGCGGCGTCTTAGCGCATAGCGTTATGATACGTCGGCTATCTTTCGGATTAGGGTGAGTGTGTTTGGTAGTACTTTTAAGTGCAGCAAGCATACTCAACTTCATGTCTTAGTGCAATAGCGCTATGATACGTGGAGTATTGGCTACTGACGTCTTAGTACCGTGCTACTATGATACGTTGGTGGTATTTTTAGTTAACAACATTATCAAATTTTGTTACCAAAGTCGATAGGGATCATGTGGGTGTGTTGTGAGGGGGCGCCATCCGTATGATAGTTGCATTGATGCTTACTGCTACTTGCAGTATTGTGTCTTGTGATGGATCTACGGGTGTGCTGCACCTGATTCGATGCATCTTGTGGTTCTGGTCGATGGAGGTATGCGGGTGGTGAAGTCTGCTGGGACTGTATGGGGGATCTTGGGATGGTGTAAGCCCGACGATAGTCGTATTGATGCTTGTTGCATTCTGTAGCATTGCGTCTCTACGATGGTTGTTTGGCGGGTCGCTATTCTCAATGGCGCTCTCTGCGTCTTGGTTTGACTCACAACCTAAGTAGCTTTGCCCAAGTCGGGTCCCTTCATTGCGGGGCTGCAGACTGTCTGCCCTCCATGATGTTTTATATAACAACTTAATAATATATCTCTATAAAGTTCCCACCTTTGAGAGATTGAAGGCAACTTGTTGGTGGGTGAGACAAACATGATCGAAAAATGCATATACTCAACGTCAGTGACACAAACCCTTTCTGATGGCGAATTATTAATATTATCTTATAACTGCCTATTGGCTATATCTGCCATTGTATTGGTTGGTGGAGCATATGTGTTGACCTCATGCGGGTGGTAGCTGGAGGGAGAATCTGAGGAGGCTCTCAAGGCTGCGGCCGAAAGCCGCGCAACGTGGGACCCCATTCCCTTGAGGTGAGCGGTAGACTCATGACACGCTCTGCGGCCAATTGGCCGTGCTGACCATGCAATTGGTGGTGATGCCTTACACTTACATCACGTCTGCAGGAACGGCGGTCTGGCAGGTGGTGGCGCTCACGGAAGGCTTTTTATGGTCAGTGTGCCTATTGTTGCCTAACCCGTGTGACGTACATTTCACTGTTGGCTGGATTTGATCGTATTCTGTATGGCGTTTACACGCATTGACATGCGCGACTTCGGTCGATGTTTGTGCTTACGCACTATCAAGGGGCCAAGTCCTCTTTTACTGGTTCGCCAGTTATTTTGCTGTGGACTACGGTCCAGTTCCCAACTTTGCGTACCCTTCGGGGGGAGCGCATTAAAATGGTTGGCGCTCACCGTGCGCGGCGTGTGTGGGGCCGTGTACCTCCTCCACATTTTTTTTTAAAATGTGGGAGAGCGAAGCCCTTGTAACTGGTATTTGATATAAATATTGTGAGCCTTTTCCAAGCGGGAAGGGATTAATTAATAAGGAATTGACTGTTGTGAACCAGATACAAGTGGAATAGGGACAATTTATTGTTCTTAACCTTTTTGAGCTCTGTCTTCGTGAACGGGGTTCTTTAGCTTATAAGACTCTACCAACAGCTTTCGATTGCTCTCGTGAATATTCATTCTTCCAAGATACACCTAAAAGAACTAAGTTACTATACAAACACAACGTAAAAAAGGGACCTAACTAAGACGATCACGCCATAAATTTATTAAACGGCCTATATTTAAACCTTTAGAAAGATCAAGTTATACTGGTCACGTAAATTAGATATATTTATATATCTTACAGATATAGATTCAAAAGAAATACAAGTATAAGTGGATATATAGTAGAAAAGAAAAAAGATGGGGGGGGGGGGGTTCGTTACAGTACGATAAACGAATCTTTAGGTTATATTCAAATTTTTCAGTATGTCAAATATTTGAATTGGCGCGTAACCGCAACGATGCAACGCAATAACTGCAACACGGTCTTCTTTAAGCGTCCACTCCATATTTAAAAATGAGTAAAATTCTAAAAAGTATACAGTTTTATTTTCATGAACAATTCGAAATTCGAATTCAATAAATTTTTTTGTGGCCAGCATTCTAAAAGAAAAGTTTTTACTGTGTGACAATACTTATGACCTGACTAGGTATATCCATCAGTGCACACAATTATAAATGGTTTAACTAAATTTCTACTATTTATGTAAACTATATGGCCTTTTTTGGTACAGATAATTAGAACTTTTTTTAATATAGCAATATGTCCCATCAAATATTACAATAGGCCTATTTTCACCTTCAAAATAACCAAACAAAGCATTCGGTATTGAAAGATTTCTTTCTTTAATTTCTTGCCTATTTATATGGTTTAGACCTAAGGATTTCTTTCAACCATTTTTCCAGAGTTCGTCTGGACACTTTTAATAATGATGACAATCTATCGTTAGAGTCACCTGACCTTAGTTTAATTAAGTAAGCAGCCAAAGCAACAGACCCTCTAGGTACTTCCGTTAACGGAGGAACCTCATTAAATATTTGATTAAACTGTACTTTATTCAACCCAATCCAAGTATGTATAACATGGTCTTCCAAATCATCAATACTTTCAAAATTAAGGCACAATGAAGAAGAAGAATCTTTTAAGGACAGCATATCCTGAATATGAATTGCAGTAAAAGTTTGCTGATAATTATTTCATAAACTTTCAAGGAAATCCCACGATTCAATTACTAAATGCCGATCGCAAAACCGATTGTTTTCAGGTACATAATAATTATAGCGATTGAGTAAAATCTTTTTTGTGGAAAGAGGAACTCTATGCCTTTCTGTTCTGTGACATCCTTCTATAAAACACCTACTTTCTCTTTCAATAGCCCTCATGTAGTCTGGTAACACAATAGTCAATTTAGATTGTGGCAGAGATGGAAGCACAGGTTCAGGCATAGCTTCTAGCATAGTTTGAGGCGTAGGTGGAGATTGCAATTGTTCTTCCAGTGGTATAATGGGAGTATCTAGTAGCTGGGGTTATATTTGAGGCATGGTACTTTGTCTAGAGGTTGATGGCCCAGAAATCATATGAACAGCAGCTCTGTCAGCTAACACCCAACAAGAATGGCATATGCGACTGGTTTCCGCCACCTACAATAAATAAACAAGATTGAATTTGATAAAAATGATGAAAAAATCTAAAAATTTATACAGAAAAAATTAGCTGATTTAACTTACAGTTTGTGGCATAATCCATTCTCGAATAACATTAAAAATTCTCAATTCACGAGGTGAATTAGTTTGAAGTTGGTGAGTTGTGATGACAACGAACGTCCACAGTGAAGTGACCTACTGGTCTCGGTTCATCTATAGATCGTCTACCTAAGACCACCTCTTGAGCTAAGTTCCAGCAGGCCTGACATGCATAGTCGTTGTTGTTTACCTGAAAGATAAAAGATTATGTAAAATGAATGTGTGCAGTGAAGCACTAAGAATTGACTGTTTATCAATTAATTATGATCAAAGAATAGTACTTACAGGTTCAGGTGCACACCATTCACGGATCACAGATAGAGTTGCTTGGTCAAGTAAAACTCGTTTGCCTATTGTATTACAGCGACCAGTCGCTATGCCACAATTAACATAACGGTCCATGATAACAATATCCAATCGATAGGCTGTCTTATTCCAAATAATAAGGCCGGGTAGTCGTATAATTAAGATTAATCGGTGTCCAATAACGAAGCAAGAGTCAATAAAAAGCAGGAACAGTAAGTAAAATCGCGAAAGAAAGCCGTGGATAACAAGTAAACGGAACGAGTCGAAACTACAAGTCATAGATAAATATATATGTAGCAAGCTACTACAAGTGAGTAAATAATTTTGCAGTTTGTACTGTCAAGTATCAAAACGAGAAGTACTACGAACTATTTAGAAGACGTTAGTCTATGTATCGCTCCAAAACAAGAATTATACTAGTGTGTCGATTCTATATGTTAATCGATAGATTGTAAATAAATGTTTATTTCATTTTTTCCTTATGTAAATAACGTATTTTTATTTCAAAAGGATCCAAATATTTTCATATATTCAAAATAATATACTTGTTTTAAATTAAATCTTAATAGCTTTTTTAGTTTATATTTATTTTATATCCGAATAAATGTAGAATCGATTGTATTAATATAATCGATATTCCAAATTATTTCTTATTTTAATGTTTTTTTCAAATTCTAGATTGTAAAATGAGCTAGTTTTTTTTTTGTATTTATACTCAGAAAAATAATTGTTTATATTTTTCTTTTTGAAGTATATACCAATTTGTTAACTTCGGGCCCAAAAATCCCAGAATCCCAGAAGAACAAAGAAATAATAAAGATAAAAATAAAGAACAAAGAAATAGAATAATGAACACGTAAAATACTATCGAATTTTTGTTGTTATATTTTTGTATTCTTTTCTATATATTTTTTCTGTTTTATTAGCTGAGTTTTTTTTTATGAGACAAGGGTGCCATACGAGCATACAGTCCAATGCTTTCTCAAGCACGGGGGTGAGACATCCCAACTTCCTGACGACGGGCAGCTACTGGGAGTTTCTTGACGGAAAAACTCAATAACTGATATTTTTCATGGATCGGTACCCTGGACCTCATCATCAGCAGTCGCGTTCAGAACCACAAGACCAACAAGGTAGTCAGTACCAGATATACCCCAATATTGATGGTACTACTCGTTGCAGTTCTGGGTTATTTACGTGTGGCGTAAAGCATATAGATTATATTGCCACCTATCTGAGGTCATGAGATCTTTCCAGCATTGACTTTAGTTATGAAATTTGTTACCAGCATTGTATTCCAGACCGAATTTCGATCACGACGGTGAGTCTCAACGGAGAATAGCCATCTGCGCAGCGCAGGGTTATAGTGTATGATCAATCACAGTTGCACTCTGTGTTTGCTCACTCTCATAGTAGACGGTGATCCGACTTAATCGGAGATAGATATCAGGCGAAAGACCAACGGCTTATCGTGCTTTCCGAGGCACGGGGATATAAAAGGTCGGGAAAAAGTTTCTTCCTTTTTTATATACAAAATCAAGACATTTTTTTTTCAAAGTTTAATTACATTGAATTCTAAATATTTGTCATTTTGTTCGATAACTTATTGCCATCGTGTAGGTAGTGACATAATCACGTTGCTATAGAAATCTTAGGTTTTTTTTTAAAAAATGCGACAAATAGTTTTGACAGTCTTCTCTTAATGTTAACCTAACATTACCCAAATAATTCTGAAGAGACCGAAACAGGTGAAAATCTGAGGAAGCAAGATCAGGACTATTTGGGGGATGCATTAATACTTACCAATCAAACTCTCTCAATACTTGCGGAGTGGCCAAAGATGTGTGTGGTCTTGTGTTCACCAAAGACCACTCCTTTTCTGTTGATCGTTTCCGGCCGTTTTTTCTCAATTTCTTGCTTGAGTCTCATTTTTTGTTGGCAGTAGACATTCAAATTGATGGTTTTGTCCGGCGGTAAAAGCTCATAATAAACGATGCCCTTCCAATCCCACCATACATACAGGATCACCTTATTGCGGTCTGTGGAGTTTAAGTACCCTTTGACCATGATCTTTTTCATACGTTCTTGACTTAGGTATTCACTTTTTATCACCATCGATCAATCTTTTGAAAACTAGTTCAGTTTCAGTACGTTTCAATAGAGAATCGCAAATGAGTACAGATTCATTAGGTTTCTTTCAGTGAGCTCATGTGGTACCCAAATATCGGGCTTTTTGGTATAGCCAGGCTTTTTCAAATGGGTAAAACTGTTTTATGCTCAATTTTCAGTTCCTCGGCTATGTCGTAACTACTTAAATGCCGATCTTGCTTCCCTTTTTCAAAAATGGCATCGACTTTACCCGCAGGAGGGCGACCAGAGCGTTAGGTCCATAAGCGTCACAATTTTTTTTCGCGGCTTGAGACGCATTTTCCCTCTTTTTTGTTATAAAACTTCAGAATGTATCGCATTTCTTCGTTAGATTCACTCTTTTTGCGGAGACAATTGAAAAATGGCGGGAAAGTTTATTTTTTACTGTGTTCCTTTTCTAAATGTCCTATATGTATTTATCTTAAAACCAGCCAGAAACAAACAGTTCAATCAAAGGGATTCATCTTCAATATTACACTAACGAAATACGAAAAAACTTTTCCCCGAACTTTTATTATGGTTGTAGCATGATTGGGTCCGCTCGACCGGAGAAAGATCACGCTCTCACAGAATACCAACATGAAATAGCAAGTTAATGCTGTCCTGTTTCGTATGGTGAGTGAAAAAAACAGGAAACGCTAATAACTGGAAACGAGGAATTCCATCTTAATCCTTAGTGGTGAAAACGTATCTGTATTTTGGTCCTTAATGGAGGATAGATGTAGATGTCTATGGGGCACAGCATTTACTTACCATAAAGTGGACTGTGTGCTCATTTGTTACCCTTATACTATAAAAAACACAAAGGTGAATTAAACACCGCCAAATTCCTGACTCCGAACTGCTACTGAGAATTTCTTGGCTGGTAAACCCAATAACTGATTTTTGACCGACCTGTCTGATAAGCAGTCTATACTAAGCAATATACTATACGTATATATAGTAACTGATTTACATAAAATAATAAGTGAGTATGCGTTTAGTTGGCGTGGCGATTGCCAAACTGCTTGTGAAGTGTGGCAACTATGTCAATCCCTCCTATCAGCTAATCTATACGGGAGGTCTATGTGGTCGACTTGTGGATAGGCTGTATTAAATGAAATTAAATTAAAAGTAAAAAAAAAACTTTTTTTTTAAACAAGCTTTTATTTAAATGCTCTAAAAATACTTTTCCTTTAAAACTTTTACTATCAACTTATACCGTCATTACATAATTTATATGATATAAAAGCTTGTCGCGAGATTTAAGTTTCTACTCATTTGTACTTATTAGTATTTACTTAGTGTGAAAATTTTAAAAATTATATTCAATCAGATCCTGTTTATCTACACAGGTAAATCTCGCTTTTGTCAATTTCTGGTGTTCTAGTACATGTTGCAGACATTTCACGTGTTTCGTCTGAGGATCGGGGTCTGTTAACATGTTTTTTTTTTATTCTAGGTTTACCCAGTCAACATAAGCTTTTTCATAACACACTGTTCCATTCCCGTCTTGTGTATTTTTTATCTGATCTAACTCCTAACTAAATCTATATAAAATGTTAACGTTGACGACACTCCTGTAATTTTTGTTATAATTTTATTGTTTGGTTTTATTCAACAAAAATTGCCTGAAGAAATAAAAATGGAAAATGCTTGTAATAAAAATTTGAAATAAGAATATTTTTTTAAAACTGAGGTTGTTGTTAAGAAATAGAATAAAAATATTCCAAACAGATTCAAAATGCAGGTATGACGCCTTGAATTATTATAATTTTATTGTTTGGTTTTATTCAACAAAAATTGTCTGAAGAAAATAAAAAAGGAAAATGCTTGTAATAAAAATTTGAAATAAGAATATTTTTTTAAAACTGAGGTTGTTGTTCAGAAATAGAATAAAAATATTCCAAACAAATTCAAAATGCAGGTGTTACGTCTAGAACTATTTTCTACCTGCATGAATATGATATATAGTAGTTCTCGTGAACGTATGTTGTGCATCATCTATCGCTATAGTCAACTTATATTATACCCGTATCTTTTTAATTAATTAGTCTGTTTCCATGAAATGAGGTGAGGGATTTTGTGCGAAAACGAGGATATGCCAATGTCTATGAATTGACTGTGATAATATGAACTATTTACAATTATGTACTTCCCCAAAATTATGAAGCTTTAGTTCAATCGTCGAGAGGCTCTCGAGAAGTTTAGCTTTCCTACTTGTTCGCAACTGTTTTTTAAAAACCCTAGATGGTTAGGTAAATAGCACTGCCATTTTTACAACTACCTATCTTAAAAATAAAAATAATGCTTTCTGCCATAGATATAGCGTCAGTTTATACTAAATTTATGTTTTCTATAGTCTAATGTTTGTTATATTTAGTTGAAAAAAAAAATATTAGATTATTATATTTTCAACCTTATACCCTTATTGACAGTGGATAATTTCTTTCACTTTTTGATGTCCTAGTATCTAGGTCACTAAAACACGTGTTGCTGGGTGTTCTTCGGAGATGGCTCCATACATACAAAGTTGGAAAAATTCCACTCCTAAGGGAGGGAAAATGCGGATGAAGTTTTTAATATTTATACGATATTCTAGTTATTAATTTGAGCTTGTCATATTTTAATAAAAATGAAGTGACAAACGAACTTAAAGTCCACCTGATGAGTGGCTGTAGCAATCCATGGATACCTGCAGTCGACTTCATACAAAGAAGGCTACAGATGCGTTACTACCTCTGAGGGCTAACTTACTTTACCTGGTAGAGCCATGCTGCAGCTATATTAGTGGTACAGTTGTAGCACGAATGGGTCGACTCGACCGGGGAAGGACCACGCTCTCACAGAATACCAGCGTCAAATAGCAGCTTCATGCTGCTGTGTTTCGTATGGTGAGTGTAGAGAACCGGAGACCCTTTTTACTGGAAAAGAGGTATTTTATCTAAGTCCTCACGGGTGACAACGCGTCTGCATTTTGATTCGCAAACGAGGATAAATGTATGTCTATGGGCCACAGCAACCACTTACCATCAGGTGGACTGTGTGCTCGTTTGTCACACTATCCTATAAAAAAAAACTTAAAAAAATCATATTAATCTATATATACATATAAAATTGCAATGTCCTCTTACGTTCGGATTGTCAGGTACAAATCGATTAATGCGATATGACCACCGTTCGTAGTTCATAAGTTTTCATTTATTGTTAACAATTGTTTAAATTATGTAGAGTTGCAAAGAATATTCGGCTATAATTCTCAAGATTTCTCTGAATATTCGGTATTCGGGTTGAGGCTGAATATTATTCGGTGCAAATCTAGTTTATATGCAATAAAGTGTTTTCTATATACATAAGTGAAATACCACTGACTCACTCACTCATCACGAGATCTCCAAAACTATACGCTCGATTGACTTGAAATTTGGAATATATACTCCTTTCTCGACGCAGACATCCACTAAGAACGGATTTTATGGAGCTCCTATCCAAAACAAAGTTATCACTTAACATCGTGACGTTAGAGATATCTCGTACCAGTTTGACCATTTTAATTTTGTGTGTGTGTGTGTGTGTGTGTGTGTGTGAGTAGATTCCTGGATGGTTTAGAATCACAATTGGACCAGGTAGGTGCAGCTGTGCGAAGCCACGTCGGATCGCTAGTATATGATATGCACAATTAATTACTAAGGGCAATAGTTTATCTATACATAAACACGCAAAAACTTCACGACGGATTGCCATGAAATTTTATATGTAGACAGTAAATGACCGTGTATAACATATAGGTAACTTTTTTCCGCTCATGGAAGAGTAAAAAAGGTTATGTTTTTCCTTTTTTTTAAGGTTAATTATTGCTGCTGATTCTATTAGTCCTAAAGAGGATTTAGCTACTATGTGTGCGTGTGCGTGTGCGTGTGCGTGTGCGTGTGTGGGTGGGTGCGTGCGTGGGTGCGTGCGTGCGTAGATGCGTGCGAAAATGAAACTCATCGCACTACCAACTAGAAAGCGCAGAATAACATCTGCCGGACTTTCTAGTTAATAAATAAAACACAATTAGAAAGAGGACAATAAAATATTACACTGTATGACTACATCGTAGAAGGCGTCGTTACATGTTGTAAAATATATGACGAATTACGAGATAAATATGTAAGGAGTTGAGATTTAAGATTTAATATTACATAAATAAGTGCTAAGAATCTCCGGTGGAGGTACGGTTGCTACCTAAGACTACTGACGAGACCTGGCAACATACAACGCACGCACCCTGAGGACTGACGAGAAGATCCTGGAGCTAGAAGAAGAGATAGACAAGTTACGCTTGCATATTATAGGATTATCCGAGGTCTGAAGAGAGGTGGAGGACACGGTAATCCTCGAATCCGGCAACTTGCTCTATCACCGGGAGGGCGACCATCTGTCCCAAAGAGATGTCGGATTTATCGTCCACAAGCCTCTCGTTAACAACGCTGTAAAGATTGGGAGTGTATCAACGAGGGTTGCGTACTTTATACTCAGAATCACCAAACGGTATTCGTTGAAGATCATACAGGTTTACGCACCAACCTCGGCACATCCCGATGAGGAGGTGGAGGAAATGTGTAAGGATATCTCTAAAGCCATGCATTCCTCCAAAACCCACTACACGGTGTTAATGGGTGACTTGAATGCAAAACTAGGCACAAGAGAGTACGGTGAGATGAAGGTAGGAAAATTTGGAATAGGACAAAGGAACCCAAGGGGCCAGCAGCTGGCTGTCTTTATGGAGAAAGAGGGACTCTTTATGATGAACTCTTTCCTCCAGAAGCAGCCCCACAGGAAGTAGACCTGGTCTAAAATGAGATTAATTTCATTATGCTGACCAGACGACAACTATTCAGTGATGTCTCAGTGATTGCAAGGGTGAAAACTGGTAGCGATCACCGAATGGTTAGAGGCACACTGAACCTAAACGTTTAGTTGGAGATGTCTCGTCTAATGAATTCAACGCTCCGTCCCCCTCGTGCTCTAGTACAAAGTCCCGAAACCTTTCAGCTCGAGTTACAAAACCGTTTTCAGTGCCTAGAAGACTTCAATGAAGTGGACGATATGAATGATAAGCTCATGGAAACTGTCCATGCGGTCGCAGCTAAGCTAAGTTCTGCAAGACCCGCCGCAGAAGACCACAAAAACTCTCCGATCACACTCTTAATCTCGTGGCTGTTAAACAGGAAATGAAGCTGCAGTCTTACTGGATCTTGACAACCCATTTAAACACACACAAAAAATTTCAACAAAATGGGTCGAGCCGTTTTTGAGTTTAGCGAGACTAACGGACAGACTCTTTCCGATATATGTCCGGACAGAACAGCAATTGATTTTTATAGAGATAACACCGTGTAGTGGCGGTTTTAGAAGTAAAATATCCATATCCCCCATAATATCGTCCCGTTGGTGTCAACAGGCGACGGAAGGTAACTGAATCTAAAATGGGGAGCAGGATCTTTAAAAAACTGCGATGCGGTTACCAACTCCTTCTTATCAATCTATGGGGGAGGAGTAAGTTCAGAAGTGTACTTTTATATGCTGTAATGGTAATAGTAAAGGTATTTAGTATAACAGCTAGATAGTACGCTACGATAGTACACACAAAAGCAATCACGCATTATCAACACAAGTGACTCATTCGTCAAAACTTAGATTTTTTTCCTAGACTTAGGTTTTTATTTTGGAAATTTTCTATCACATTTTTTTTATTAGTACTACTTGCTGTGTTAGTACCTACTTTAATGTATGGTAGTGAAAGTTGGGTGTGGCAGAAGAAGCATGAGAGTAGAATAAATGCTGTAGAAATGCGGTCATTAAGGAGTATGTTAGGGATGAAGCTGAATGACAGAGTGAGAAATTGTTTAATAAGAGAAGAGTGTGGTTTGCAAGATGATGTTGTGACCAGGATTAAGAAAGGAATGCTTCGGTGGTTTGGCCATGTAGAAAGAATGAATGAGGAAAGAGTGACAAAGCAAATTTATGTTGCAGAGGTGAACGGCATAGTCGGGAAGGGTCGCCCTAGGCGAAAGTTTATCGACCAAATTGGCGATATATTAAAAATGGGCCAAATCAAGAGTACCTTTAACCGACGAGCGTGTATGCGTAGGTATATGGATGTGGAGGAAGCGAGAGAGGTGTGTCAGGATCGTGCCAAATGGAAGTCCATAATCTCTGCCTACCCCTCTGGGTGACAGGCGTGAGTGTTTATGTATATGTATGTATGTATTTTTTTTATTGTATCTGTCATTCTTTCGATGCACGACTTTTCCGCCACCAGGTCGGTGTTGCTTTCGAATGGGGTGATATATTTGTCAGCTTTTATAGCGGGGAAGTTAATTTGTTAGGAAAATGTAAAATGTGCAAAATAATTAAACAGAAAACCACTGAGGCATTGTTTTGAGTAATTAATATAAATTACTTTAGAAACAGAAAAACATTTATTTAAAATTAAGCTCTCAATTAAATGACAATGCATAACAAAAAACTTCTACTCATTTCTAAATAGCGACATCTGGGAGTGTCATTGGATCAAAGACGTATTAAAAAAGATAGACAGGTTACACACTAACATTATTGTATTTTAAAGTGGCGCAGGTAGTACTATATCTACGTACAGTTATTTATTATGACACGTTGCGCTAACAAAACGAGAAAAATGATACGGCATACCTATTGTTAGAAAAAGATAAATATACATCATTAGTTGCGTATTGATTGTTGCTGAGCGCTCATTGGCGCGAGCGCGTGACGTGGAAATGAACACACTAGCTAGCGTCAAAGTTTACACTAGCAGTTACTGTTGAAATTATAAAACCAATTATGAACAAAACATCTATATTCAAAATATTAATGAGACGTTTTTCTTGTCAATAACAGTTGCCGTGTAATTTGTGCACCACTTAAAAACACAGAAAGGCATTTTTACCACGAATAACTAGAAGATTTACACGCTGTAGCGAAGATATAGCCGCGAAGCGAGAGCGTGCCCGACTGAATACGAGTCGGGCAATTACCTGACTTTCGTATTTCCATTTTAGAGCGAGTATGACGTATCTATACTTTAAAAACATCTTAGCGTTGGATACGATTTAGTTCAACCCTTTCTGCCTTCTGATATCCTAGGATATTTGTCGTATCAGCACGAGTTCATTGTGCGTTCTCAAGAAAAATAAAATGTTTGGTTTCAAAGCTACTTACTGTTTTTACAACAACTTCAACAACTAATATTTCCATGTTTCAAAAAGTCCAATAAAAGATTCCATTTCGCTTTCGTAAAAATTCTAGATGCAGGTGTAAACTTTCAAATAGTTAAAAGTTGTTCTTTCTTCAAAACATCTTCCAAGTAATGAAATATTGGATGTGTAAACATTTTATTTTTTATTTTAATTCGGCTTAAAATATGTTTTAAAGGTGATTTAAGGACGTTTAGTATCATTTCTTACGTGCTCGAATTTAGATATTCGAATTGCAAGCTGACTCACGCATGCACACATTGAACCAGTTTCCCCGCTATATTTTATATATTGTACCTAACTAAACTTGATACTTTTTTAGATTAATAAAGGAAGAAAGACGGAGCGCTGTGTACATTTTAAATGAAGCTGAAACGATGCTCAACTTCTTGACACGCACTCGCGCATACATCTTGTTCTTTTTTTTTTATCAGCTCGTAAAAGTTTACTGATGGATGCACACATGGATGCACCTAAAACCATGGTAATGGTTACAAATGTTTTTAGATGCATGCATGTACTTAAGCGCGTGTTCTTACAAATGTTTTTAGTACATGTATGCATCTAAAAACATTTGTAACAATAAGGTGAGCATGGTTTTGGCTCGATTTTTGCATCAATGTTTCTTACTTTGTTGGTATGAGAATACTTGAAGTATTAGTTATTTTACAAGTATTAAGTAAAGTTAGTTGGCGAAACATTGCAATCGCATAACGATATCTGGCGTGATAATAATGTTCGTATTATTGAGAATGGGCCCACAAAATAAATAGTACTACGACCACATTAGATATACCTAACCTAACCTTACCTTCTGTATAGCTTCAGTTAGTATTTTCTCATTACCCATTTAGGTAATTTAAAAAAAATTAAACAGAAAAACAAAATGTGCAACTAATATACGAGTATTACCAAGTTCGAAAAAGTCCTATAAATGATTCCATGTCACTTTCGTACAAATTCTAGATGCAGGTGCAAACTTTCAAATAGTTAAAAGTTCTTCTTTCTTGAAAATATCTCCCAAGTAAAATATTGGATCTGTAAACATTTTATTTCTTATTTTCGTTGTATTTAAAATATCTTTTAAAAAAAATTATTTTCCTTAATTCATTTGAGTTTTTGTTATAGGAGATGGGGCAAACGAGTACGCGGCTCACCTGATGGTAAGTGACTACCGCCGCCCATGAACAACTGCAACACCAGGGAGGGAATTGCAGATGCGTTGCCGGCCTTTTTGCACATGTACGAGTACATAGTGCTCGAGGTTCATTTTAACCGTTATATTATAGTGCTGGTTGCAAACCCCTAAGGTATTCTTTTTCTTATAATCGTAAATTACGGATAATTTATTCATATATAAATGTAAATTAAAAAAAGTGATTTTAGTTTCTCTTCCAAGTCATACCATAAAGTTTTGTAATATGTTTAATTTTCTCCTAGTGCCGATTTTTTTGTTGAACATTGGTCGGTGGGGATTCCTTAAAACTTAAGGTCTCGTAACAGATTTAGCTAGACCTATGAGATTACGACAGCTGCGGCGCTGAGAGCCGGAATCCCGCACAGAACGAGTATTTCCATTACCTAAAAATGTTCCAGTACTGAATGTCTGTCCTTGTGTAATTTATGTTTGTAAGTTTCCTCCACGATACAGGAGAAAATCTTAGTGTGGGGGTAACGTCTTTTAACAGAGTAAACAGATCCCAGTATTTGCGCACTGCATCTGACGTGAATCCGATAAATGTTGATCCGAAGTAGTGATACTATAATTTGTATGAGTGGTTGCACTGTATATCCGAATTTCATTTTACGAAATCCAGAATAGAGTCAATAAAGTTAATCATGATATTCACGGACCGAAGTAACTGTATTATTATTTGTATTCACATTTGAGCGCTACCGAATGGAATCATGTTGTGGTGGTAGTGTATGCAGAATTCTTTTGCACGCTTCACAGCGTGATGGAGTGCTACTCTCGATATGTGGCCATACCTCAATTTCACTACATAAAATCGTTCTTATACTTTTAGCTAGACATCAAATCCATAGTATTATTAACGTTACAATAACTACAGACATATAATTATAAGATTAGTTTATTTTCTAATTGATTTACTTTAGATTATTTATTTATTTATTTAGAAAACCAACAGCTCTTATGAATATACAATGTTAATAATTTATAAATGATTATAACAGCCAATTATAGGTTTCCCTGTATAAATCTTAAATGGTATCTCCTACTCTTAATACATATCAAATGAGAACAAGGTGAAACTAGTAAACAATGACTAAGAGGCATGCACGTGCGCACGCGCGCGCACGCACGCATGTGTGTGCGTGTGTGTGTGTGTGTGTGTGTGTGTGTGTGTGTGTGTGTTCGTGTAGGTATGGGTATATAGATATATAAATAAATGTTTTATCATACTTATTATTTATAATATATCAATATAAAAAAAACAATAAACAACATATGAAATGATATACTTTAATGTTATAATAATAGGTATGCAAATAGATAAGTTATTTACAGTAAAAGCTTGAGAACTTCTTGTTTGAATTTATCTTTGGACATGAAAAATATATCTAAGTTCGAGAATTTTTTATTGTATATTGACATTACATTACATAACAAAAATATGTTATTAAAAAATATATGGGCTGTCGTCCGTTGGTCTGTGCGTCGGTGAGTCGTATCGCTTAATAGAAATGTAAGCAATAGATTGAGATATAAAGTATTAAGTAAGATTCCATATATTCTAAGGAAGATCCCTATTTATTTTTTTTATTGAACTCAACACCGTATAAAAGTTATTAATGAAAGTCGATCAGATTCTGTTTTATTAAGTGGCGAAGCTTGCGAAGTCACTTATTGATTTCACGATGTCTGTCCGTCTGTCCGTCTGTCCGTCTGTCCCACGATTATCTCGAGAACGGTTTCGAATTTTCAAATTCTGTTTTCAGCAATCGATTACTGATCACCCAGGCATCTGAACCTCCTATTTTTTTTTATTTTTATTTATTCATAGGACACCAGCAGTGCACACATTATTACATTTAATTGAACGTGAACTTAATCTAGGGACTGATGTGTGTGTACCCTTATAGGTGACACAGCATTACAAAATACTATAAAAATTAAGACAGGGCAGAGCTACAATAGCTTATAAAGAAATATGTCACAAAAAAAAAAGATAATGTATAAACAAGACAATAAAAAAATGCACATAACTAAGCAGCAGCTGTAGGGAACATGGATATTAAAATTATAATTAAATTATTCACAAATTATTTATAATAGTGATCTATTACATTTTTCCTATATTTAGGGAAAGTATCATGAAAATATCGACAATAGGCAACACACCACAGAGTGAATTATAGGTGTCACACATTCGCGGTACCGGGGCGTATGATCCCATGTTAGTCCTGGATTGAGGAGTGTGTAACAGTTTTGTTATTTTTTGTTTTGTAACAGTTTTTGAAACTGATTGCTCAACGACAACCATTAGAAACCGCTACAAAGCTGATTGCTTCGCCACTTTGCTATGCTGTTAGCTTGCTTGGAGACGGAGCAAACGAGCATCCGGGTCACCTGATGGTAAGTGACTACCGCCGCCCATGAACAACTGGAAAACCTGGGGAACAAGGGGAATTGCAGATGCGTTGCCGGCCTTTTCAAAAGGAGTAGGCTCTTTTCTTGAAGGTCCCTAAGTTGTATCGGTTCGGAAAAATCGCTGATGGTAATCGATTCCACAAGGAAGTTGTGCAAGGAAGAAAACATCTCCTAAATCTCAAAGTGGTGGACCGCCAATCATCCAGATGGTGTGGATGATATCGGGAGTTCTGCCGCGATGTGCGTTCGTGAATGGGATTAATCCGAACAATTCCTCAGAACACTCGCCGTGGTAAATGCGAAAGAAAATGCAAAGGGATGCAACATCTCTTCGCAGCGCTTATGAATCTAGCCGATCGGAATGGACTCGGTAGTCGACGATTCGAGCCGCTCTGCGCTGAATGCGGTCAAGTGGAAGGAATTGGCACTGGGGAGCCCCAGCCCAGAGATGGGAACAGTATTCCATGTGAGGCCGAACCTGCGCATTGTAAAGTTGCAGGCGTTGTGCCAGCACGAAATACTGTCCCGCTCTGCTGAGCACGCCAAGCTTTTTAGAGGCCAATTTGACCTTCTCTTCCAAGTGACCACGAAACTGCACGTCAGTCTATATGTCGACGCCGAGGATTCCGATACTGGCTGATGCATAGCCGGTATATAGAGCATAACCAGTGCTGTCATCCGCATAGCAATGAATGTTAACAGTTTGCAACATTATCATTGGTATGCAGAAGAAACTGCGTTGGAGATAGCACGCAGCCTTGTGGAACACCAGCGTTAATAGGCTTGTAGTCGGAGCATGCACCGTCTACAACGACCTTGATGCTCCGATCTGCTAGGAAGCTGGTGATCCAATTGCACAATTTCTCGGGAATACCATAGGAAGGGAGCTTCGAAAGAAGCGCTTTGTGCCAAACCCGATCGAAGGCCTTTGCAACGTCCAAACTAACGACCAATGCCTCCCGCTTGGACTCTACTGCCTCCGCCAATCTATAAGTCACGTACACCAGAAGATCACCAGCTGATCGACCCCGACGAAAACCGTATTGGAGGTCACTAATCAGCTGGTGATCCTCAAGGTACCACATGAGCTGGCAGTTTATAATGGAATCCATTATTTTGGAAAACAAGGAGGTGATGGCGATAGGCCTGTAGTGTAGTGTAGGATGGGTCTGAGCGATCGCCTTTTTAGGGATCGGGTGGACAAAAGCTGTATTCCATGATTTCGGGACTACGCCTAGGGAGTAGGAGTATCGGAAAAGACGTATTAGAATCGGTGCCAACTCCGGCGCGCACGTTCTCAGCACAATTGCGGTGATTCCGTCAGGCCCACTGGACTTGTGGATGTCCAGGGAGAGGAGTGCTTTGCGAACCGAGCACTGTGAGAACCACACATCCGGCATGCAGCACTCACACCGCGGGATGGTTGGCAGTGTGTTCCCTCCGTCATCAAGAGTCGAGTTGGACGCAAAAAGGGAGTCTAAAAGGTCGGCTTTCTCTTTTGCGACGTGGACCAGTGAGTCGTCCTCCCTGTGCAAACATGGTAGTGATGGCTTACAGAAATTCCCTCGGGCAGCCTTGGCCAGAGACCAGAAAGCACGGGTTCCCGAAGGAAGGCGAACTAGTTTCTCGCCAATTCTGCCTATGTGCTCTGACTTTGCCTTCGCAAGAACTCTTTTGAAGGACCTGGAGGCGAAATTATACTTGTTTTTATGTGGTGTTTACATACCGAATCGCCGAAGCCGTAGCCCAGGATTGATAACACTTCTGCTTACCGCGAGGGGGCAACCTGCAGAACGCAACCACGAGGGGAGCGTGAGTGGCACCACACTCCGGATCAGACAATGGTCCGAAGAGCCCAGAGGGGTATCGACGGAGATTTGATATCCGTCCGGATGAGAGGTCAGCAGAAGTTCCAACAAGTAAGGTGTATGATCCTTTACATCTGGAATCCGCGTAGGCGAAGTAACCACTAGTGTCAGACAATATGCCAAGGCAAAGTCATAAACAGATCTCCTCGCATGATCGGTAAAACGTGAACCGAGTCATTCGGCGTGGTGGGCGTTAAAATCGCCAAGGATCACGATCTCTGCGGATGGGACCTGTTGTAGCAAGGAATCTGTAGCCATTTGGACGTGGTCGATGAGACGGTCTGTTTCAGCATTACCGCTATGGGACCTACAGAGACACCCGTAGACGCGCGGATGGTTGTCGCTGTCAACGCGTAGTCAAAAGATGGACGGGTCCGAACCTTCAAGATTGCCGAGGCGTCGAGAACAGATGTCCTCTCTGACGTATACGCAAACTCCAGCACGAGGCACAAAGGAGTGCTTCAATTTGTACCCCGGGTAGGAGAGATACGAAGTATCAGCCGGAGAGTACACCTGCAGTGCCATTGTGCCATTTTGTTCGATAACTTTTTTCAATCTTGTAGGTAGAAACATAATCTCGTTGCTGTAGATATCTTGGGAATTTTGATCAAAAAGAGGATTTTTATCAAAAAACTGCGACGAGTATTTTTGACAGTACTCTCTTTATGTTAACCTAACACTGCCTAAAGAATTCTAAAGGAACCCAAACAGGTACAAATCTGTGGGTGCAAGGTCATAACTATATGGTGGATGTATTAACACTTCGAAATCAAGCTATCTCAATTTTTGCTGAGTGGCTAAAGATGTGATTCGCCTGGTGTTATCATGATGAAAGGCCAATCCTTTTCTGTTGATCAATTCCGGCCGTTTCTCAATTTCTAGCTTTAGTCTCATTAGTTGTTTGCAGTCCCGGCGGTAAAAGCTCATAATAAACGATGCCCTCCCAATTCCACCATACGCACAACATAAATTTTTTGCCTGTTAATCCAGATTTTACTACAGTTTGTACATGACTTTTGACATTCTACCTTTTGACCATGATTTTTTTCGAATGTTCTTGTCGTAGGTGATCCACTTTTCATCATTAGTGATCAATCTTTTCAAGAATGATCCGGTTTCTTTACGTTTCAATAGAGAATCGCAAATGGATACATGATTCATTAGGTTTCTCTCAGTGAGCTCTGGTGGTACCCAAATATCGAGTTGTTTTGTATAGCCAGACTTATTAAAATGGAAGCTTTTACAAAAACTTACTTCGCAAATATCCGCGTTATAAAATAAAATGATGTGTCTTAAGAAGCTTCTTCATACTAGGTAATCAAAAAATATTCATACTAGGTAGGAAAAAATCCTTTTTGAAGTCGGTTGAAAATTACTAGGGGCACACATGGTCAGTTAAAGTGATCAGTTGAACTGAATTACACCAAAAACTGACCATGAGTGTGAAATCTTAAGTAGAAATTTTTAACTGACAGCAACACACGTGTTTTTCCGGGCGCACGGTCAGTTAAAGTAATCAATTGAACTGACGTACATCCAAAAACTCACCGTGACCGAGAAATCTTAAGTTGCAATTTGAATTCAGTGAGGAAATCGTTTTGGCTTACACGTGCTTTCAAAGTGCTCTTAAATGGGGAGGAGTTGAGTCTTGTCGATACCACTGTTTTTATTGGTATTACTATCGACTCAAAGCTTCAATGGGGCCCACATATTTTTTTTTATAGGATAAGGGTGAAAAACGAGCACACAGTCCACCTGATGTTAAGTGACTGCTGTGGCCCATAGACATCTACATCTATCTTGTATTACGAATCAAAATGCATATACGTTGTCACGCGTGAGGTCTAAGATGGAATGCTTCGTTTCCAGTAAAAAGGGTCTCCGGTTATCTACACTCACCATACGAAACACAGCAGCGTTAAGCTGCTATTTTACGCTGGTATTCTGTGAGATCTAAATTAGCAAGTTCTGCAGCATATGATGTAAGAAAGATTAGAAGTCTCACTACACATAGATTCATTTATTTTAGTTACTTTCATAGCGTGATGTCGATGGAATTTTGCTATGGGGTAATGCGACTGACCTCGAGGCAAAGAGATTTAAATATATAGGTATAATTGAAGCTATATTTGTTTTGCAAAAGAGAGCAGTACGGGCGATTTATAATCTAAATTGTAAAGAGTCCCTTAGAGAAAAATTTAAAGAAATAAACATATTAACTTTGGCATCGCAATATATTTATGAAAATGTAATATATGTACATAAAAACATAAATAGCTTTGATAAGAATAAAGATTAATTAATTAATTAATTACTTTAAACACTAGGAACAAACATAAGCTTGTAATACCAGTTACTAGACTCCACAGAATTAGTAATTCTTTTATGGGGCAATGTATTATACTCTTTTACAACAAAATCCCAGAAAATGTACAAATTTTGTCAATAAATAAATTTAAATGCTTTATTAAAAAAATGTACAAAAAGGGTTATTATAATATCAAAGAATACATAAGTAAAAAACCCCTGGGAATGAGGTGATCACCACCATGCTGGTTCTATTAAAACTCATTTAAACTTTGTACAAACAAAAAAATAAACAAAATTATTGTAAAGTGAAATATGTTTAAAAAAAAACTCCTGCTGGGTTTCATGCTGGTTCTTCCCAGGACAGAGGTATTTTCCGGACCAGTGGTAAATAAAAAATTACTTTCAATAAGTATAATGTAATAATCCATATAGAATAAAAATTATTCTATTCTATTCTACGCGTTTTAACTGACCGTGTTGTGTCGAACATTAGTCATTGTAGCATATATTACCATATTACTTCAATGGTTTTAATTAGGATTTTTTTATAAATTCTCAAAACTTTAGAACCAACACTGTTGGCAACCAGCAATTGCTATACGTTTAATCTCCATTTCCACCACACGTGGTAGAGCCATGCTGCAGCTATGTATATTAATAGTATAGTTGTAACGGATTAGTAAGCTGAAGTGGCAACGGGCCGGCCATATAGCTCGAAGAACCGACAACCTATGGGGTAGAAAGGTTCTTGAGTGGCGGCCTCGTACTGGCGGACGAAGTGTAGGGTATACTCCCACTAGATGGAGTGACGAACTGGTAAGATATGCAGGAAGTCGATGGATGTAGATGGCTCAGGACCGTGCTTTGTGGCATTCCTTGGGGGAGGCCTATGTTCAGCAGTGGACTTGTGAAGGGCTGATAGTTGAAATATGAATGGGTCGGCTCGACCGGGGAAGGACCATGCTCTCACAGAATACCAGCGTAAAATAGCAGCTCAATGCTGCTGTGTTTCGTATGGTGAGTACAGAGAACCGGAGACCTATTTTACTGAAAAAAGGCATTCTATCTTAGTCCTCATGGCTGACAACGCATCTGCATTTTATTTCGCAAACGAAGATAGATGTAGATGTCTATGGGCCACAGCAACCACTTACCATCAGATGGGTTGTGTGCTGGTTTGTCACCCTTATTCTATAAAAACCCATATATTTTTATAGGAGACGGGGCAAACGTGCATGCGGCTCACTGCTGGTGGTGGCTGATGTAAAATTGACACGTTTACGGCTACCTTGCATATTATATCTCATATTCAAAAGGTGAAGGACGACGTCTCATATCCATAAGTCATCACTAGCAACTCGCACTAGTTGTACAGTCTTGTTTTCATGTTCTGAGATATACCTGAAGAGATGTATCGTAATCTCACGAACCTGCCCAACGCTGTTCAATATGTTAATTAATACAGTGTATAAATTAAGGTCAAAATGCATTCTTCGAGACTATTTGTCTTTTAAAACTAAGACGACGAAGAAACAAGTCGAGCAATTGGTATTTAATGGTTGTTAGCACGAATGTGTTGGCTCGATCGGGGAAGGACCACGCTCTCACAGAATTCCAGCGCAAAATAAAAGCTTTACTCGTATGTCACTGTTTCGTATGGTGAGTGTATAGAACCGGGGACATTTTTTACTAACTCCATCTTAGTCCACTGGAGGGAGAGCACATCTGCATTTTGATTTTTAATCGGAGATAGATTTAGATGACTTTGCCATATTTAAGCTTTGTGACTTGCCTGAATATGACTATAGCCATGGTAATGCTATAGTCGTTTTTTAATAAATTTATTAGAACTTTGAATTATTTTAGTGGGAAATAATGGGGGTGTAATTAGATATACATAATGTACGCAGGGCATAATATCAGCCGTCAGGTTGTTTTTACGTAATAGAGCAACGCTGCAGCTATATTAATAGTATAGTTGTAGCACGAATGGGTCGGCTCGACCGGGGTAGGACCACGCTCTCACAGAATACCAGCGTAAAATAGCAGATTAATGCTGCTGTGTTTCGTATGGTGAGTGTAGAGAACCGGAGGCCCTTTTTACTGGAAACGAGGCATTCCATCTTCGCCATCACAACGCATCTGCATTTCGATTCGTAATTGAGGATAAATGTAGATGTCTATGGGTCACAGGAACCACTTACCATCAGGTGGATTGTGTGCTCGTTTGTCACCTTTATCCTATAAAAGAAGAAGTACTAAAATTCAGACATGTATTTTAATTCAGGGTTGTTATAAACTGAAATAAATGTAAAAAATTTAATATAATGGACTTCCGCAGAGTAACGCCTGATTCCATTAATTATCTGAAATAAATGTTATTAATTATAATGTCTATGTTATAAAATTGGTTTGTGAATTGAAAGTTTAGCCAAAGATGTTTTAATTTTCAATTGTTTTCAATTTTCATGAGAAAGATAAAAATAAGCAAAAATAATTATAACTTAGTATATAAACGAAAAACTTAGGAAGCAAAGCTGCTCAGCCGTGCTTTGCGGCAACCTATGAAGGAAATCATATCCAGCAGTGGACATGTGGTGTGCTGTAATGATGGTGATGTTTCGAAAACTTGGACGATTAATTTGTAAGAAATCGAAATGCGACATAATTTTTATCACAATTTACAATAACAAATTAATTGGGTTGGGAGTAAGAAAGAAATTTTTATATGTTTACGCGGAATTAAGCAAATTAGTTTATAACAACCCCATTATAATGGATTTCCGCAAAGTAACGCCTGATTCTATTAATTATAATAACAAATTAACTAATAGTTTAGTGTCAAAAGAAAAATTGAAGTTCTTAAAACCAAGACACTTCAGTAAGTGTACGTAATAAAACATTAAAACAAAATCATATTGCATACTCGTTTCACGCATGATTTAAAATTAATGTTGTTACGAATTTATTACTGTGCATTTAAAACTTACCTACAATAAGATACCAAACGACTCGAAGGATCGAAGGGCATAAGCCTATGCTAGGCTGGCATATTATACACTGTCATTAGATACACAAAAGAACGACATTCGGCACAGGATGGCTGGAATTTAAGCCATTACAACTTTTTTTTGTTTATCGTCGTTTTTGATATTGTTCTTGTAATATTTTTTTGATTAAATAACCTATCGATTAAAACAAGATATTGTGCTCTTATTAAAATAGTACGACTTTTAAAGTTGAAATTGACACTAAACGGGTGGGTAATAGGGACGGGGCATCCACCCTAGATTGATAGATTATAGATAATCTAGGGACACACATCAGTCCCTAGATTGATAGATAATCTAGGGACTGATGTGTGTGTACCCTTATAGGTGACACAGCATTACAAAATACTATAAAAATTAAGACAGGGCAGAGCTACAATAGCTTATAAAGAAATATGTCACAAAAAAAAAAGATAATGTATAAACAAGACAATAAAAAAATGCACATAACTAAGCAGCAGCTGTAGGGAACATGGATATTAAAATTATAATTAAATTATTCACAAATTATTTATAATAGTGATCTATTACATTTTTCCTATATTTAGGGAAAGTATCATGAAAATATCGACAATAGGCAACACACCACAGAGTGAATTATAGGTGTCACACATTCGCGGTACCGGGGCGTATGATCCCATGTTAGTCCTGGATTGAGGAGTGTGTAACAGTTTTGTTATTTTTTGTTTTGTAACAGTTTTTGAAACTGATTGCTCAACGACAACCATTAGAAACCGCTACAAAGCTGATTGCTTCGCCACTTTGCTATGCTGTTAGCTTGCTTGGTTTATTTTTCTTGTAAAAATTATCGTCACATATGTTTTTTCAAAGTTATTTTTTTTTAAATATAGGAGACGGAGCAAACGAGCATCCGGGTCACCTGATGGTAAGTGACTACCGCCGCCCATGAACAACTGGAAAACCTGGGGAACAAGGGGAATTGCAGATGCGTTGCCGGCCTTTTCAAAAGGAGTAGGCTCTTTTCTTGAAGGTCCCTAAGTTGTATCGGTTCGGAAAAATCGCTGACGGTAATCGATTCCACAAGGAAGTTGTGCAAGGAAGAAAACATCTCCTAAATCTCAAAGTGGTGGACCGCCAATCATCCAGATGGTGTGGATGATATCGGGAGTTCTGCCGCGATGTGCGTTCGTGAATGGGATTAATCCGAACAATTCCTCAGAACACTCGCCGTGGTAAATGCGAAAGAAAATGCAAAGGGATGCAACATCTCTTCGCAGCGCTTATGAATCTAGCCGATCGGAATGGACTCGGTAGTCGACGATTCGAGCCGCTCTGCGCTGGATGCGGTCAAGTGGAAGGAATTGGCACTGGAGAGCCCCAGCCCAGAGATGGGAACAGTATTCCATGTGAGGCCGAACCTGCGCATTGTAAAGTTGCAGGCGTTGTGCCAGCACGAAATACTGTCCCGCTCTGCTGAGCACGCCAAGCTTTTTAGAGGCCAATTTGACCTTCTCTTCCAAGTGACCACGAAACTGCACGTCAGTCTATATGTCGACGCCGAGGATTCCGATACTGGCTGATGCATAGCCGGTATATAGAGCATAACCAGTGCTGTCATCCGCATAGCAATGAATGTTACCAGTTTGCAACATTATCATTGGTATGCAGAAGAAACTGCGTTGGAGATAGCACGCAGCCTTGTGGAACACCAGCGTTAATAGGCTTGTAGTCGGAGCATGCACCGTCTACAACGACCTTGATGCTCCGATCTGCTAGGAAGCTGGTGATCCAATTGCACAATTTCTCGGGAATACCATAGGAAGGGAGCTTCGAAAGAAGCGCTTTGTGCCAAACCCGATCGAAGGCCTTTGCAACGTCCAAACTAACGACCAATGCCTCCCACTTGGACTCTACTGCCTCCGCCAATCTATAAGTCACGTACACCAGAAGATCACCAGCTGATCGACCCCGACGAAAACCGTATTGGAGGTCACTAATCAGCTGGTGATCCTCAAGGTACCACATGAGCTGGCAGTTTATAATGGAATCCATTATTTTGGAAAACAAGGAGGTGATGGCGATAGGCCTGTAGTGTAGTGTAGGATGGGTCTGAGCGATCGCCTTTTTAGGGATCGGGTGGACAAAAGCTGTATTCCATGATTTCGGGACTACGCCTAGGGAGTAGGAGTATCGGAAAAGACGTATTAGAATCGGTGCCAACTCCGGCGCGCACGTTCTCAGCACAATTGCGGTGATTCCGTCAGGCCCACTGGACTTGTGGATGTCCAGGGAGAGGAGTGCTTTGCGAACCGAGCACTGTGAGAACCACACATCCGGCATGCAGCACTCACACCGCGGGATGGTTGGCAGTGTGTTCCCTCCGTCATCAAGAGTCGAGTTGGACGCAAAAAGGGAGTCTAAAAGGTCGGCTTTCTCTTTTGCGACGTGGACCAGTGAGTCGTCCTCCCTGTGCAAACATGGTAGTGATGGCTTACAGAAATTCCCTCGGGCAGCCTTGGCCAGAGACCAGAAAGCACGGGTTCCCGAAGGAAGGCGAACTAGTTTCTCGCCAATTCTGCCTATGTGCTCTGACTTTGCCTTCGCAAGAACTCTTTTGAAGGACCTGGAGGCGAAATTATACTTGTTTTTATGTGGTGTTTACATACCGAATCGCCGAAGCCGTAGCCCAGGATTGATAACACTTCTGCTTACCGCGAGGGGGCAACCTGCAGAACGCAACCACGAGGGGAGCGTGAGTGGCACCACACTCCGGATCAGACAATGGTCCGAAGAGCCCAGAGGGGTATCGACGGAGATTTGATATCCGTCCGGATGAGAGGTCAGCAGAAGTTCCAACAAGTAAGGTGTATGATCCTTTACATCTGGAATCCGCGTAGGCGAAGTAACCACTAGTGTCAGACAATATGCCAAGGCAAAGTCATAAACAGATCTCCCCGCATGATCGGTAAAACGTGAACCGAGTCATTCGGCGTGGTGGGCGTTAAAATCGCCAAGGATCACGATCTCTGCGGATGGGACCTGTTGTAGCAAGGAATCTGTAGCCATTTGGACGTGGTCGATGAGACGGTCTGTTTCAGCATTACCGCTATGGGACCTACAGAGACACCCGTAGACGCGCGGATGGTTGTCGCTGTCAACGCGTAGTCAAAAGATGGACGGGTCCGAACCTTCAAGATTGCCGAGGCGTCGAGAACAGATGTCCTCTCTGACGTATACGCAAACTCCAGCACGAGGCACAAAGGAGTGCTTCAATTTGTACCCCGGGTAGGAGAGATACGAAGTACAGCCGGAGAGTACACCTGCAGTGCCATTGTGCCATTTTGTTCGATAACTTTTTTCAATCTTGTAGGTAGAAACATAATCTCGTTGCTGTAGATATCTTGGGAATTTTGATCAAAAAGAGGATTTTTATCAAAAAACTGCGACGAGTATTTTTGACAGTCCTCTCTTTATGTTAACCTGACACTGCCTAAAGAATTCTAAAGGAACCCAAACAGGTACAAATCTGTGGGTGCAAGGTCATAACTATATGGTGGATGTATTAACACTTCGAAATCAAGCTATCCCAATTTTTGCTGAGTGGCTAAAGATGTGATTCGCCTGGTGTTATCATGATGAAAGGCCAATCCTTTTCTGTTGATCAATTCCGGTCGTTTCTCAATTTCTAGCTTTAGTCTCATTAGTTGTTTGCAGTCCCGGCGGTAAAAGCTCATAATAAACGATGCCCTCCCAATTCCACCATACGCACAACATACATTTTTTGCCTGTTAATCCAGATTTTACTACAGTTTGTACATGACTTTTGACATTCTACCTTTTGACCATGATTTTTTTCGAATGTTCTTGTCGTAGTTCTGTGTCGAATGATCCGGTTTCTTTACGTTTCAATAGAGAATCGCAAATGGATACATGATTCATTAGGTTTCTCTCAGTGAGCTCTGGTGGTACCCAAA
Organism: Parnassius mnemosyne; assembly: GCA_963668995.1. Lineage (NCBI taxonomy): Eukaryota > Metazoa > Arthropoda > Insecta > Lepidoptera > Papilionidae > Parnassius > Parnassius mnemosyne. The sequence goes on from CAVLGL010000115.1 coordinate 4,250,442, forward strand.
TATCGAGTTGTTTTGTATAGCCAGACTTATTAAAATGGAAGCTTTTACTAAAACTTACTTCGCAAATATCCGCGTTATAAAATAAAATGATGTGTCTTAAGAAGCTTCTTCATACTAGGTAATCAAAAAATATTCATACTAGGTAGGAAAAAATCCTTTTTGAAGTCGGTTGAAAATTACTAGGGGCACACATGGTCAGTTAAAGTGATCAGTTGAACTGAATTACACCAAAAACTGACCATGAGTGTGAAATCTTAAGTAGAAATTTTTAACTGACAGCAACACACGTGTTTTTCCGGGCGCACGGTCAGTTAAAGTAATCAATTGAACTGACGTACATCCAAAAACTCACCGTGACCGAGAAATCTTAAGTTGCAATTTGAATTCAGTGAGGAAATCGTTTTGGCTTACACGTGCTTTCAAAGTGCTCTTAAATGGGGAGGAGTTGAGTCTTGTCGATACCACTGTTTTTATTGGTATTACTATCGACTCAAAGCTTCAATGGGGCCCACATATTTTTTTTTATAGGATAAGGGTGAAAAACGAGCACACAGTCCACCTGATGTTAAGTGACTGCTGTGGCCCATAGACATCTACATCTATCTTGTATTACGAATCAAAATGCATATACGTTGTCACGCGTGAGGTCTAAGATGGAATGCCTCGTTTCCAGTAAAAAGGGTCTCCGGTTATCTACACTCACCATACGAAACACAGCAGCGTTAAGCTGCTATTTTACGCTGGTATTCTGTGAGATCTAAATTAGCAAGTTCTGCAGCATATGATGTAAGAAAGATTAGAAGTCTCACTACACATAGATTCATTTATTTTAGTTACTTTCATAGCGTGATGTCGATGGAATTTTGCTATGGGGTAATGCGACTGACCTCGAGGCAAAGAGATTTAAATATATAGGTATAATTGAAGCTATATTTGTTTTGCAAAAGAGAGCAGTACGGGCGATTTATAATCTAAATTGTAAAGAGTCCCTTAGAGAAAAATTTAAAGAAATAAACATATTAACTTTGGCATCGCAATATATTTATGAAAATGTAATATATGTACATAAAAACATAAATAGCTTTGATAAGAATAAAGATTAATTAATTAATTAATTACTTTAAACACTAGGAACAAACATAAGCTTGTAATACCAGTTACTAGACTCCACAGAATTAGTAATTCTTTTATGGGGCAATGTATTATACTCTTTTACAACAAAATCCCAGAAAATGTACAAATTTTGTCAATAAATAAATTTAAATGCTTTATTAAAAAAATGTACAAAAAGGGTTATTATAATATCAAAGAATACATAAGTAAAAAACCCCTGGGAATGAGGTGATCACCACCATGCTGGTTCTATTAAAACTCATTTAAACTTTGTACAAACAAAAAAATAAACAAAATTATTGTAAAGTGAAATATGTTTAAAAAAAAACTCCTGCTGGGTTTCATGCTGGTTCTTCCCAGGACAGAGGTATTTTCCGGACCAGTGGTAAATAAAAAATTACTTTCAATAAGTATAATGTAATAATCCATATAGAATAAAAATTATTCTATTCTATTCTACGCGTTTTAACTGACCGTGTTGTGTCGAACATTAGTCATTGTAGCATATATTACCATATTACTTCAATGGTTTTAATTAGGATTTTTTTATAAATTCTCAAAACTTTAGAACCAACACTGTTGGCAACCAGCAATTGCTATACGTTTAATCTCCATTTCCACCACACGTGGTAGAGCCATGCTGCAGCTATGTATATTAATAGTATAGTTGTAACGGATTAGTAAGCTGAAGTGGCAACGGGCCGGCCATATAGCTCGAAGAACCGACAACCTATGGGGTAGAAAGGTTCTTGAGTGGCGGCCTCGTACTGGCGGACGAAGTGTAGGGTATACTCCCACTAGATGGAGTGACGAACTGGTAAGATATGCAGGAAGTCGATGGATGTAGATGGCTCAGGACCGTGCTTTGTGGCATTCCTTGGGGGAGGCCTATGTTCAGCAGTGGACTTGTGAAGGGCTGATAGTTGAAATATGAATGGGTCGGCTCGACCGGGGAAGGACCATGCTCTCACAGAATACCAGCGTAAAATAGCAGCTCAATGCTGCTGTGTTTCGTATGGTGAGTACAGAGAACCGGAGACCTATTTTACTGAAAAAAGGCATTCTATCTTAGTCCTCATGGCTGACAACGCATCTGCATTTTATTTCGCAAACGAAGATAGATGTAGATGTCTATGGGCCACAGCAACCACTTACCATCAGATGGGTTGTGTGCTGGTTTGTCACCCTTATTCTATAAAAACCCATATATTTTTATAGGAGACGGGGCAAACGTGCATGCGGCTCACTGCTGGTGGTGGCTGATGTAAAATTGACACGTTTACGGCTACCTTGCATATTATATCTCATATTCAAAAGGTGAAGGACCACGTCTCATATCCATAAGTCATCACTAGCAACTCGCACTAGTTGTACAGTCTTGTTTTCATGTTCTGAGATATACCTGAAGAGATGTATCGTAATCTCACGAACCTGCCCAACGCTGTTCAATATGTTAATTAATACAGTGTATAAATTAAGGTCAAAATGCATTCTTCGAGACTATTTGTCTTTTAAAACTAAGACGACGAAGAAACAAGTCGAGCAATTGGTATTTAATGGTTGTTAGCACGAATGTGTTGGCTCGATCGGGGAAGGACCACGCTCTCACAGAATTCCAGCGCAAAATAAAAGCTTTACTCGTATGTCACTGTTTCGTATGGTGAGTGTAAAGAACCGGGGACATTTTTTACTAACTCCATCTTAGTCCACTGGAGGGAGAGCACATCTGCATTTTGATTTTTAATCGGAGATAGATTTAGATGACTTTGCCATATTTAAGCTTTGTGACTTGCCTGAATATGACTATAGCCATGGTAATGCTATAGTCGTTTTTTAATAAATTTATTAGAACTTTGAATTATTTTAGTGGGAAATAATGGGGGTGTAATTAGATATACATAATGTACGCAGGGCATAATATCAGCCGTCAGGTTGTTTTTACGTAATAGAGCAACGCTGCAGCTATATTAATAGTATAGTTGTAGCACGAATGGGTCGGCTCGACCGGGGTAGGACCACGCTCTCACAGAATACCAGCGTAAAATAGCAGATTAATGCTGCTGTGTTTCGTATGGTGAGTGTAGAGAACCGGAGGCCCTTTTTACTGGAAACGAGGCATTCCATCTTCGCCATCACAACGCATCTGCATTTCGATTCGTAATCGAGGATAAATGTAGATGTCTATGGGTCACAGGAACCACTTACCATCAGGTGGATTGTGTGCTCGTTTGTCACCTTTATCCTATAAAAGAAGAAGTACTAAAATTCAGACATGTATTTTAATTCAGGGTTGTTATAAACTGAAATAAATGTAAAAAATTTAATATAATGGACTTCCGCAGAGTAACGCCTGATTCCATTAATTATCTGAAATAAATGTTATTAATTATAATGTCTATGTTATAAAATTGGTTTGTGAATTGAAAGTTTAGCCAAAGATGTTTTTAATTTTCAATTGTTTTCAATTTTCATGAGAAAGATAAAAATAAGCAAAAATAATTATAACTTAGTATATAAACGAAAAACTTAGGAAGCAAAGCTGCTCAGCCGTGCTTTGCGGCAACCTATGAAGGAAATCATATCCAGCAGTGGACATGTGGTGTGCTGTAATGATGGTGATGTTTCAAAAACTTGGACGATTAATTTGTAAGAAATCGAAATGCGACATAATTTTTATCACAATTTACAATAACAAATTAATTGGGTTGGGAGTAAGAAAGAAATTTTTATATGTTTACGCGGAATTAAGCAAATTAGTTTATAACAACCCCATTATAATGGATTTCCGCAAAGTAACGCCTGATTCTATTAATTATAATAACAAATTAACTAATAGTTTAGTGTCAAAAGAAAAATTGAAGTTCTTAAAACCAAGACACTTCAGTAAGTGTACGTAATAAAACATTAAAACAAAATCATATTGCATACTCGTTTCACGCATGATTTAAAATTAATGTTGTTACGAATTTATTACTGTGCATTTAAAACTTACCTACAATAAGATACCAAACGACTCGAAGGATCGAAGGGCATAAGCCTATGCTAGGCTGGCATATTATACACTGTCATTAGATACACAAAAGAACGACATTCGGCACAGGATGGCTGGAATTTAAGCCATTACAACTTTTTTTTGTTTATCGTCGTTTTTGATATTGTTCTTGTAATATTTTTTTGATTAAATAACCTATCGATTAAAACAAGATATTGTGCTCTTATTAAAATAGTACGACTTTTAAAGTTGAAATTGACACTAAACGGGTGGGTAATAGGGACGGGGCATCCACCCTAGATTGATAGATTATAGATAATCTAGGGACACACATCAGTCCCTAGATTGATAGATAATCTAGGGACTGATGTGTGTGTACCCTTATAGGTGACACAGCATTACAAAATACTATAAAAATTAAGACAGGGCAGAGCTACAATAGCTTATAAAGAAATATGTCACAAAAAAAAAAGATAATGTATAAACAAGACAATAAAAAAATGCACATAACTAAGCAGCAGCTGTAGGGAACATGGATATTAAAATTATAATTAAATTATTCACAAATTATTTATAATAGTGATCTATTACATTTTTCCTATATTTAGGGAAAGTATCATGAAAATATCGACAATAGGCAACACACCACAGAGTGAATTATAGGTGTCACACATTCGCGGTACCGGGGCGTATGATCCCATGTTAGTCCTGGATTGAGGAGTGTGTAACAGTTTTGTTATTTTTTGTTTTGTAACAGTTTTTGAAACTGATTGCTCAACGACAACCATTAGAAACCGCTACAAAGCTGATTGCTTCGCCACTTTGCTATGCTGTTAGCTTGCTTGGTTTATTTTTCTTGTAAAAATTATCGTCACATATGTTTTTTCAAAGTTATTTTATTTTAAATATAGGAGACGGAGCAAACGAGCATCCGGGTCACCTGATGGTAAGTGACTACCGCCGCCCATGAACAACTGGAAAACCTGGGGAACAAGGGGAATTGCAGATGCGTTGCCGGCCTTTTCAAAAGGAGTAGGCTCTTTTCTTGAAGGTCCCTAAGTTGTATCGGTTCGGAAAAATCGCTGATGGTAATCGATTCCACAAGGAAGTTGTGCAAGGAAGAAAACATCTCCTAAATCTCAAAGTGGTGGACCGCCAATCATCCAGATGGTGTGGATGATATCGGGAGTTCTGCCGCGATGTGCGTTCGTGAATGGGATTAATCCGAACAATTCCTCAGAACACTCGCCGTGGTAAATGCGAAAGAAAATGCAAAGGGATGCAACATCTCTTCGGATCTCGATCGGATCACGATCTCTGCGGATGGGACCTGTTGTAGCAAGGAATCTGTAGCCATTTGGACGTGGTCGATGAGTCGGTCTGTTTCGGCATTACCGCTATGGGACCTATAGAGGCACCCGTAGACGCGCGGATGGTCGTCGCTGTCTACGCGTAGCCAAAGGATGGACTGGTCCGAACCTTCAAGACTGCCGAGGCGTCGAGAACAGATGTCCTCTCTGACATACACGCAAACTCCAGCCCGAGGCACAAAGGAGTGCTCCAATTTGTACCCCGGGTAGGAGAGATATGAAATGAGCGGAATTTTGCCCCCCCCCCCCCCCCCCAGAATACGCGGGGCAGCCTGAGCACCCACGCTCAGGATTGGAATAACATGGTCGTGGATGCTCAGCGAGGGATTCTCCAGGGGTACTGGTACCCTTCTGGGGTAGTCTATTGTCTAATTCCGCTACCATGTTGATGGGGGGGGGGGGGGGGGAATTGGGCCACCGGCCACCTGCACTCACCAGACGAAACGCAGAAGCAGAGCCTCTACTTCACGCCGGTATTCTCTGAGGTCGTGGTACCAACCCGGCTCGAGCCGGCCCATACGTGCAACAGCAAAAACTGCTGCGGGGCTCTACCACCGTTTGTACTATGTCTCTGATATATACATATGTATAACATTCGCGCAAGTGCAAGCAATAAGTTGACAAAGTTTTATCGCTAGCTAGGTATGGTAACGCATCCCCCCCGAACGAGTTCCCGCTTTGTTGTGGCGAGGGGGCTTAGTAGCCGTGGCTTGGTCACCCACGGTAAACAAAGAGGAACTCCTTGGCTGGCCCTTGGTGTAAGGCCGGCCCGAGGTGGCCACTCCGAGTGGGCTTGGCGAACCCAATTCGGATGTGTGTCGGTGGACTGCGGTGAGAGGGGTGTCCCCTACCGCTGCAGCCGAGGTGGAGTCGCGGAGGAAGAGGAGTGTTGGTATGGCGATGCGCCACTCGCCCTATCCTCCGCGACTCAGACGGGGCCGCACCGTTAACTGTTGCGGTGGTGGTGGGGCTGCGGGGGGAGAGGAGTGCCGGTATTGCGAGGCGCCGCTCTCCCTACCCTCCGAAGCCAAATCTTGGCTGGCGGTGGAGCTATAGACCAGATCTGCCGCTGGGGTCAGGAAGGCTGGTGCTTCTGACTGCTAGTTTTTCCTGGCCCGATGGCCTTCATGCATCGGATACGGGAGTGTCCGTTGCGCATGTGAAATTGGAGGCCGAGGAGAAGGGCGCTCCATGTGTTCTGGTGCGCCTTACCTGAGGAGGAGATGGGGAGGAGTAGTCCTCTCCCGAGGGGAGGCCGCCATGGGGCGGCCAGCGCAGGTGGGCCCGCGGATGTGTGCGAAAGCGTTCCCGTGGCCCTGCCAATATGCGACAAAGGTGGAACACTATGGGGTTTTAGTCGGTGCGAGTCCGACATAATCCGTCCTTGCCTCCGCGAGGCGGGTATGCGTAGGCATTTTCCCATGTAAAAAAAAAGGTATGGCAACGCATAAAATACGAAGAAAATTTTTATATATTAGATATGTTTGCCACATTTTGTGGCATTCTTTGGGGGAGGCCTATGTTCAGCAGTGGACTTGTGAAGGGCTGTAATGATGATGATGATGATGATGAAGATATGTTTGTTTCTGCTAACCTAACCATAGAGTATTTTTTGCTTCCGATCCCAAAATCAGAATCAAATCTGAGTAAACACAAATCTCGAAAACTTGAAGTGAATTCGTAAATCGATTGTGCACTGCGTCCGATTCGAATCAGAGAAATACAATTATCGCTTGGATTCTTCAGAATCGTAAGCTTTGGCCATTTTGGTACTGTTTCACATACAGCGCTTTGGCCTTTCATTATGTTGTGTCCTCTCAATTGCCATTTTTTTTACCATTATTATACGCACGAAGACGCAGGCAAGGTGTCCATCTGGGTAGTCCAACCTCTTATCTATTTGCCTATTTCTGCCGTCTAATAGATACTGCTAGACAATGCTCAAATGGAAATATAAATCGACCTTACTTTTGTCAGTTTCTGATGTCCTAGTACATTCTGGATGCAATTCATGTGTTCTGCAAATTTCTTCTTTTATAAAAAGACTTTTCCTCTAGGTTATACCTTACCTACTTACCTGGCCAATCCACGCATTCAGATCATCAAAGCTTGAGCCTCTCTGCCGTCATTGATTTTGTGAGCTGGACTTAGGCTAATAAATCGAATATAAAAATATTAACTAACACTGCAGTAAGTATGTACTTAATACTAATTTTTACTACAATTTTGTTATTTGGTTATTAAACAAAAATTGTCTGAAGAAAATAAACATGCAAAATGCTTTTAATAAATTTGAAACAAGAATTTTTTTGGAACTGATGTTGGTTCAGAAATAGAATAAAACTATTTCAAACAAATTCAAAAGGCAGGTGTGATGTTTGTAACTATTTTCCGCCTGCATGAATATGATATGAATGATGACATGATGGATGTATCGCGACTTTTTGTAACTGTCAGCCAGAAAAAGAGACTTCTGATATATTGTGATTAAATAAAATACTTATACCATGGACGTATAGTTCTTGTGAAAGTATGTTGTGCATTTTTCGCTGTATAACTTATATTATACTCGTATCTTCTTATTTATTTGGTCTAAGTTTGCATGAGATGGGGTGAGTGTTTTCGTGTGTAAAACTTTAAATTAGATCCTTAAATGTGACTTTAAACACCTGTTCGACCCCCAATTATTTCTGTCTGTTGCCTATTATGTATTGTCTGCCTATAGCAAAGGATAGGAAAATCTCTTGGAATTAGGGTTACCATATCTCAGGATTTGTCCTGAGATTTCAGGATTTTTAGACTTCTCAGGATTGCGGCTGGACTTTGCAAATCTCATGAAATCTCAGGATTTTTAGAACTTTCAATATAATACAGCTTACATTTTAAAAGATCTCTTAATAAAAAGTTAAACAAACTAAAAATAATTTTCCTTTGGTAATAATTCCACAATTAAAATCAAAACTTATTTATCCAAGTAGGTACTTAAACCGTTTTATCATACTTAATATGTGAAAATACCTTTTTAAGTAAGGTTTTCTTCTCAAACTGTAGAACAATCTCAGGATTTTTAAATGGAAATCAGGCCTCTTCTCCGGACTTTTAATTTTTTCATCTGGTAATCCTACTTGGAATTGACCATGAACAATTATGTAGTTCCCCAAAATTATGAAGTTCTAGTACATTCATCGAGAGGCTCACGTGTTCGCTACCGTATTCGAAACTACCTTTTAAACCGCTAAATTGCATTGCTCCTTCTTTATATGTTAAAAATCAAAGACTATAAAACATAGAATTATTACGCATAATTCTATGCTGTAAAAGTTATCTATAATAACTTGTAGCCATTTTGTAGGTGGTGACAAAATCCCGTTGCTGTAGAATCGAATCGAATCTTGGGATTTTTATAAAGACAAGTAGTTTTGACAGTCCTATCTTGATGTTAAACTAATGCTATCCAAAGAATTCTGAAGAGACCGAAACAGGTGAAAATGTAAGGGTTCAAGACTATATGGTGGATGCGAGTTAGATAATTTCTTTCGCTTTTTGTTGTCCTAGTACCTTGGTCACTCAAACACGTGTTTTCTGCGCAATCGTGGACGGATGGAGGAGGGAAGGAAGGCTTGATTTTTTCCACAATTTTTTCAGCGATCTTGTTAAAGCTATGCAACTGTACTCGTATGAAATGTAACTTTATTATATAATCATTACAATTAATTAGTATATAATTACAATCACTGCATAGTAAAACTGTATTATATTTCAGTATTAATATATCTACAGTTGATGACAATCCACAGTAATTTGTACTGTTTGGTCATCATATATATAATCTATTGTAAGAAATTACAATGTATAGTTACAGAAAAAGGCTTCAATCCCACTTCTGATGTAAGAAATTCTCCTCAAAAGTATTTAAATAACAGTACACTACTCGGTAACAAACCCTGCTTACTATCGGGATCCAATTACATGATAACACCAAACATAGAATTATTACGCAGTCCAGTACAAAACAAGAGCGTAAAAATGATGCAAAGTCATTATGTTAGTGTGCGCGAGTCGAATGTGCCTACGATCGTCACACGCATACATACACGCCATTCAGTGATACCAGTTTCTGGCGTTTGCAATCAAATTGTGCAAATAACTATTTTTTGATTAATTTAAAAAATCGATATAATAAAGATTACATATTACGTACGAATATTATTTAGTAGAAGTATTTTATGAGAATATAAAATGGAATAAAATAAACACGATAATGATGTTACTAATATAACTTTATTATACATATATTAATGGTAAAAAATGCAGACGTAATAAAATTTAAGAATATTATTAAACACAATTAATTTTCTCGAATACAATAAGCACATCGTGTAATGTTTAATTTTAACCGATTTCAAAAAGGGAGGAGGTTATCAATTCGGTGTATTTTTTGATGTTTTTTACCTCAGAATTCTACAATTTCTAAACCGATTTAGATTTTTTTTGAAAGGATGTACACACAGATTAATCCAATACACACGCTGAAATTTTAATGGTTGTTTTCCCGAAGTAAATTGGTTTTGCCTTAGTAGTACAATAGAATAGATGTAAAAATGGCAGATTTACAATCGAGAAAAACAATACTCGAATGCGATCTCAAACCAATAGCAATATCTCGCAAGTAGGTCGGGCGTACAGGCTAGCTTATACCGAATTACTATAATAAAGTCTGAAAAAAAAATTCGCTGGACGTAATATAGTGTTACGTCTATCGAACGTGCTACCACGCGCGCCCTACACAGTGAAGGACCACTAATAAATGTTCATAACATGAACTCTCAAGCGTAGTGATATGACATAAACTAGTTTGGACGCCCGAATAGCTTGTTGAAGTATTACTATAGTAAATCTGCCCTTTTTTAATTGTAATATTTTTTAATTTATTAAATTCACTCTATTATCGAGACAGTATAATTTGGCTGCGGGACAACAACCACAAAAATTTCAGCATGTATATACGAATTGATCAAGCTTAGAAATCAGTGTACATACATATTGATAACCTTTCTTTTTGGGAGTCAGTTAAAATAGGCTATGTTTGGGTCTAACGTAACATCTGGTTAATGATTGGGTGTAAAGTGACATCTGGTTAGTACAGGCGTTCTTATTAATAATCTCATGATGTTGTAAATAAAAAAGTTTTTATTCTATACTCTAAAACGTAACCTTAGTTAATAAAAAAGCAATTAAAATAAAATAGTCGCGTTAAAATGGCGTCGACTAATCGCGATTAGCTGATCACTCCGTATTAGTTTTAAATAGGCACCCATTGTTAATATAATGTTAACACTTGAGAAGTAGGTATCTATATATAAACATTTGAGTTTTACACATAGCGTTGCGATTAAACGTTTTAAACACAAATAGAAAATAAATATTTTTAACAGAAAATTGTGATTTTTTCCCCACAACTAGCAACATTTGTATTATGAGAGCGTAGGTAAGTATTTTTTTAGTTTTACGTTCTTATAATGAATTAAATGTATAAACTTATATGTGAAATGTAATACCATCACATCTTTTATGTTTATCATCACCGTTGTGACAATATTTTACAACACAAACGGTAATTTTTACAATTCTTCGTGAGCTCTTCTCCGTAAGACGTGACGTTGCGCACTGACGCGTCGCTGAGTCAACTAACGCGGTTTCGCGTTAGTTTCACTTGCTTGACTTTCGGTGCGCGTACTAGTATTCTATGCGTAATAATTCTATGATCACTACCCATCTTAATGTAACACAGGGCAGCCTCTCAGCAACACGACCTTCCTTGCGTACACAAGTAGAATACACCAACGAGCATAGTAACGACAGTGGGACTCAAAGAATTACACACTGATCTTCTTAGTGGCCTGCTCGATAAAAAAAAGAAGAAAATATAAAAAAGATAAAACAAGTGGGAGATTAACATTCTACTTTCATTTGTTCGTATTTCCTTTTATTTTTTACCCTCATTCCCGACACTGCCTCTCCTGACAGGAGTCCGTTCTTGAGCTCCCTTTAGCTTTAAATATTAGTCTCCATCAACGGCATGGGGGATGCAGGCACCACGTAGGTCACAGACGACGCGCTTGGCAATGGCTCTACCTTAGCACAACATGTCGTCAGAGTAAAGTCATAGGCACTACGTTCGCATAACGGTCTCGGCCCTTTCTGACCATGAAACTATAAAGTCTTGATTTCATATCTTTAGCAATTGTTATTCATCGGCACACAATGAGTGAGCTCTTGAATACATTTCATACAGACTAAACTTTTACAGAATTGAAAACATCGTCCAAATAAAATTTTAGTATACATCGCTTCCCAATAGAGTGTAACGCACGTCTTAGATAACACAATTTTTTCTGAGCAACACTGCGCATACGGCACAGATAGCTGAGGGGCCTGTCTTCAGTGACAGGCCCCTCAGCTAAACGCGCTCCAGCGAGCGATTCGCTGCGTTTGCGTCTAACTATACTCGCGCCAGCGAAATGTCGCGCCGCACCAGCACCAGCGAGCTGTCCAGACTTAAACATTGTTGGCATAGGCACCAATTCACATACCTTACAGTGGCTGTTGATATAGGCACAAAGTTAATTAATACCTGAAACCTTTTTCTTATTACATTTTAATGTAAAAAGCAAAAGACATGGAAACAACTGCGTCAGATGCACAAGAGTGCACTTAAGTACATCCAGCACAGGTCTCGTAAAATAGATATCCAAAGTAATTTAAGATTGCAACAGATGTAAAACGTTTCAGGTGCATGAAACAAATAAATAATCTGCTTTGCAAAATTAAAAATTAAAAGAAATGAAGATAAATGTATTGCGAAGCATAGAATTCGGGACTTACAATGTTCACCACACATTCTCTTAAGAAACGGCAACTGTGTGACTTGGCACTCACAAACCACGGCACACACAATGGCACTTTTATACTGCTAAAACAAGTGACAGATTAACATCTTACCTTAATTTGTTCGTATTTCCTTTTATTTTTTACCCTCATTCCAGACATTATATATGAAACTGCAATGTACTTTTACGTTCGATTTGTCAGGTAGAAATGGCTTAAAGTGATATGACCTGATCACCGTTTGTGGTTCATAACTTTTCCGTTATTGTAACAATTTTATATTTAAATGTAATACAGAGTTATATACAATATATCTATAATATATATATATATATATATATATATATATATATATATATATATATATATATATATATTACTCACTCATTTAGAGCTCTCCAAAAAATACGCCTGCTTCACTTTGACATATGTACTCGACGTAGACATCCACTAAGAACGGATTTTATGACTCCTATCCAAAACGGATTCTTCACTTAATATCGTGACGTTTAACAAGAGATATCTCGAAACAGTAAGACAATTTTAAGTTTTTTGTGTGTATTTAAGTAAATTTCTGGATGGTTTAGATTCACAATTGGCAGGCTCGGATCGCTAGTATATAATATGCACAATTAATTACTAAGGCCACAGTATATTAATAAATAAGACAAGGTATAAAGAGGACAATAATATATTAGACTGTCTGAGTACAACTTAAAAGGCTTCGTTACATATTGTAAAATAATATGTAATATTGTAGAGAATAGTTGAGATTTATGATTTATTCTGATGTTTGTGTGATATTTAGAACACGATTATCGAACTAAGCGCAAATTTTACAGCACAGGAGCAATCCGGATTCGATCCCCAGCTTTACTTTACTTTTAGAAAAAATATACACACCAAGACCACAGAATAAATAACCAAGACCAAGACAACGCTAATGACCCAGTCGAACTAAATTTTCAACCGTTGCTTTTTAGGAAAATTTTTAATACTTTGTATTTTAGCTTCACCTGTATTTATTTATGCATCATCATCATCATCATCATCTTTACAACCCTTCACAAGTCCACTGTTAAACATAGACCTTACCCAAGGAATGCCAACAAGCATTTTTTTTAGGCAATTCAATTTTAATTATGTGTAAATATAAATTATAATAATAATTAATTCAGTTAATTAAAAATGTTGTCGATGTCTTTTTTTTCTCACAAGAATTCACCTCACCAGTCTCTCCATCAGAACATACAGAACACAGACACAATGTAATTTTGTCTGATTTCTGATGTCCTGGTATATTAGATAGAAGAGCACGTGAGCAATGGTTGGACTTTTTTAAGTTCCGTCTCAATGTGCCAATGGTTCCTTCTCCTCCTATTTTTGTTATAGTTACAAAAAGAGGAGGGGATCTTACAAAAGTAGACCGTGCAATGGTTTAATATCAATACGATTTTTACTTGTTCTTTCATATTTCGACAATTGCATGGCGGTAGCATGGCTAGCTGACGCTTACGGCCACTACAGCCAAAATTTCGCCCTACCCCTCCCTTTCACTTTCAAAGATCTTAAAGATATAACCAGTAAAATTCTTCTATAATCCAATTATATTATTTAAAAAACACGAATGAAACAATATAACCAACACTTTTTCGGAATTTAAATGCTAAGTCGTTCGTAATATTTTTTAATCAAGACAGAATTTTTGACGACCTTAGTCGTTAGTTTAGCTTCTAGATCGTAAACGCAGTTGCTGATCATGTGGTCTCGAGTTCGAATCCCGGGTCGAGTCAAAATCAGTTACTTATTGGGTTTTTCTATCAAGAATTTTTCAGTCGCAGACCGGAGTCAGAAAGTTGGCGGTGTTTCACCCCGTGCCTCGGAAAGCGCGTAAAGTCGTTGGTCCTGCCTCTGTCTCACTCCGTTCGTGTTAGTTTACCGTCCCACGAGAACAATGAGAGTGAGGAGTGAGAGGATAGATAGTGCACCTGTGTTATGCATCCACTCTTGCACTATAATCTTGTCCTTATCCATTGGCCGCCGTAACCGAAAATTTAGTCTCGAGGAAATTCTTTTTATAAAAATTATTCAGTATTACACTGTGTAGTGGCGGTTTAAGAATATCCATTACCCCATATTTTCCCGTGGGTGTCATAACAGGCAACAGCGGGGAACTGAGACAAAAGATGGGGAGAAGCAACTTCAAAATCTAAATAATTTATACAGCTAATTTACAGATTTTTTTAGATTTTTACTGGCGTCTTTTAAAAAGGTAAGGCTTTAATGCCCAAAATGCTGACCCTTAAAAACTGTCGACTGGAATCATGACACCTTTTCTTCACCACTGAAGAATATTTATCAAAAATAATATATAAAATTTCTTCGTATTTTGTTTGTATAAAATTGAAGAAAAATCTTTTTGGTTGTACTGTTTTATATCTGGATGGTTATAATATCAATAAATATAAGAAATTAGGAAAAATAAAAAGTAAAAAACAGTTTCCAAATTCATTTAATTAAATGTAATTTAACTTTGAAAAAACAATGTCTTGAATTTGTATATACAATACGAAGAAACTTTGTCCCCGACCTTGTATTTGCAATTAATATTAAACGCCAAGGTACAATTTTTTTACAACACGTATTATAAACATGTGATATAAGAACAAGATTGACTACCTATACCTATCTAGTTTTTATTTTGTAATAAATTAAAATTTATTTAAATTTTTAATTTTTTATTACATCTTTTTTCCTTTTTTTTTCTGTTTCTTTTTTCAGAGTTCATTGGAATAAATAATTATTGCATTTCAATATAAATAAATTAGAGGTGCAGGAATTGGGTACGAATCCATTTAACTCTCTCCGCCTTCTGATATGTTTGTCATATCAGCACGTGTTCATTGAAAAAACGACTTGGGAGGTTTTGTCTTAGGAAAAAATAGTGTTTTTGAAATTAATATTTTTCATGAAAGGCTCTTTCTTTATAATGAACGCATTGGACTATAGGATGGGCTCAGAGTTCAAATTCCATTTGCGAGCCAACATTATTTTCAAATTATCCTCGTGCCTTTGAAATTGCATCCCTAACCTTCCTTCTGCTCAGGCACAACTTGTTTGTTGATGAACATGATATATAACGATTCTTCTAAAGAGGTTTTAACTTCAGGGATGACCCCCATATAAATCTGATGAAAAAATTACACCTCGTTCTTTTAATGTAACTTACTATTTAGACGGTATTAACCTTGAACTTGTCCAATCAAAAGGGGCAAAAAGTAAACTTTCTAAAAGAAGTAAAACTTCATTGATTTATCATAGAAAAAAATAAATCGACCTATGAAAACCGACTTCCATAAGTAAAAACAATGAAATAATTTCACCGCGCGATGAATATGTGGACATTTTTTTAATACTTTTTAGTTTTAGCTTTTTTATACTTTTTTTTAGGAGCTGTTATAAGTTTATTTATTTGAAAAATACCCGTCATCCCGCCTATAACTAAGATATAATATAAAATTAACACATAAAGGAAGGAAAATATTTTACCTTCTTTTTTTAAGTTCCGTAATCGGATAAAGTAGCCTATAAGTTGCCCCGGATTTCTAATTACCTATATACAAAATTTCATGTAACGCGGTCAAGTGGCTTTTGCGTGAATCCGTAATACACAGACAGACAGACAAAATTTTAAGAACCACTAATTTGGCTTCAGAACCCTTTATTTAGTCATCTGGATTTATTTTTTCAAGAATATTGTTACAAGCTTGGGGTTAGAGACAATTAAAAACTGCCGATTGAATTACCAAAATTGAGACTTTAATTACAGGACACTAATTACAATCTAAAACCACACTAATAATAAAACACAATTGTACTACTGATCACTTTAGTTCGCAGTTATTTCGCTTCGAAGTATTCTCTTGTATCGCCAATTCAATAATGTCTCAGTTGTGGTCTATACCGACTTTATATAGGGCCTCAGATAGTTTCCAGAACCTTCTACTGTTGAAGAAACATCTAGTATGTTCGAGTACATATCGGTCCCGAAATTTCTAGAAGGATCTTGACTCTCCTAGTTCTGCTACTCGACACTATAGGGCGCTAGTGGTAACTAGTGTTGCCATGTACAAGACATTAATGGTGGTGCGCAACACTGCCCCCTCCAAAGACATGCTCGTCCCGAGCATTATTGGGCCCATAATAACGCGCCAGTGGATCCATATGGGCGATCTTAGGAGTACCTCTTCTAACATCAGTCAGCATCCGCCAGTTTCCCTGCTGCTGATGGGCGGTGCTGTCAGCCACACTACCCTCTCGAGATCGATCACCTTCCCTTTCTACAGCTCGCTTAGGGCAGCTGGATAGAAGATGGCCCCTCTCCCCACAGCCGTAGCATCTAGGGCTGTATCCTTTATTGCGATCGCGAACTGTAGCCGCTGCAACCTCCCTGACGCGATAGGAACGATGATCATGCCGCACGGCTTCCCCCTCTAGTGCATGGTCCAACGCGTCCTTAAGCGTCTCGTGGTGCTGTTGTCTTGTCGTAAACTCTTCAGCTTGACGTAAGCATCAAACCGCAAAATTTACTTGCTAGTTACACATATCATCATTATAATCATTCCTAATCTTCTATTTAAAATGATAGAGGTTTGAAATTGTCCGCGTAACACGGAAAAACTTCTGGAGAGATTTCATTTAGGTTTTATAAGTTTTAAATCTTAGACACTTGGCACTTATTTAAAAAAAAAATATTTCGATATCTTCATATAATATGAAGTTTTTAAAGTTTTAAGAAATAACGATTTTTTTTAAGCACCTACATACGTGTTCAGTGTCATGTGTGTTTTCTAGCCGTGGAGAAGTGGGGCAAGCATTTAGCATATCGAAAATTTTGTTAATTATCAAGCAACGCGGACGAAGTTGCGGGTATCAGCTAGTTAAACAATATAACTTTTGCAAATTTAAAATGATATAACAGAATAAATAATAATATATAATACAAGTAATGATATTTTCACAATTATTTCTTCTGCAGCAAAAACGCGCCGGGTACCAGCTAGTATTTTTTCAAATTTCGTGATAAATTAATTAATTGAAAAGAAATTTTAAGCATATGGTAATATTTCATAGGGGATTTTTTTAAATTAAAACTACGTATACTACAATGATGATTGAGCCGTGACAGTCCGCCAATACAGCTTAAGACAGCAGTGCGGCGGAATTTTTCCTACTCGAAAATATCTCCTAGTAAGGAGGTCCTAATTCCAATAAAAAAAGGTATGTACACTCACTGCAATGGCGTTCCATTATTGCATGGTCCCCATAGATATTGTTATTTGTTGATTGTTTTTTATGGTGATCATGGGGATTGAAACATAGCTGCTTGCGTACATATAAGTTTATAGGAGCACCCATTGCACTAATAAAATTAACATATCATGTTGGATATTATTATAACCATATCAAAATATATTTTGTTTCTTTAACATCGCACACATGCATTCTTGCCACCCTGTTCATCCCGTTAGTACGACGCCAAACATGAACATTATAATTATACTAGCGCAATTTAACTTTCTCCGGTTTATGATGTTCTGGTACATTCGAGTTATTCGTGTAGAGGCGAAACACGTGTCGTATGTCGTCAGTTTTGCCTAGTGTAGTTAGTTGGTGTTGGGTGTAGCGGTGCTGGGATTAGTTGGTGACGGGGATAGTGCACACAATTGAGGGTGGGCGGGAGGTGCTCTTCATACTAGGTAAGACACATCATTTTATTTTATAACGCGGATATTTGCAAAGTAAATTTTTCTAAAAGCTTTTATTGCAGAATGATTGAAGCACTTTTTATTATAATTAAATTGAAAATAATTAAATTTTTTACCCAATATAAATAAAAACGTGATTTTTGAAATAGAATTATCAACTTTAGCGTTTATTTATTGGGCGTTGAATGAAACGTTGTAATTTTTTTTATTACATGCCTCATAACGTGAAGCGTTATTAGGTACGAGTAGTGTTTTACTCTCGACACATCTAGTTTAATCAATTTTGTCGTCTTCGAATGCCTCTATCGTTACCATATCGCACTTATACAATTATGTGAGTAGCCGTATATCAAGAAAATACTTGAATTAATCCATCTTATACATATACAGGGTACTATGACGGAAAAAATACCGTAACGAGTGCGGGAACCAAAAAATAGTAGATTAAAATGAAGTTTTCTGTGATATATTTATTACAGGTCTTATGAAAATATTGACATACTCTTTGGAATTTATGTGTTGTTAAAATATACCTGTACCGTGATGATGGTGTATACAGGTTGAAATATATAAATAATGATATACCGTTATTGCAGTTTTTGAAAATACGAGTAAATAAGGCTTCTACTTTTATTTGCAATTATCCCAAATTGAATGTGGTTTACGGGCAACAACTTTTTTGCATACCGAATACCGATCGACCCTTACGAATGTGTGCGTCAGCGGTAAAATCAGTTAAAATAATGCATTACCATGCATTTTGAATTAAAAAAGATAAAAAAGACAGAACGTTTCAGTATTTTTTTAAATTAATTTTTCTTCGCCATTTACCTATATTATTCTGCACCTTCTTTGCAAATTTGGTCGGTTATTGCAAAATAACCGTGTATAATAAAAATTTAAGAATGCAAAACGATCCTGAAATATATTAAAGTAAACGTCAGTTTATAATAAACCTATGGTTGGTAACATATTATTCACCTTTCCACACACATACCATAGAATGCACATATTTATTATATGTACGTACAAGTCGTGCGAAGTTCTCTTACCTTATGATATCCTAGTATATGTGGAGGGTTAACACGTTTGCTTTTCATCGGGCATTGGGCGCCCATATTATTTGATCCTAAAAAAATACTAGGGGTAACACAAGTGCCGTTTGGAATGTTGTATAATTAAATATTACCTCAATGGTTTTAGTTAGGATTTTTAGAAGATTTTTAGAACCTTTTGAACAAAATCTATAATAATCAATCTCCACTTCGACTATAATATTATTTTAACGTTGGAAGGGTCGCCACGTAATGTGGAAGGTGTTGAATGAATAGGAGACGTGTTGTTGGTACTAGAACTTTTATACTGCTTAAACTTATTCTGCCTTAACATAATATATACCTATTGTCGTGCGGACTACACTGCACTACAAAAGAACACGTACATATAAGAATGTTTGTTGTTATATTTGTATTATTTTCTATATATTTTTTTCTGTTTTATTATTTGTTATTTCAAGCCAGCGTCAAAATATAAATTAGTATGACGTGAATTTTGTTCGGAGTTTCTTTTTTTTATTTATGAGATAACGGTGACAAACGAGCACACAGTCCACTTGATGGTAAGTGGTTGCTGTGACCAATAGACCATTCCGAGGGTACGGTAATTCGACACGAGTGGAGAGAGATCAAGCGCAGTACCAACGGCTTTATGTGCTTTCCGAGTCACGAAGATATTATTACGATTATGGATGTAGCACGAATGCGTCGGCTCGACCGGGGAAGGACCACAGAATACTAACGTGAAATAGCCGCTTAATGCTGCTATGTTTCGTACGGTGAGTGTATAGAACCGGAGACCCTTTTTACTGGAAACGAGACAGTGACAACACATGTGTATTTTGATTCTTAATCGAGGGTCTATGGGCATGTGCATCCACTTACCATCAGATGGACTGTGTGCTCGTTTGTCTCTGTCTATACTATAAAAAAGCGTAGGTGAATGAAACATCGCCAAATTCCTAACGCTGCTACAGAGAATTTCTTGACAGAAGAATCCAATAACTTATTTGTATCCAACCCGAGATTCAAACCCGGGACCTCATGATCACGATTAAGAGTTCACAACCAGACTAACAAGGCAGTCATATGCTAAGTAATATACTAAATAATAATGAGCTGTGGTAGATCAGGGTCTAAGCGTCCGCTGTAAATTTCGCAGTAGGCGAACAACTCGATTTCGATTCCCGCCCGGCCGGCACCAATGAAATTGTTAATTGCAATTTTAAGTGCTGATTTACCACGTGCTCAGCGGTGCAAGCAATCATCGTGAGGAAACCTGCACCTGCATGTCTCAGAAATAAGAAAAAAATCATTTCGAAAACATGTGAAGTTCGCTAACATGCATTGGGGCAGCGCGGCGGAAATTTCCATTCTCTTTCAGAAATGAGAGGAGGTCTGTGCCCAGCATTGGGACGTATATAGACTTTAACTTTATCTTGAACTTATTTACATATAATAAGTATATTATTAGTTGGTCATTGTCAGACTGTTTGCCAAACGTGGCAACTATGATGATCCCTACTATGAGCAAATCTATAGGGCCGAACTTGTGATAGGCTGTATATTGAATGAAAAAATAAACATTATTAATATCTTGCAAAACATAATAAATAGGTACTGCTAGACAATGCTTACATGGGAATATAAATCGACCTTACTTTTGTCATTTTCTGATATCCTAGTACATTCTGGATGCAATTCACGTGTTCTGGGAAATATTTAAAAAAATATCCTCTTATAAAAATGGGAAATTTCCTTGCCTTAAAACCCTTTCAGAAATGAGAGGAGGCCTGTGCCCAGCATTGGGATGTATATAGACTAAGTTTATCTTTAACTAATTTACTTACATATAATAAGTACATTATTAGTTGGCCATTGCCAAACCGCTTGCCAAACGCGGCAATTATGATAATCCCTCCTATGAGCAAATCTATAGGAGAGGACTTGTGATAGGCTGTATATTGAAAAAAAAAACACATTATTAACCACCTTACACAACATAATAGATACTGCCAGACACTGCTCACAAAGGAATATAAATAGACCTTACTTCTGTCAGTTTCTGATGTCCTAGTACATGCTGGATGCAATTCACGTGTTCTGCGAAATATTTTTAAAAAATCATACTTCTCTAGACAGGGTCTCTTAACATTTTAAATTCTGGGTTATCTGGCAAACCCTCGCGTTCTGATAACACACTTATACTATTTCTTTCTTGTCTATTTTTTTAATTTGATTTAACCCCAAACCCCGGATCATCAAAGACTGAGCCTCTTTAACCTCTACCATCATTGATTTTGTGGGCTTGCCTTAGGTCAATAATAAATCGATAGGTAATATAAAAATGTTAACTGTAAGACTGCTGTAAATATACTAATTTTAATCATAATTTTATTATTTGGTTTTATTCAACAAAAATTGTCTGCAGAAAATAAAAATGGAAAATGCTTGTAATAAAGATTTGAATTAAGAATCCTTTTTTTAAACTGAGGTTGTTGTTGTTCATAAATAGAATAAAAATATTTCAAACAAATTTAAAATGCAGGTGTGATGTTTAGAATTATTTGCCGCCTGCATGAATATGATATTACACTTAACATGTTATGTATATCGTGACTTTTCAGAACTTTGTTAGAATTGTATAGTTTATAGTCAACAAGTTTGAAAACGTGTTAATTCTTGTTCCCGCTCTTAAAAAGATGTGCTAGCTCATTCGATTCAGAATGACGTCTAGAAAAATATATATCGATGATTTATTAGCACATTCAATAATTGCAATTGTTATTAACAAAATAAGATGAAAAAATTAGATTTTCTTAAACTACTCGAAATTATTAAAATTTAAGAAATTTTGAAAAAATATCCTTAAAGAGGGAAATTTCCAATAAAAAGTCTCGACTCCCGGAATTTTTTATCTCTATTATTTATTATTATTATTTAACACTAGCTTTCTAGTATTATAATATATTAATATAAAAAATTTGTAAAAATTATGGTATCATCAGAACACTTCAATAAATAAAGCCCCGTTGGAAAAATATTTTTTTGTCGATTTTTCAAAAAGTTTTTTCCAATCTCTGTTTTTACAAGAGTAGACATAAATTTTAAATAATTGACCTATATTTTTTTAACTTCTTGGAGTCCTTCTTATACTAGATGGCGAATAGGTTATCACGTTAAACAGCACAGCAGTTAATACAAGTTGATATATGTCAAAATAATCAATAATAAAAGAAAATAAAAAATGCATTTTTCAAACAAATTAAATAGCGTAAAAAATTGACAAGAAATAAATCAGCCTTGATAATATATAGGTTACTGACCTGAAGTGACTTACAAAACGTCGCACGCGCCAGAAAAATAATAATTTCTACACCCGGTCCCATTTCTTGTCATTTCGCGCATAGAGAATTATGCCTTAACTTCATTATTTTAAGTAAATTTTTCGCTTGAATTTGTTTTCAAACACCCGCAACGCGCGGTCCCTTTGTTTTTAATTTCGCGCATAAAATTATGCTTAAATTGTTAGCCGTAAGTACAGATTTTGTTTGATTTTTTCTTTATTTGAGTAGTTCGGATTGACAACGTTTAAACTACCTATCTTCGCCTTCAAATGGCATGGGTCTTTGACCTTCTAGAATTCATCAGGTGATATCTGTATGCATTTACATGATGTTATTTACTATTAAAACGAAAAAAAAAATGCTACAGCGACTAATGTATTAATTGTTATATATTTTTTTAGTTGTGTATATTTAAAGAAATTTATGTAGCATACGTCTTTTCATTTTATGTGATAACTTTTTCGTCACTCGGTATACATACGAGGCAGGACGTAGGTTGGAAGAAGCCCATTACTTACCCCGGATGACAGATAGATCGCTCACTAAACATGATCCCTCAGTTTAACTACCTCATGAGCCAGGCCAGAGTTGCGCGAGTGGAATTCTACCCTGACATCCAACCTATCCAAAAGAACGAAGATAGGCATCTGTAAGACCTATGTCCGCTCGCGGCTAACATGCGCAGCACCAGCCTGGTACACTTTGGCATCAGGCACTCAGAGCAAGTATATAACCATGTGTGATTTGCAGTGTGAACGCGTGCGTGCGTGCACACACGTGTGAAAATTATCTCTGTTTTTAGAATTTTCGGCTACCTCCAAATTAAAAATGGATGCGTAGATTGGAACAAAAATTAATAATTTGATTGCTGGATGGTTAGATTCACAATTGGACCCGGTAGGGACATCTGTGCAAAGCCGCGTCGAATCGCTAGTATAATATAATATGCACATTAATTACCAAGGGCACAGTTTATCTATTCATATAATTAATTTAGAAAAATTGTGTGTTCACGAGTCACGCGAAAATTACATGACGGATTTCCATGAAATTATATATGAAGGCAGTAAATGACCATGTATAACATATAGGCAACTTTTTATGCGCTTATGGAAGAGTGAAAAGAGTTGTTTTTCCTTTTCTCTCTTCCAGCCAGCTACTCCAACCAGCTAGTCATCATAGAGAAATAATGAAAACGGCTGCTTATAATAAAGTGAAAAATAGTTTATTCCTAGATAGCAGATTAGAAGAGTCTCGATAACTATGACAGAAAAACTTAAAAGAACGTACATAGACGAGGATGGTAATTTGCAATTTGGGGATCAATTTCTAGAAGAATAATTGAACCAAGAAAAACTTGTTGACTAAACATGTCAAAAGGAAACAAGTACAATGGAAATATTATTTGAGAAATTAGTAGAAACCATAAAGGAAAATAGACAGCATAGCTTAAAACACATATTTTTTAGTTAGTAGTTATAGTAAGCCTCATTCAAAGTATTCATACAATCATATAGCTTCATACAGTTTCATTCTTCACACTCTTGGTCAACGCGGGCGACATCAAGATTCAAGATAATTTAGGGCGGTGGTGGTTTACGTAAAGTTTCGTTACGGTCATATAAGTATATCTTAGGGCTGTACTGTCGGGAATATCGTAATATAATATATTCAGACCCGGGACAATTATTTGTAGGCCATACAAATACTTGTACCGTGCGGGATTCGAACCCGCGGCCCCCAGCGCAACAACTGATTGCTAAGCCACGTCGCCACAGAGCCGTCATATCTTTTAATGTCGTGTCGAGCTTTTAATTACACTAGCGAGCCGCCCCGTTTTCGCACGGGTGATTCCTGGATTTCGGCAACAGTGCCACCTACCGGGTACAATTGTAAACCTAAATCATCCAAAGAACCCATTCAAACAGACACAAAAAATGTAATAATAATCGTATATACAGCTTACCACAAGTCCACTCCTCAACATAGTCCTCCCCTATAGTTTTGCTTATAGGAGGGATTGTCATAGTTGCCACGAGGGGCAAGCTGTTTGGCAATAATATTATACTTAGTATACTCGTAGGTAAATTAGTTAGTACATGTTAGTATATTACATGGTATATGACTGACTCGTTGGTCTAGTTATCGTAAACGCGATTTCTGATCGTGAAGTCCCGGGATCGCTGGCCGGGCAGAAATCAGTTATTGGGTTTGTTTGTGAAGAAATTCTCAGTAGCAACCCGGAGTCAGGAATTTTGCAGTGTTTCATTTACCTTTGTTTTTTTTAATACTATATTAAGGGTGACAAACGAGCACATAGTCCACCTTATGTTAAGTGGATGCTTTGGCCCATAGACATCTACATCTATCCTCGATTTAGAATCAGAATACAGATGCGTTGTCACCCCTGAGTACTAAGATGGAATGTCTCGTTTCCAGAAACAAGGGTCTCCTGTTTTCTACACTCACGTTTCGTATGGTGAGTGTACATAGCAGCATAAAGTTGCTATTTCACGTTGGTATTTCGTGAGAATGTTATCATTCTCCGGTCGAGCCGATCCAATCTTGCTAAAACCATAATATTTCTCCGCCTATCTCGGAAAGCACGTTAAGCCGTTGGTCCTTCGCCTGATCTATCTTCGATCAAGTCGGATCACCGTCTATTATGAGAGTGAGGAAACAGAGAGTGCAACTGTGACTGATCATACACTATAACCCTGCCCTGCGCAGATGGCTATTCTCCGTTGAGACTGACCGTCGTGACCGAAATTCGGTCTGGAGGACATTATATCTGGTACTGCAATTGTCAAACCGCCTACCAAGAGTGACAAATATGACAAATCCTTTCTACATCGGGAGATGCCCATGTACAGTAGTAAACTATTACAAGCTAACGAAAAACAAAAGAATATTGAAGTCAGGGTATCAAACCATAACAAAGAATACTCAATATTAACTTTACTTTACTTTTACGAAAATTCACTAGGTAGTAGGACTCCATTTCTACCTAGGTGTCCGTCTTTTTTTTATAGGATAAGGGTGACAAACGAGCACACAGTCCACCTGATGGTAAGTGGTTGCTGTGGCCCATAAACATCTACATCTATCTTCGATTAAGAATCAAATCAAATCAAATCAGATGCGTTGTCACCCGTGAGGACTAAGATGGAATGCCTCGTTTCCAGTAAAAAAGGGTCTCCGGTTTTCTACACTCACCATACGAAACACAGCAACATTAAGTTGCTATTTTACGCTGGTATTTTACTTCGAGCAAAGCCTTCAGAAAGCGGTTTGTGTGTCAAGCATCAATATTTTGAATTAAAATTTACTAAACTGTAACTTAATTTACTTTTCCATTCATACATTGGTGAACATTATTTGTATACCCTAAAATACAATTATTGTCATTCCGTCAACATACGTCGTGGCAGCGTCGTTTCCAGGACACCTGAAATTTTGAGTGAGATTGAGAGGTTCTATGGGCAGCTGTACACATCATCGCTGGAGCCACACGTAAGTGTGAATAATGATCCAAGAGCGAGTCTTATCCGACACCATTCCGATGATATCCCGGACGTCAATCTGAGCGAGATTATTATAGCTCTCCAGCATCTTAAAAACGGCAAGGCCCCAGGCGAGGATGGAATTACAGCGGAGCTTCTGAAAGCGGGTGGAAAACCGGTACTTGAAGTCCTTCAGAAGCTCTTTAATTCCGTCCTCCATGGTGACATTACACCGAGGCGTGGAGCAGAACAAGACCACCGCACGGTCTTGTTCTTCAAGAAAGGTGACAACGCTCTCTTGAAGAACTACAGACCAATTTCCCTTCTGAGCCGCGTCTTCATGCTGTTTTCAAGAGTCATTACGAATCGTCTCGGGCGCAGACTTGACGACTTCCAGCCTCCCAAACAAGCCGGTTTCCGAAAAGGCTTTAGCACCATAGACATACATACCCTTCGGCAAATTGTACAGAAGTCCGAGGAGTACGATTTGCCACTATGTCTGGCGTATGTGGACTATGAGAAAGCCTTTGATTCCGTCGAAATTTGGGCGGTGCTGCAGTCCCTTATTTATCTTATCAGCGATGCCAAGTTGACTGTCGGTATATCGAAGTGCTGACGGGCTACGATGGCTATCCGAATACAGAACCAGAGTACGAAACCTATCTAATTGCAGAGAGGTGTAAGACAGGGTGACGTCATATCCCCGAAACTCTTCACCGCTGTATTGGAAGACGTTTTCAAGCTTCTGGACTGGAAAGGATACGGTATTAACATCAATGACGAGTACATTACTCGCCTTCGATTTGCTGACGATATAGTCCTTATGGCAGAATCGCTGGAGGACCTAAGCACTATGCTCGATGACCTTAATAGTGTTTCCCAACGGATAGGTCTTAAGATGAACATGGACACAAAGACAAAGATCATGTTTAATGTCCATGTCACACCTATGCCGGTAGTTGTTGGAAGCACTAAGCTCGAAGTTGTTGACGAGTATGTTTACCTGGGACAAATAGTCCGACTAGGTAAGTCCAACTTCAACCAAGAAGTCAATCGACGGATTCAACTCGGTTGAGCAGCGTTCGGGAAATTACGGCACATTTCGTCAGGTATACCTCAAAACTTGAAAACGAGACTGTACAACCAGTGCGTGTTGCCAGTGATGACCTATGATACTGAGACGTGGTCCTTCACTGCTGGCCGGATGAGGAGGCTCAAGGTCGCTCAGCGAGCTATGGATAGCCCAACGGATTAGTAAGCTGAAGTGGCAATGGGCCGACCATATAACTCGAAGAACCGACAACCGATGGGGAAAAAAGGTTCTCGAGTGGCGGCCTCGTACCGGCGGACGAAGTGTAGAGCGTCCCCCCACTAGATTGAGTGATGACCGTGTAAGATATGCAGAAAGTCGATGGATGCAAGTGACATGTGGTGGTGGTATGTTCAGCAGTGGACTTCTGAAGGGCTGTAATGTTGACAACATACCTGTCATTTCAAAAACACCTAATTTTTATTTTATTATATATTTATTTGCTGGAAAATTTACAGCTAATTTACATAAATAATATGATTATAACAAAAATGAAGGCCATTTACAAGTTTTCACTTATAGAACACCGTTTATATAATAAGAGTCTACGTCTATAAAGCTGGAACGGTCATTTGGGTAAAATTACTAAAATTTTTGCTAAATATTTAGTGCTCATTTAGTGCTAATTTAGTGCTGCAAAATTAAATTTGACGTCAAAATAGCTTGATCAAAAATTAGAAAACTGCTAGCTTCTAATTAAGCTAGCAGTGTTCTAACAATTAAGCCGATAATCGCTTAATATAGCATCAAATAGAAGCATCAATAATTTAGTACTCATTTAGTGTTGCCGATATGCGCAAAAATATTTGGGAAAATATTTCTTTCTTTTTAATATCATAAGCTGCTTCTTTGACATCTTTAGCAGAGTATGTAATGTAAATATTAACATCAGAGTGGGTATCACCTAATGATATAAGATAATAAATTAGTGCTCAATTAGTGTTGCAAGCACGTGCGGGAAATAAGAGCAAAAACACATTTTTTTCATATTCCACAAACTGCTACTTTGACATCTTTAGCAGAGTATGTACTGAAAACATTGACAAGTGGGTTATTACCTAGGGACATAAGATAATAATTGAGTGCTTAATTAATGCTCTCCATATATAAAACAGATGTAAAACTATATTTCTTTTCTTATTTACAAATAAGTTACTATTTCGACAGTTTTAGCAGAGCACAAAGTATAAAATTGATTTTTATATAATCAAAAATGGATGCTATTTAATGATGCAATTCAAGGAGTTAATTTCTCGATTGAATAGTTTGTCAAAAATATGAAATAAAAATCTGATCCATATATATTATTATCATATATTACTTTTTTCCCTAGTGTTATTCTTTGCAATATCAAGCTCAAGTATTTAAAATATAAATGGGACTCTCCATGCCAAATTGGATGATTTTAATAATTTTCATTTTTGATTTTCTCAACCTCTCGACATTTTTTCTTACCCATCGAAAAACCCTTCCTCTTATCTGTTTAAAAGATATTGAATTTTTGAAAAAATCTTTTTTTTTTACAGAACACTCATGATATACACACGTAGTTCTTGTGAACGTATGTTATGGATTTTTCGCTGCAGCCAACTATATTATACTCGTATCTTCTCATTTAATTAGTCTATGTTTGCATGAGATGGGGTGATGAATTTTGTGTCTAAAGCTTTAAAATAGATCCACACCATTTTGCTCACCTGTTCGACTCCCACACGGAACAATTACTCGTATTTCTGTGTCTGTTGCCTATTATTTATTGTCTGACTATAGCAAATTCTCTGTACTTTTGGATAGGCAAATGTCTAGAAATTGACTATGATAATATAAATTTAAACATCATTTACAAAATCAGCCGCTTCAGTTAGTCCTTGCCGTAGCTCAGCTACATCTTCAATCGGGTTTCTTCGACGGCTCCCGAGTAAAAAAATCTAATGGATTAAAATCAGGTGAACAGGCTGGCCACGAGATTGTACGAGACCGCTTTATCCATCTGTTTGGTTACTCTTCATCACTTTTCAATCATTTTAGGTTAGACAGACAGACAGTTAAGGAATATTAATTTTCAACTGGGTTCAAAAAATGATTTTCCATAATTTACATAATATAATCTTTTAAGTGTTATATTATTTTGGAATCCCTATTAAATGCGCCAACTTTTAGAGTTACTTGCCAAACTCGTATATTACATTTTTTTCAGTACAGTCATTTAAAACTGTGCAAAGTATTAATTATATAAAAAGAAAATTAAAAAAGTTAATATTTGTAGCAACAGGAGTTAAAGACCGTCACAGGATGTAGATTTTGTCGATTTTTTTATAAATGCCTGTAATTTTTAAAATAAATAGCAAAGATTTTTTATATTTTTCTGTTAACTATTAAGACTTGACGTATCACCCGATTCCAGCTTGACATCGACTTCTGGGACATCCTATTTAATCAAACTTTTAAACAGAAAAAAATAAATTTCCACATTAATTTTTGTTTCCTGAAATCGGTGCTAACATTTAGAATGAGATCTATAGACCGTACTCTGACTTTTTAAGATTATGCTAAGCATATACTCAGCTAACTTTCGTAAATGAAGTCTGAGCAAAGTCAAAATACGGTCTAAAGATCTCAGCCTTAGTGTGTCAAAGCTTCGACTTGAGCTAGTAAATTAAATTGTGTGGAAGTTGGATGTATGTTGTTTTAAGTTTATTATTCAATTTCAAATGGAATCTTTTTTCTGACCTGATTTTGGACAATATACTTTGATGAGTTAAAATGAAACTTTGTTAACTCGTTTCAAAACTCAATAGTAAATTATTATGTCATTATTTAATCTATCTACATCTATACAAATAAATAAAATTGAAGTGGAAGTAACTACATGCATATGAAAGTATATACGGTACTTATAACAAAAACACGATTTTTCTGTCTGTCTTTCTGTTTGTTCCGGCTAATCTCCGAAACGGCTGGACCGATTTTGACCGGACTTTCACTGGCTAGCTAATGCTATAAGAAGTAACTGAGGCTTCTTTTATTTGAGAAAAAGAATTAGGGCTCCGCGCAAAAAATTAAAACCCATGAAATCCAATCGTAATAAATTACGTGCAGGCGTAGTCGCGGAGAACAGCTAGTATGTATATAAAAATTACTTGCCGTGCGTCTTGCAAAAAGTCGAAAATGGCGCGACCGATTTTGAAGAATATTTTTGTGTATTTGAGTTTCCCCATAGAATTATTACGTAATAATTCTTTGAGTTTCCCTGAATGGTTTAGATTTACAATTGAACCTAGTTAGTAGGTGGTGCTGTTGTAGGAATCAAAAATCACTTGTGCAAAGACGGGGCGCTAGAGCAAAGCTAAAACAAGCTAGACAATTATGAGATATTATGTCCAAATTCGACCGCGAGGTCAATCGACGGATTTAACTCGGCTGGGCAGTGTTCGGGAGATTAGGACACAACAAAAAAAAAAACATCTTCTCGTCAGGTATACCTCAAAACTTGAAAACAAGATTGTACATCCAATGTGTGTTTTGCTAGTGATGTCTTATGGATCTGGAACGTTGCTCTTCACTGCTGACCGTATGACGAATCTCTAGGTCGCTCAGCGAGCTATGGAGAAGACAATGCTCGGGGTTTCTGTGCGTGATAAAGTTAGAAATGAGGATATCGTAGCAGAACCAGAGTAACCGGCTTAGCCCAACGGTAAGCTGAAGTGGCAATGGGCCGGCCATATAACACAGAGAACCGACAACGGATGGGGAAGAAAGGTTTTCGAGTGGCCGCCGGTAGGCAAAGTGTAGGGCGGCCCTCTACTAGATGGAATGACGATCTGGTAAGACATGCAGGAAATTGGTTCAGGACTGTGCGTTTGGCATTCCTCGGAGGAGGCCTATGTTCAGCAGTGGACTTGCAAAGGGCTGTAATAATGATGATAATGAGTTACATATAATAATAATAATGCGCCCCAGACCAAATTTCAGTCACGGCGGCCAGTCTTCAACGATGACTAGCCAAGTGCATGCATACGCAAACAGAGGTGCACTCTCTATTCCCTCACTCTCATAGTCCAATGGTACGGTAATTCGACAAGACCGGAGAGAGATCAGGCGCAGGACCAACGGCTTAACGTGCTTTTCGAGTCACAGAGATATATTATGGTGGTAGCACGAATGCGTCGGCTCGACCGTGGAGGACCACAGAATACCAACATTAAATAGTTGCTTAATGCTGCTATGTTTCTTATGGTGAGTGTACAGAACCGGAGACACTTTTTACTGGAAACGAAGCATTCCATCTTAGTCCTGAACAGTGACAACACATCTGTATTTTGATTTTTAATCGAGGGTAGATATAGATGGCTATGGGCTACAGCATCCACTTACCATCAGGTGGACTGTATGCTCGTTTGTCTTCCTTATACTATAAAAAAACAGAGACCAATGAAACATTGCCAAATTCCTAACTCTGCTACAGAGAATTTCATGACAGAAGAACCCAATAAATGATTTTTACCCGACCTGGGATTCGAACCCGGGACCTCGTGATCATTAACCGCGTTTACGACCAGACCAACGAGGCAGTCATGTACTAAGTAATACATTAACATTATACTAAATAATAATAAGCCGTGGTAGCTCAGTGGCTAAGCGTCCGCTGTAAATTTCACAGTACGCGAACAACCCGGGGTTCGATCCCCGCCGGCACCAATGAAATTGTTAATTGCAATTTTAAGTGCCGATTTACTACGTTCTCGACGGTGAAGGCAAATATTGTGAGAAAACCTACGTGTCTGAGAAATAAAAAAAAATATTTCGAAGACAGGTAAAGTTCGCTGACACGCATTGGGGTAGCACGGCGGAAATTTCCTTGCTTTAAAACCCTTTCAGAAATGAGAGGAGGCCTGTGCCCAGCATTGGGACGTATATAGACTTTAACTTTATCCTTAACATATTTACATATAATAAGTATATTATTAGTTGGTCATTGCCAAACCGCTTGCCAAACGTGGCAATTATGATAATCCCTCCTATGAGCAAATCTATAGGGGAGGACTATGTTGTATATTGGCTGTATATTGAATGAAAAAAAAAACATTAACATATTGTAAAACATAATAGAACTGCTAGACAATGCTCACATAGGAATATAAATCGACCTTACTTTTGTCAGTTTCTGATGTCCTAGTACATTCTGGATGCAATTCACGTGTTCTACGAAGAAATATTTAAATTTTTTTTCATTCTTCTTTTCAACCGACTTCACAAAGGATGAAGTTCTAAATTCGTCGGAATATTTTTTTATTTTTTATTCTTCTTAATTATCCGGCAAGCGAAGGACCTTTCGATGTTGTAGATAGATTGCCTAGAGTTTTCAGGACGAATAAAAACACGTTGACTTGTGAGGAAGACAGCTGAGAGCAGGGCAGAGAGTTTCTTTCTATTCCTCGACAGGATATTGTCAACCTTATTCCTGAGTATGCGCAACCGAAGCTGATGCGTTATGAACATCATGGGTGCTTTTACTGACTCTTAATTAATAGTTTTTTATTGCACTTTATATTTAAATTTAAAAATTAAACATTCATGATATACGAGTACAGTTTTCTCACTTGCGCTTTTTTCTCAGCCTATTATTTATCTTCATGCACAATCCCTGACGGGGTAGCCAGAGAGAACAGATCGCCAAGTGTCACGATCCTTACATACCTCTTTCGCTTCTTTCATATTCATTATCTTCTTCATACATGTACGTCTAGGTATCCTAAATATCTGAAATCTCATTTAAAGTCAATGTTTGTATGAAAAAATGATAATAAAAAATAAAGGTGTCTCTCATAATACTTACATGTCTTAATAAAAATATTGAACTACTCTTTGGAATTCGAGTGTTGTTAACCGTGTGTAAATATACCAATTCAAGACAATTTCTTTTTCAAAGTTTAATTAAATTTAATTATAATATTATATGTGCCATTTTGTTCGATAACTTCTTGTCATCTTGTAGGTAGTGATATAATCCATTTGCTGTAGAAATCTCGTGACATTTGATCAAAAAAATGCGACAAGTGATTTTGACAGTCCTTTCTCTTGACCTAACACTACCCAAAGAATTCAGAAGAGACCGAAAAAAGCTAAAAATCTGATGTTGTAATGTCAGGACTAAATGGTGGATGCATTAACACTTCCCAACCAAGCTCTCTCAATTTTTACTGAGTAGCCAAATATGTGTGTGGTCTGGCGTTATCATGATTAAAGACCACTCATTTTCTGTTGATTAATTCCGGCCGTTTTTCTCCATTCGAATCGATCCGAATTGATGGTTTTGTTCGGTGGCAAAAGCTCACAATAAAAGATGTCCTTCCAATCCCACCATACACACAGCATCACCTCATGGCGTGTTAATCCGGGTTTTGCTACAGTCTGTGAAGCTAGACTACCCATTGACCATGATCTTTTTCGAATGCTCTTGTCGTAGGTTATCCACTTTTGATCACCAGTGATCTATCTTAAAAAAAATGGTTCGATTTCATTACGTTTCAATAGAGAATCGCAAATGAGTACACGATTCATTAGGTTTCTTTCAGTGAGCTCGTGTGGTACTCAAATATCGAACCTTTTTGAATAGCCTGACTTTTTTAAATAAGTCAAAACTGTTTTGTGGTTAATCCTCAATTCCTCGGCTATGTTGTAACTACTAATATCCTATCTGCTCCACTTTTCCAAAAATAGCATCGACTTTATCCGTATGAGGGTCGTCCAGAATGAGCTGCATTTTTGGCATCAAAATTCCCGGACCGAAGACGCTTGTACCAACTCTGTGCTACTCTTACTAACATTGTAATTAGGCTTGAGTCGCATTTCTCTTCTTTGTAATAAAACTTCAGAATGTGTCCAATTTCTTCGTAAGATTCACTCATTTTGGCGGACAGAAAAACAATTAAAAAATAGCGGGAAAGTGTTTTTTACTTTTTATTTTTATTTTTCTTAATGTCCTATATGTATTGATATTAAAACCAGCCAGATACAAACAGTACAACCGACAAGAGATTTTTCTTCAATTTTATACAAATAAAATACGAAGAAACTTTTCACCGACCTATTATGTTCACCGATTACTCAAAGACGCTTGAACGGATTTCGATAATTCTTTATTTATTTGAAAGCTGGTGTTTTTCACGTGGTCCCATATAAATTTTATTAAGGTTTGACTAGTAGATTTTGAGTCATCCTTAATAATTTATATCGAAGTTCTTTACGTTGTAGAGCCATGCTGCACCTATACTAGTAGTATAGCTGTAGCACGAATGGGTCGGGTCGACCGGGGCAAGACCACGCTCTCACAGAATACCAGCGTAAAATAGCAGCTTAACGCTGCTGTGTTTCGTATAATGAGTGTAGAGAACCAGATACTCTTTTTACTGGAAATGAGGCATTCCATTTTAGTACTCACGGGTGATAATGCATATGCATTTTGGTTTGTAATAGAGGATCGATGTAGATGACTATGGGCCGCAGCAACCACTTACCATCAGGTGGTGCAAATGTGCAAGTGTGTGCTCGTTTGTCAACCTTATCCTATATAAAAAAGTCGGTGGTACAATTTTTTTTAATTTTACCTCTTATATGTATATAAAAAGACAATCGGGTCTCTTAACATATTTATTTTAAATTCGAGGTTACCTGGCCAAGCCACGCGTTCTCAGAACACACTGCTCTATTCCCTATTGTATTTTTTTAATCTGATTTAACACCAAACCCCAGACCATCAAAGTCTGAGCCTCTCTACCGTCATTGATTTTGTGAGCTTGCCTTAGGCCAATAAATCTATATAAAATTTTAACATTGACACTCCTGTATGTAAGTATAACAATTTTTATTATAATTTTAATGTTTGGTTTTATTCAACAAAAATTATCTGAAGAAAATAAAACTGGAAAATGCTTGTAATAAATTTGAAATAAGATTTTTTTGGAACTGATGTTGGTTCAGAAATAGAATAAAAATATTTCAAACAAATTCGAAAGGCAGGTGTTATGTTTAGAACTATTTTCCACCTGCATGAATATGATATGCCACTTGAAATGATGTATCGCGACTTTTTATAACTGTTAGTTAGATATTGGGACTTCTGATATATTATGATTAAATAAAATACTTATGATATACATATTATATAGTTCTTGTGAGCGAATGTTGTGCATCTTTCGCTGTAGACAACTATATTCTACTCGTATCTTCTTATTTAAACAGTGTATGTCGGCATGAGATGGGGTGAGGGACTTTGTGTTTAAAGCTTTAAAGTAGATCTGTGATTTTGAACACCCGTTCGACTCCCACACGGAAAATTATTTCTGTCTGTTGCCTACAATGTATTGTCTGCCTATAGGAAATTCTCCCTACTTTAGGATAGGCCAATGTCTAGGAATTGACGTTGTTCATATGAACTATTTGCAAATATCTACTTCCTCAAAATTATGTAGTTCTAGTCCATATGTGGAGAGGCTAACGTGTATAACACGTGTCTTCGCTACTGTATAACAATTTTTTAAAACCCTAGCTAGATATCGTGCCCCCATTTTTACAAGTAATATATCCTAAAAATAAAAAATCGGTAAAAGTTTTCAATAGTCTAATATTTGTTATTATTTATTTGGAAACGAATAAAAAACATTACTTCAATGTTTAGATTGTTATATTTTCATCCTTATTTCAACCCTTGGTAGTGTGTACCTACGTGTGCGTGTGTGTGTGTATATAAATTATCTCTATTTTCAGAATTTCAATACTCTTTGAGATTTTAACTGGAATTGTTTTTATAAAGATCCTGTTATTGTGGCATTATTTTTATGAAGAAGCTGTTTTCAGCTGACTTCAAAACAGGAGAAGGTTCTCAATTCGACTGTATTTTTTCGTTTTGTATATCTATGATTGTTTTCATAATTAAAATGACTATACATCAAGGAATGTCCCATTAAAATTTGAAGAAAAAAATTCATTCAAAATTTTAAGGGATTTTTCTTAAGGGTGAAGAATAGAGGATGAAGTTTTTAATATACTCGTATATATAAACGATATCCGAGTTGTTACGTTGAGCTTGTGACATTGCTTAGTCCACTCAAAACGATCAAATAATCAATCTATTAAAAGAAAGTAAAAATCGTATTCAAAAAATGAACAGAAAAATATAATTTTCACATTAATTTATAGCTTCTGAAATCTTTTATATAGTGTAAAATTTCAACACAATGAATTAATTTTTGCTCAAGTAAAACATCTATCTCATAATTAAACTTTTTCCCTTGGTTTGTAGTTATGTACTTATTTTTAATTGGTATATATATTTTTACAACCACACTGGAAACAATTTAGATATTTTCTTTCGCTTTTTGATGTCCTAGTCCCTTGGTCACTCAGACACGTGTTTTGTGCGCAAGTTTGGTGGACAATGTATCTATCATTTTTATTGTAAAAAAAAGGCTTTAGATGAAAGCTAGCCCCATCACCTATATAATAACAATCCAAATATCCCGTTAGTCACTTTTTATGACATGCTAGACAAGTAACATAGTTGGCACATTTTTTTTTGTAATGTTCTCCATCGTATCGTTGTGTCTGCAATATGTTTAATGTACCATTTTCCTTGGAAACGTAATCGATTAATTGACAACAGACATTGTTTAAACTTTGTTTATTAATTATATTACAATAATGTTTCAAATATTTCAGTTGAACGTTTGATAAAATCCCTATCTTTTTACTCTTACTCTGTAGAAAGGTTCAAAGAAGAATACGCTGCCATAGAAAAACCCCAAGATACACGTTCTTGATAAGCTAGGGGGATCCAATGCAAATGTTGACCCAGACGGTAAGTAGATGGTTCTTGAATTAAAAGTCAACATATTTTTAATATCCTTCTCATTTAATTTTTTTATTTTTTAAGATCGATCGATTCTATTAATTATTATCGATTTAATATCGAAACCAAGAAAAAAGTTACTCAGTATAATTGCAGACTGTGAGAAATTTCATCTTAGTCCTCAGAGGTGATAACGCATCAGTAGGCTTCTACGTTTGAAGTTAACTGCAAGTGTCCATGGACTGCTGTAGCCACTTACCATGGGGTGGACTACGTTTGTTAATGATTTCTTATATTTACGCGAACACTACACATTGAATAAAACTACT
This sequence comes from Parnassius mnemosyne, assembly GCA_963668995.1. NCBI lineage: Eukaryota > Metazoa > Arthropoda > Insecta > Lepidoptera > Papilionidae > Parnassius > Parnassius mnemosyne. The sequence continues at coordinate 4,287,744 of CAVLGL010000115.1, forward strand.
TTTACGGATTTTATCGCGTTTAATTAAGTTATTTCATATTCCCGACGTTTCGGTTGCTTTCCAGCAACCGTGGTCACGGGGGACTGAGGTGATTGACGTCCCGATGTCAAAATTATGTTTTTACGTGGTAGAGCCATGCTGCAGCTATACTAGTAGTATAATTGTAGCACGAATGGGTCGGCTCGACCCGGGAAGGACCACGCTCTCACAGAAAACCAGCGTAAAATAGCATCTTAACACTGCTGTGTTTCGTATGTTGAGTGTAGAAAACCGGACACCCCTTTTACTGGCAAAGCAACATTCCATCTTAGTCCTCACGGGTGACAACGCATCTGCATCTTGAGTCTTTATTGAGGATAGATGTAGATGTCTATGGGTCACAGTAACAACTTACCATCAGGTGGACTGTGTGCTCGTTTGTCTTTGTTGCAGAGAGCACGAGGGATCTATGACAGCAAACACCTGGCCGCCGAACTTCAGCACGTCAAGCAGGTTCTGCACGACAACAAGCTTCGGGTTCCGCGCCTACGTCACAGTGACGGAGTGAAGCCGGCCACAGTCGAGCGTGTGCCTGCCGTACTACCATATGTCAGAGGTGTCACAGACAAGATTGGCTACATCTTGAAGCGAGCTTCTATTAGAACATTCTTCAAGCCGCCGAAGAAGATTAGTCAGTTCTTACCATCCGTCAAGTGCAATATTCCTCTACAATATGCAGGAGTATACAAGCTTGATTGTGAGTGTGGTCTCTCATATATAGGGCAAACAAAACGATCAATAACCCGCGTAAAAGAACACATAGCTGACGTGAAGCACCAACGTTCCGGGAAGTCTGCAGTTTGTGTGTAGCCTAGACGGCCCCCGCCATTACATTAGATTTGATAAACGACAAGTTCTCGCGAAAGAACATCGGTTCCTACCAAGGATGATACGTGAGGCTATTGAAATTAAAAAACATCCTAATTTCAATAGAGAGGGAGGCTGGGTACTACCACCTGCTTGGGATCCTGTCATTCATAAAATTAAAACTAAACCCAAGCATACCACTGCAAGACTTCAAGACACAGTTAGTTCATTCTGCGTAGATCGGACCAAAATTAATAATTAAAAAGCTGAAGGTACTCCGGGTTAACTTTGACATCGGGACGTCAATCACCTCAGTTCCCCGTGACCACGGTTGCTGTAATGCAACCGAAACGTCGGGAATATGAAATAACTTAATTAAACGCGATAAAATCCGTAAAAGTAGTTTTATTCAATACGTTTGTTACTTCAGTTTAATAAATAATTGCACGTTAGGAATTTTCCTTGTATCGCCCTGTTTCCTACGTCGTCCAGGATGTTTAAGATACTAAAGGAATTGCAGAATTGCGCCACTGCACTGCATTTTATAAGTATTCCTTATTAGGCACACAGAAACAAGTGACTGCTTGGTCAGTCTAGTGGTCAGAAGCGATTATTGATCATGAGGTCTCGGATTCAAATCTCTGGGCGGGCCAATCATAATGACTTCAATGAATAAGAGAATGAATGTTTAATATTATATGTGTTACTAGCGATCCGCCCCGGCTTCGCACGGGTGATTTCTGGATCTCGACAACAACGTCACCTACCGGGTGCACTTGCTATTATCTAAACTATTCTCGAATCAACTTAATCATACACTAAATATCACTAAAATTTGTGCAGACGTTTAGAAGGAGTTCAGTCACATACACACGGACAAAAGTATTATACAGGACATGGTTAATGGTGGAGGTAAGCGTCATTTTTCCATAATTTTTTCATTGATCTGTTACTGTTCTCAGGGGCTGGAATCAACTGTGCCCGTAAGGATGGAATAAGGAAATATAACTTTATCATATAATTATTACAATTGGTTGGTATATTATTATAATTACTGTTGTATATATAAAACTGTAGATATGTTACAGTACTAGCTGTCCCCCGCGACCAGAGAGGCCAAGATGGAGCGGATAAATGCGACCTTAAGTCTCGTCTCCTATTGGGGTGATGACAATCTGATCACTTTCAACGCCGCCTAAACAGGCCTGTCTGTTCTCCGCAAAATGGAGTCATTCATCATTTAATCTAACTCCTACGTTCCAAGGTACATTTGTAGAGGTTACTGATCAACTTTGGCGGCAACATTGAGTCGAAAGAGCACAAACTGCGGCCAAAAAAATGGGTATTTTAAACAAGGTGAAGCTATTCTTCACGCCTGCATAGCTTCTAACTTTATACAAGGCTCAAGTCCTAACATGCATAGAGTATTGTAGTCACCTTTGGGATGGCTCAGCAAATTACCATCTAGCCGCATTCGACTCAGTGCATGGCAAAGGCAAGAGGTTTATCGCTGACAAAAAATGGTGGAAACTAAGTTTCACATTTAACGGTGGTAGAGCCACGCAGCAGTTTTTGCTGTTGCACGTATGGGCCGGCTCGAGCCGGGTTGGTACCACGACCTCACAGAATACCGGCGTGAAGTAGAGGCTCTGCTTCTGCGTTTCGTCTGGTGAGTGCAGGTGGTCGGAGGCCCAATTCCCCCCCCCCCCCCCCATCAACATGGTAGCGGAATTACACGATAAACTACCCCAGGAGGGTACCAGTACCCCTGGAGAATCCCTCACTGAGCATCCACGACCATGTTATTCCAATCCTGAGCGTGGGTACTCAGGCTGCCCCGCGTATTCTGGGGGGGGGGGGGGGGGGGCAAAATTCCGCTCAAAATCATAACTGCTCGGGGCAAACTGAGAAACAATACCAAGGCGACCCCTGCCACGCTATCCGTGAATTTCTACAACATCAGGGGACTTCACTCTAACCTAAACGCCGTCCACTATCATCTCGAGACGGCGAAGCCGGCCTTGCTCTTTCTGACCGAGACACAGGTTTCCTCTCCGGCTGATATTTCGTATTTCTCCTACCCTGGGTACAAATTGGAGCACTCCTTTGTGCCTCGGGCTGGAGTTTGCGTGTATGTCAGAGAGGACATCTGTTCTCGACGCCTCGGCAGTCTTGAAGGTTTGGACCTGCCCATCCTTTGGCTACGCGTAGACAGCGACGACCATCCGCGCGTCTACGGGTGCCTTTATAGGTCCCATAGCGGTAATGCCGAAACAGACCGACTCATCGACCACGTCCAAATGGTTACAGATTCCTTGCTACAACAGGTCCCATCCGCAGAGATCGTGATCCTTGGCGATTTTAACGCCCACCATACCGAATGGCTCGGTTCACGTTTAACCGATCATGCGGGGAGATCTGTTTATGACTTTGCCTTGGCATATGGTCTGACACAACTGGTTAATTCGCCTACGCGGATTCCAGATGTGGAGGATTTGTTGGACCTTCTGCTGACCTCTCATCCGGACGGATATCAGGTTTCCGTCGATGCCCCTCTCGGCTCTTCGGACCATTGTCTGATCCGGAGTGTGGTGCCACTCACGCTCCCTTCGCGGTTGCGTGCTGCAGGTTGCCGCCGTGTTTGGCATTACAGGTCGGCGGAATGGGACGGAAAGCGGTCTTTCTTTGCATCCTACCCATGGGGGCGGGTTTGCTTCTCGCCGGATGATCCCAGCGCTGTTGCTGACTGTCACTGATGTGGTGCTACAGGGAATGGAACTATTTATTCCATCATCTGTGGTACCCATCGGAGGCAGATCTCAGCCTTGGTTTGGTCGCTCCTGTAAGACTGCATTACGCAGTAAGCAGGAGTGTTATCAAGCCTGGGCTGCGGCTTCGGCAACTCGGGATGTAAACACCAGCACGCTTAAAAAGAAATATAACTTCGCCTCCAGGTCCTTCAAAAGAGTTATTGCCAAGGCAAAGTCAGAGCACATAGGCAGAATTGGCGAGAAACTAGTTCGCCTTCCTTCGGGAACCCGTGCATTCTGGTCTCTCGCCAAGGCTGTCCAAGGGAATTTCTGTAAGCCATCACTACCATCTCTGCACAGGGAGGACGACTCACTGGCCCAAGACGCAAAAGACAAAGCTGACCTTTTAGGCTCCCTTTTTGCGTCCAACTCGACTCTTGATGACGGGGGGAAAACACCGCCGACCATCCCGCGGTGTGAGTGCTCCATGCCGGATGTGCTGTTCTCACAGCGCTCGGTTCGCAAAGCACTTCTCTCTCTAGACATCCAGAAGTCGAGTGGGCCTGACGGAATCTCCCCAATTGTGCTGAGGACGTGTGTTCTAACGCGTCTTTTCCGGTACTCCTACTCCCAAGGCGTAGTCCCGAATTCATGGAAGACAGCTTTTATCCACCCGATCCCTAAAAAAGGCGACCGCTCAGACCCGTCCAACTATAGGCCTATCGCGATCACCTCCTTATTCTCCAAAATAATGGAATCCATTATTAACTGCCAGCTCATCCGGTACCTTGAGGATCACCAGCTGATTAGTGACCGCCAATACGGTTTTCGTCGGGGTCGATCAGCTGGTGATCTTCTGGTCTACCTGACTCATAGTTGGGCGGAGGCAGTAGAGTCCAAGGGGGAGACGTTGGCCATTAGTCTGGACATTGCGAAGGCCTTCGATCGGGTTTGGCACAAAGCGCTTCTTTCGAAGCTCCCTTCCTATGGGCTTCCCGAGAAATTGTGCAATTGGATCACCAGCTTCCTTGAAGATCGGAGCATCAAGATCGTTATAGATGGTGCATGTTCTGACTACAAGCCTATTAACGCTGGTGTTCCACAAGGCTGTTTCTTCTGCATATCAATGATATGTTGCTAACTGGTAACATACATTGCTATGCGGATGACAGCACTGTTGATGCTCTATACACCGGTCGTGCCAATATTTCTCGTGAAAACGTCGCCGAGTACCGGAACAAACTTGTGTCTGAAGTCGAGTCTTTGCTGAACAAAGTCTCGGATTGGGGGCGACTAAATCTAGTCCAGTTTAATCCTCAGAAGACACAAGTTTGCGCGTTTACCGCTAAAAAGAACCCTTTTGTCGTATCTCCTCAGTTTTAAGGCACTCCCCTTCTTGTCTCACCCAGTATCGGTATCCTCGGAGTCGACATATCGAGTGACGTGCAGTTTCGTGGTCACTTGGAAGAGAAGTCCAAATTGGCCTCTAATAAGCTTGGCGTGCTCAGCAGAGCGAGACAGTATTTCATGCCGGCACACCGACTGCAACTTTACAAGGCGCAGGTTCGGCCTCACATGGAATACTGTTCCCATTTCTGGGCAGGGGCTCCCCAGTGCCTGCTCCTTCCACTTGACCGCATCCAGCGCAGAGCGGCTCGAATCTTCGACGACCGAGCCCTTTCCGATCGGCTCGATTCATTGGCACTGCGAAGAGATGTTGCATCCCTTTGCATTTTCTTTCGGATCTACCGTGGGGAGTGCTCTGAGGAATTGTTCGGATTAATCACAGCCGCCAAATTTCACGAACGCACATCGCGGCAGAACCCTGATACCATCCACACCATCTGGATGATTGGCGGTCCACCACTGTGCGATTTAGAAGATACTTTCTTCCTCGCACGACTTCCTTGTGGAATCGACTACCATCAGCGATTTTTCCGGACCGATACGACTTAGAGACCTTCAAGAAAAGAGCGTACTCCTTTTTAAAATGCCGGCAACGCATCTGCAATTCCCTCCCTGGTGTTGCAGTTATTCATGGGCGGCGGTAGTCACTTACCATCAGGTGAGCCGCATGCTCGTTTGCCCCCTCTCCTATAAAAAAAAAGTTGCTTGTTTGTCGGTCTTCTACAAATTGTACTTCGGAGAGTATGCCCATGAGCTTCATAAGCTCATACCGACATCAATATTCTCCTATCGGAATACCAGACGTAGTGCACGCTACCATGAACACTTGGTTGATTTCCGAATATTCGCACTAAGCGCTATAAGTCTTTCAAAATGCGCACAGCCAAGGAGTGGAATGCCCTGCCGTCGTCTGTTTTTCCGAGTGCATATAACCTAAACCTCTTCAAGGTGCGTGTTAACAGGCTTCTCCTGGGCAAACTCGCTCCATCGTAGACATCATCTTTGCTTTCGGGCCAGATGGAGGTTATGTGTGAGCCTAGATTAATAATAAAAAAAATCTTACTCATCACGAGATCTCCCAAACTGTTATATATATTTTCAGACTTACTTCAAGTAGAAAAAAAAGATTGTCTATTCATTCGTCATTCGACAACAACAACCTGTGGTTTTGTTTGTTTTTTTTTTGTTGTTTAGGGGCGATTTTAGTTTGGTCTTTGTTTGCAAGGGGAGTAACACTTCATTGATTATAAAACGGCGATTAAACACTTGTCAATTATTTTAACATCGGTGCCTTCTGAATGACAAAGATTTTCAGAGGCTGGCCTGACCGCTACAGAAATAAGAAATAGGCTGACTAGTTCTCATAATTTTATGTATTTTTTTCTGTCACCAGTAGATGAAAGTCAATGGAAACGTTGATTAAAATTCAATAAATAAATTTAATAAACATTTTTTTTATCGTTTAAAAGCTTAGAACTTTGCTTCGACTAATCGATTAATGGATATAATTATTGTGATTCGTCGATTGATTGATATCGACACAATTGAAATAATCGATTATTAAATAACCGAATATTTCGCCTTCGATTAACATCCCTAGTCTGAGTGTTATAGGTGCCTCTAGGACACCCACAGTACTATATGGGGTAGTGAATTGTCTTACTTCTTACACTGCAATTACACGGTGTTATACTTTTAATAATTTTGATTAAAAGAATGTCCTCCAGAGCAAATTTTCGATCACGGTGGCTAGTCCGAACGGAAACTAGCCATCTGCGAAGTACAGGATTATGGTGCCCGAGTTTATGCGCAAGCACAGAATTTCTTGATAGAAAAACCCAATAATTGATTTTGGCGCGATCCAGGATTCAGTCTATATCTCAAACACTATAGTATTGAAATTATGAATAAGAGTAGGTATATATTAATATTATTGTTATTGTTTTATTCCTTTTTTCATAATATTAAAGGCCTATAGATATATATATATATATATATATATATATATATATATATATATATATATAGTCGACGTTACGGACGTATAGGCATGACTTAACGCACGGTCAGCCTCTCTCATCATGAACCGGGATAACGTAACGATGTCCGGTTCGTCCGCACTTCCGTAGTGCTCCGCATAATCGCACCAACGCGACCGTAAGTGAGGGCTAAGTTTGCTAGTAACCTCCCTAGTCAGCATTGGATTACGCAAATAACCCTTGCCGTCGACGTTCTGCATAATGCACACTATATTTTGTAACTTAATCGCGAACGAGTTTAATTCCTGGGCGGTTTGACCCGGGCGCGGAAGGCGTTTTAATTCTTCTAACGCACGATCTATAATTACTTCCGGGCGGCCGAAACACTGCTCCAGTGTCCGCATAATGTCTGCCGGATCCTTCGCGGTAAATAGCAGAGCCGATACTACCTCTCTAGCCTCACCGCGTAAATTTGTGAATCCATATAAACGCGTGGATTCATTCATCGCGGCTTTAAATGCTAACCATTCCGCGGCCGAGCCGTTAAAAATAGGTAAGTCCTGCGTCTGTTTCGCGGCGGCTGGTCTAACCCTAACTATGCTTTCTAAAGCTTCCGCTAGCTGTTCTATACCCCTATCCTTCCCTCGCGGGGTGAGCGACCTATCTCTATCCCCTATATTCTTCTAGCCTACGCTGTGGCGCCGGCGACCTATGTACACCTATATCCCTATGACACGGAGACGGTAATCTACGATCCGCAAGGAGATGTAGCGATTTATCTCTGCCTACATCATTACACGGCGACGGTGATCTACGATCCGCATGGTGATGTGGCGATGGCGATCTACGTGCACCTACATCCTTATGACACGGCGACGGTAATCTACGATCCGCGTGGCGATGTGGCGATCTATGTGTAGGCGATAGAGTGCGGCGTTGGACGCGCGACGGTAACGTAACCCGTACACGACGATCCACCTGGTTCATTTCTACGGCGACTCCATTGTCCCTCTGTATCGTATTTACGCGGCGCGGTTGAACGTCATTCGCAACCAACCTCCCCTGGGCATCTTCAGCGTGGTTGTGACCGGTTCCCCCACTCGGTGAGGCCTGCTCTATCTCGATGCTGGGCGCGGGCTGAGACGGGCGGTAGGGCGGCTCCCCCCGCACAGTCTCTACGTTTTCTGACCACCTATCAACGCATACCCTATTTTTGACTAATTCGTCCTCGTTTAGGCTTTCCCTATCGGTTTCTTCTTGCAGTTGCGCGATATCCCTAGCATACTTCTTTTTGATGAGATCTTCCTCGATTTGCAATTGCTTCCTCCTAATTGCAGCTAGTTCCTCCGCGGCATTATATTCGATTTGTTTTAATCTTGCTACTGCGCTAGCTGTCGACCGGGATGAACGGACTGAACGGACCGACGGGGCGCGGGATGCGGGCCTATGTACAACGTCTGCTACGGGCGCGACGGTACGCACTATCGAACTAGTTTCTGTAGTCGGAAGATCTTCTATTATCACGGCGAGCGTTTCTGTGCGCGGCGCGGATGTGCTAACTTCTCCCAAGCGATCGGTTGTAGACACGGACATAGCGGGGCGCGGCGGCGCGGGCGCGGGTATAGATGCGGGCGCGAGCGGGGGCTGCGGCGCGGCGGAGGGCGCTTGTGCCAACGCGAGATAATCGGACGGGGACGCGGGTGCTTCCTCGAATATCCGCATTCCTATTGGCGTTTCGTCGTCGTTCCGTGTCTTCTGGCGTCTTGTCTTCCGCATGATGGTGTCCCTCGTTGCGACCTCCAATCGTCTTCAAAAAGACGCACGTATTGGACGCCGTTCCCGCCTCAAGGGCGTTACCAGATGGTCACAGTTTGGCACCGTTAGGGAGCAACCACCCGGCCGCGTAAACGCGGTTTAAGAAACAGGAATTGTCTGGAAACAGACAATATATATGACGTAGATGTAAGTAAGAAACGAGGAAGGAGTTAGCACCGACGATCTTCTCTCTTCGTCGACGTACTTCTTTCTTCCTCGAAGATCTTCTGTAATGATCTTCTTTCTTCTGTAATTATGTTCTCTCTTCTATAATTATGTTCTCTCTTCTATAATTATGTTCTTTCTTCAATAATTATGTTCTTTCTTCTTTCTTCTGGCTTGAATCCGGCTCGAAGGACCAAGAACTTGTTAGGGATCGCAGTGGACTGTATTATTGACTACGCTAGGGAAACTGCTTAAAGAAAAGATGGTACTGTCGAACTATACTGTATTTAAACTATTTACAATTTGGCACTATTAACTACACTATACAGAGGGGAGTCTTCTTAATTTCTATGGAGTCAAGATTCTTCTTGATTTCTCTTGCTGTTTCTTCTCTTCGAGTGCCGCTTCCGAAATGAACAGCTCACAGACCGAGACGCCCTTCTTATATGTCGCCAGAGAGCGTCTCGGTTCGTGAGTAGCGTCGTCCGCGATGCCGCGCGCTCATTGGTCGGCGACATCGCGTGACCTGCTGCCGGTGTGCGGGGTGCGCGGGGCGCACCGGGGTGTGAAGGGGCGACGGGGCGGCGGCGTCCTCGCTGTCCGCTACAGTAAGTGTCGACCGCCGCCCAGGAACAACTGCAACACGGCACCAGGGGTATTGCAGGTCTTCTCTTATCCATTCTTGGACTTGGAATTAAAAGCAACTAACAAATAAGGACCTAAATTGAGGCTGGCACGAAGTAAATATCACACACACTTCTTTTCATCCTTGCATTTTACAGTTTTCGTCTACCTCCAAGATTTTCCTTTTTTGAGATGTTTTTTATTTGATTCTCCGTCTTTCCAAATTAATTTTTGCCAAACTTACTCTGAAAAAAAAAATGAAGCTAGGAAAAGCAAGTTTACCTAACCTAAGTCAACCATCCAAATATTATAAATGAACGGCTTGAGATGATTACAATCGATTAATTGATTGTAATTAAATGATTTGTTAATTAAATGATGATTTCTATCGGCAGTTAATATTTAAAAGTCATGATTTAAATCGGACGGTGGTTCGTGCTAATACGAAATCTGTCTTCTTCTGCTTTTGAAACCCTAGTACATTGGCCGCATGAAACACGTGTTTTGCTTCATTTCCCCGTGACGCTTGCCACAGTGACAGAACTCGGGGTCCAGCGGTGTCGCCGCTATGCCATCGGGGGGGGGGGGGGGGGTCATTGTGCTTCATTTACTTCAAACATAGACAAAAGAGATAATATTGTTATGATGACGCATTGGAAGCGGAACCTCTGTAAATTTGTCCTAGAATGCATTAATACTTCCCAACCAAACTCTCTCAATACTTGCTGAGTGGCCAAAGATGTGTGTGGTCGGTCTTGTGTTCACCAAAGACCACTCCTTTTCTGTTGATCGTTTCCGGCCGTTTTTTCTCAATTTCTTGCTTGAGTTTCATTTTTGTTGGCAGTAGACATTCAAATTGATGGTTTTGCCCGGTTAAGCTCATAATAAACAATGCCCTTCCAATCCCACCATACATACAGGATCACCTTACTGCAGTCTGTGGAGTTTAAATAACCTTTGACCATGATCTTTTTCACACGTTCTTGACTTAGGTATTCACTTTTTATCACCATTCTTTTTCTAAATGTCCTATATGTCCTGTATATTTATCTTAAAACCAGCCAGAAACAAACAGTTCAATCAAAGGGATTCATCTTCAATATTACACGAACGAAATACGAAGAAACTTTTCGCCGACATTTTATTATAGTTGTAGCTTAGCTAGCAATTTTTTTTTACTCTTTTCTTTTTCTTAATGTCCTATATGTATCTATCTTAAAACCAGCCAGAAACAAACAAGTCAATCAAAGGGATTATCTTCAATATTAGACTGAAGAAATACGAAGAAACTTTTCCCCGACCTTTTATTATGGTTGTAGCATGATTGGGTCCGCTCGACCGGAGAAAGATCACGCTCTCACAGAATACCAACATGAAATAGCAACATAATGCTGTCCTGTTTCGTATGGTGAGTGAAAAAAACAGGAAACGCTAATAACTGGAAACGAGGAATTCCATCTTAATCCTTAGTGGTGACAACGAATCTGTATTTTGGTTCATAATGGAGGATAGATGTAGATCTCTATGGGGCACAGCATTCACTTACCATAAAGTGGACTGTGTGCTCGTTTGTTATCCTTATACTATAAAAAAAAAACAAAGGTTGAATTAAAAACCGCCAAATTCCTGTCTCCGAACTGCTACTGAGAATTTCTTGGCAGGTAAACCCAATAACTGATTTTTGGCCGACCTGTGTAATAGGCAGTCTATACTAAGTTATGTACTATATATATAGTAACTAATTTACATAAAATAATAAGCGAGTATACGATTAGTTGGCGTGAACTGCTTGTGAAGCTATGTTATAGTTGCCACCTATGATAATCCCTCCTATCAGCTAATCTATACGGGAGGACTATGTGGTGGACTTGTGGATAGGCTGTAAAATGAAAATAAATTAAAAGTAAAATATAACATTTTTTAAACAAGCTTTTTAATTAAATGCGCTAAAAAACTTTTCCTTTAAAACTGTTACTATCAACTTATACTGTCATTAGGTACACAATTTATATGATATAAAAGCTTGTCGCGAGATTTAAGTTTCTACTCATTTCTACTTATTAGTATTTACTTAGTGTGAAAATTTTAAAAATTATATTGAATCAGATACTGTTTATCTACACAGGTAAATCTCGCTTTTGTCAATTTCTGGTGTCCTAGTACATGTTGCAGACAGTTCACGTGTTTCGTCTGAGGATCGGAGTCTGTTAATATGTTTTTTTTAAATTCTAGGTTATCCAGTCAACATAAGCTTTTTCATAACACACTGTTACATTCCCGTCTTGTGTATTTTTTATCTGATCTAACTCCTAACTAAATCTATATAAAATGTTAACGTTGACGACACTCCTGTAATTTTTTATTATAATTTTATTGTTTGGTTTTATTCAACAAAAATTGCCTGAAGAAATAAAAATGGAAAATGCTTGTAATAAAAATTTGAAATAAGAATATTTTTTTAAAACTGAGGTTGTTGTTAATAAATAGAATAAAAATATTCCAAACAGATTAAAAATGCAGGTGTGACGCCTAAAATTATTATAATTTTATTGTTTGGTTTTATTCAACAAAAATTGTCTGAAGAAAATAAAAAAGGAAAATGCTTGTAATAAAAATTTTATATAAGAATATTTTTTTAAAACTGACTTCTCTTCTTCTTAATAACTGGCTTTACGACTCTGGGATCTAGCCCTTCTGAGCCTGAAGTTACAATATTATATTATAATAATTATTCTTCATAGTATACTGCTTCACAATATTTTGATGCGTCACATTCTGCAGCCCTTGGGAGATTTTGACGGTAACTTGAGCCAGCAGACAGCTAACGATTGGCGATGGTATCTCAAGGCGCCTAAGCAGACAGGCACCTTATTTTGAGAATCACATCACTATCAGGGCACTTGTTTCACAGTTTCCACTAATAGTTCACATGCGCATACACTTAATATACAAAATCGCACCACTTTTCATATCAAAGTCCACTTCAAACCATTATTTAAACAATAAAACAAGAGCAGCAAACCGCCGCCGGTCAAGTTCCCGCCTAAACTCCCTTTTAAAGCTGAGGTTGTTGTTGTGTCTAGAATTATCATAATTTATTTGTTTGGTTTTATTCAACAAAAATTGTCTGAAGAAAATAAAAAAGGAAAATGCTTGTAATAAAATTTTTAAATAAGAATATTTTTTTAAAACTGAGTTTGTTGTTCAGAAATAGAATAAAAATATTCCAAACAAATTGAAAATCCAGGTGTGACGTCTAGAATTATTATAATTTTATTGTTTGGTTTTATTCAACAAAAATTGTTTGAAGAAAATAAAAAAGGAAAATGCTTGTATTAAAAATTTGAAATAAGAATATTTTTTTAAACTGAGGTTGTTGTTCCGAAATAGAATAAAAATATTCCAAACAAATTCAAAATACAGTGTGACGTCTAGAACTATTTTCTACCTGCATGAATATGATATATTATAGTAGTTCTCGTGAACGTATGTTGTGCATCATCTATCGCTATAGTCAACTTATATTATACCCGTATCTTTTTAATTAATTAGTCTATGTTTCCATGAAATGAGGTGAGGGATTTTGTGCGAAAACGAGGATATGCCAATGTCTGGGAATTGACTGTGATAATATGAACTATTTACAATTATGTATCTACTTCCCCAAAATTATGAAGCTTTAGTTCATTCGTCGAGAGGCTCACGTGTTCAAGTTTAGGTTTCCTACTTGTTCGAAACTGTTTTTTAAAAACCCTAGATGGTTAGGTAAATAGCACTGCCATTTTTACAACTACCTATCTTAAAAATAAAAATAATGCTTTCTGCCATAGATATATCGTCAGTTTATACTAAATTTATGTTTTCTATAGTCTAATGTTTGTTATATTTAGTTGAAAATAAATAAAATAATATGAGATTATTATATTTTCATCCTTATACCATTATACCCGTGACAGTGGATAATTTCTTTCACTTTTTGATGTCCTAGTATCTTGGTCACTAAAACACGTGTTAGCCCAAGTTGCACGGAGGGGATCTGTTATGGACAATCCAACTGTAACGTACACGCGTAATGATGAAATAATAAAATAATAATTTAATCATTACAATTAATCAGTATATTATTATAATAACTGTATATTTCAAAACTGTAGATATATTACAGTATAAATAAATAACTCAACGCTACTTATTTTACTCATTTCTTTTTTGTTATGTTATCTTCGGACATGGCTCCATACAAAGTTGGAAAAATTCCACTCCTAAGGGAGGGAAAATGCGGATGAAGTTTTTAATATGTATACGATATTCTAGTTATTAATTTGAGCTTGTGATATTTTAATAAAAATGAAGTGACAAACGAACTTAAAGTCCACCTGATGAGTGGCTGTCGCAATTCATGGATACCTGCAGTCGACTTCATACAAGGAAGACTACAGATGCGTTACTACCTCTGAGGGCTAACTTACTTTACGTGGTAGAGTCATGCTGCAGCTATATTAGTGGTATAGTTGTAGCACGAATGGGTCGGCTCGACCGGGGAAGGACCACGCTCTCACAGAATACCAGCGTCAAATAGCAGCTTCATGCTGCTGTGTTTCGTATGGTGAGTATAGAGAACCGGATACCCTTTTTACTGGAAAAGAAGTATTCTATCTTAGTCCTCACGGGTGACAACGCATCTGAATTTTGATTCGCAAACGAGGATAAATGTAGATGTCTATGGGCCACAGCAACCATTTACCATCAGGTGGACTGTGTGCTCGTTTGTCACACTTACTATTAAAAAAAAACTTAAAAAAATCATATTGATCTATACATACATATAAAATTGCAATGTCCTCTTACGTTCGGATTGTCAGCTACAAATCGATTAAAGCGATATGACCACCGTTCGTAGTTCATAAGTTTTCGTTTATTGTTAACAATTGTTTAAATTATGTAGAGTTGCAAAGAATATTCGGCTATAATTCTCAAGAGTTCGCTGAATATTCGGTATTCGGGTTGAGGCTGAATATTATTCGATGCAAATCTAGTTTATATGCAATAAAAAGTTTTCTATATACATAAGGGAAATACCACTGACTCACTCACTCATCACGAGATCTCCAAACCTATGCGGTGGATTGACTTGAAATTTGGAATATATACTCCTTTCTCGACGTAGACATCCACTAAGAACGGATTTTATGGAGCTCCTATCCAAAACAAAGTTTTCACTTAACATCGTGACGTTAGAGATATCTCGTACCAGTTTGACCATTTTAATTTTGTGTGTGTGTGTGTGTGTGTGTGTGAGTAGATTCCTGGATGGTTTAGAATCACAATTGGACCAGGTAGGTGCAGCTGTGCGAAGCCACGTCGGATCGCTAGTATATGATATGCACAATTAATTACTAAGTGCAATAGTTTATCTATACATGAACACGCAAAAACTTCACGACGGATTTCCATGAAATTTTATTATGTAGGCAGTAAATGACCGTGTATAACATATAGGTAACTTTGTTCCGCTCATGGAAGAGTAAAAAAGGATATGTTTTTCCTTTTTTTTTTAAGTTTAATTATTGCTGCTGATTCTATTAGTCCTAAAGAGGATTTAGCTACTATGTGTGCGTGTGCGTGTGCGTGTGTGGGTGCGTGCGTGCGTGCGTGCGTGCGTGGATGCGTGCGAAAATGAAACTTATCGCACCACCAACTACAAAGCGCAGAATAACGTCTGCCGGACTTGCTAGTTAATAAATAAAACACAGTTAGAAAGAGGACAATAAAATAATATAAAAATAAGACTGTATGACTACATCGTAGAAGGCGTCGTTACATGTTGTAAAATATGTAACGAATTACGAGATAAATATGTAAGGAGTTGAGATTTAAGATTTAATATTACATAAATAAGTGCTAAGAATCTCCGATGGAGGTTCGGTTGATACCTAAGACTACTGACGAGACCTGGCAATATACAACGCACGCACCTTGAGGACTGACGAGAAGATCCTGGAGCTGGAAGAAGAGATAGACAAGTTACGCTAGCATATTATACGATTATCCGAGGTCTGAAAAGAGGGGGAGGACACGGTAATCCTCGAATCCGGCAACTTGCTCTATCACCGGGAGGGCGACAATTTGTCCCAAGGAGATGTCGGATTTATCGTCCACAAGCCTGTCGTTAACAACGTTGTAAAGATTGGGAGTGTATCAACGAGGGTTGCGTACTTTATACTCAGAATCACCAAACGGTATTCGTTGAAGGTCATACAGGTTTACGCACAAACCTCGGCACATCCCGATGAGGAGGTGGAGGAAATGTGTAAGGATATCTCTAAAGCCATGCATTCCTCCAAAACCCACTAGACGGTGTTAATGGGTGAGTTGAATGCAATACTAGGCACAAGAGAGAACGGTGAGATGAAGTTAGGGAAATTTGGAATAGGACAAAGGAACCCAAGGGGCCAGCAGCTGGCTGTCTTCATGCAGAAATGGCTCTACGTGGTAGAGCCATGCTGCTGCTATGTTATGGTTGTAGCACGAATGGGTCGGCTCGACCGGGGAAAGACCACGCTCTCACAGAAAACCAGCGTAAAATAGCAGCTTAACGCTGCTGTGTTTCGTATGGTGAGTGTAGAGAACCAGACACCCTTTTTACTGGCAAAGAGGCATTCCATCTTAGTCCTCACGGGTGACAACGCATCTGCATCTTGAGTCTTTATTGAGGATAGATGTAGATGTCTATGGGTCACAGTAACCACTTACCATCAGGTGGACTGTGTGCTCGTTTGTCACCCGATCCTATAAAAAAAAAAGAAAGAGGGACTCTTTATGATGAACTCTTTCCTCCAGAAGCAGCCCCACAGGAAGTGGACCTGGTCTAAAATGAGATTAATTTCATTATGCCGACCAGACGACAACTGTTCAGTGATGTCTCAGTGATCGCGAGGGTGAAAACTGGTAGCGATCACCGAATGGTTAGAGGCACACTGAACCTAAACGTTTAGTTGGAGATGTCTCGTCTAATGAATTCAACGCTCCGTCCCCCTCGTGCTCTAGTACAAAGTCCCGAAACCTTTCAGCTTGAGTTACAAAACCGTATTCAGTGCTTAGAAGACTTCAATGAAGTGGACGATATGAATGATAAGCTCATGGAAACTGTCCATGCGGTCGCAGCTAAGTTCTGCAAGACCCGCCGCAGAAGAACACAAAAACTCTCCGATCACACTCTTAATCTCGTGGCTGTTAGACAGGAAATGAAGCTGCAGTCTTACTGGATCTTGACAATCCATTTAAACACACACAAAAAATTTCATCAAAATGGGTCGAGCCGTTTTTGAGTTTAGCGAGACTAACAGACAGACTCTTTCCGATATATGTCCGTACAGAACAGCAATTGATTTTTATAGAGATAACACCGTGTAGTGGCGGTTTTAGAAATAAAATATCCATATCCCCTATAATATCGTCCCGTAGGTGTCAACAGGCGACGGAAGGTAACTGAAACTAAAATGGGGAGCAGGATCTTAAAAAAAAACTGCGATGCGGTTACCAACTCCTTCTTATCAATCTATGGGGGAGGCCTAAGTTCAGAAGTGTACTTTTATATGTTGTAATGGTAATAGTAAAGGTATTTAGTATAACAGCTAGATAGTACGCTACGATAGTACACACAAAAGCAATCACGCATTATAAACAGAAGTGACTCATTCGTCAAAACTTAGATTTTTTTCCTAGACTTAGGTTTTTATTTTGGAGATTTTCTATCACATTTTTTTATTGTATCTGTCATTCTTTAGATGCACGACTTTTCTGCCACCAGGTCGGTGTCGCTTTCGAATGGGGTGAAATATTTGACAGCTTTCATAGCGGGGAAGTTAATTTGTTAGGAAAATGTAAAATGTGCAAAATAATTAAACAGAAAACCACTGAGTCATTGTTTTGAGTAATTAATATAAATTACTCTAGAAACAGAAAGAAAAAAAAACAGAAAAACATTTATTTAAAACTAAGCTCTCAATTAAATGACAATGCATAACAAAAAAACTTCTACTCAATTCTAAATAGCGACATCTGGAAGATTATTAAGTGTTATTGGATACGATTTAGTTCAACCTTTTCTGCCTTCTGATATCCTAGTATATTTGTCGTATCAGCACGAGTTCATTGTGTCCGTTCTCAAGAAAAATAAAATGTTTTATTTCAAAGCTTTAGTTTACAACAACTTCAACAACTAATATTTTCCATGTTTCAAAAAGTCCAATAAAAGATTCCATTTCGCTTTCGTAAAAATTCTAGATGCAGGTGTAAACTTTCAAATAGTTAAAAGTTGTTCTTTCTTCAAAACATCTTCCAAGTAATTGAAATATTGGATGTGTAAACATTTTATTTTTTATTTTAATTCTATTTAAAATATGTTTTAAAAGTGATTTAAGGACGTTTAGTATCATTTCTGACGTGCTCTAATTTAGATATTCGAATTGCAAGCTGACTCACGCATGCACACATTGAACCAGTTCCCCGCTATATTTTATATATTATACCTAACTAAACTTGATACTTTTTCAGATTAATAAAGGAAGAAAGACGGAGCGCTGTGTACATTTTAAATGAAGCTGAAACGATGTTCAACTTCTTGTTACAAATGTTTTTAGATGCATACATGTACTAAAAACACTTGTAAGAACACGCACTTAAGTACATGTATGCATCTAAAAACATTTGTAACCATAACCATGGTTTTAGGTGCATCCATGTGTGCACTCGCGCATACATCTTGTTCTTTTTTTTCTTTATCAGCTCGTAAAAGTTTACTGATGGATGCACACATGAATGCACCTAAAACCATGGTAATGGTTACAAATGTTTTTAGATGCATACATGTACTTAAGTGCGTGTTGTTACAAATATTTTTAGTATATGTATGCATCTAAAAACATTTGTAACAATAAGGTGAGCATGGTTTTGGCTCGGTTGTTGCATCAATGTTTCTTACTTTGTTGGTATGAGAATACTTGAAGTATTATTTATTTTACAAGTATTAAGTAAAGTTAGTTGGCGAAACATTGCAATCGCATAACGATATCTGGCATGATAATAATGTTCATATTATTGAGAATGGGCCCACAAAATAAATAGTACTACGACCATAAGTAATTTTTTTAAAAATTAAACAGAAAACCAAAATGTACAACTAATATATTTCCATGTTTGAAAAAGTCTTATAAAAGATTCCATGTCGCTTTCGTACAAATTCTAGATGCAGGTGCAAACTTTTAAATAGTTAAAAGTTGTTCTTTCTTGAAAATATCTTCCAAGTAAAATATTGGATCTGTAAACATTTTATTTATTATTTTCATTGTATTTAAAATATGTTTTAAAAAAGGATTAAAAAAATATATTTTCCTTAATTCATTTGAGTTTTGTTTTGCATATGTACGAGTACATAGTGCTCGAGGTTCATTTTAACCGTTATATTATAGTGCTGGTTGCAAACCCCTAAGGTATTCTTTTACTTATAATCGTAAATTACGGATAATTTATTCATTTATAAATGTAAATTAAAAAAAATTTTGTAATATATTTAATTTTCTCCTAGTGCCGATTTTTTTTGTTGAACATTGGTCGGTGGGAATTCCTTTAAACTTAAGGTCTCGTAACAGATTTAGCTAGACCTATGAGATTATGACAGCTGCGGCGCTGAGAGCCGGAATCCCGAACAGATCAAGTATTTCTATTACCTAAAAATGTTCCAGTACTGAATGTCTTAATAGAAATGTAAGCAATACATTGAGATACAAAGTATTAAGTAAGATTCCATATATTCTAAGGAATATCTCTATTTATTTTTGTTATTGAACTCAACAACGTATAAAAGTTATTAATGAAAGTCGATCAGATTCTGTTTTATTTTTCTTGTAAAAATTATCGTTACATATGTTTTTTCGAAGTTAATTTTTTTTAAATATAGGAGTGGGAGCAAAAGAGCATCCGGCTCACCTGATGGTAAGTGACTACCACCGCCCATGAACAACTGCATACCTGGGGTACCAGGGGAATTGCAGATGCGTTGCCGGCCTTTTAAAAAGGAGTCGGCTCTATTCTTGAAGGTCCCTAAGTTGTATCGGTCCGGAAAAATCGCTGTTGGTAATCGATTCCACAAGGAAGTTGTGCGAGGAAGAAAATATCTCCTAAATCTCAAAGTGGTGGTCCGCCAATCATCCAGATGGTGTGGATGGTATCGGGAGTTCTGCCGCGATGTGCGTTCTTGAATGGGATTAATCCGAACAATTCCTCAGAGAACTCCCCGTGGTAAATGCGAAAGAAAATGCAAAGGGATGACACATCTCTTCGCAGCGCTTATGAATCTAGCCGATCGAAATGGACTCGGTAGTCGACGATTCGAGCCGCTCTGCGCTGGATGCGGTCAAGTGGAAGGAATTGGTACTGGGGAACCCCAGCCCAGAGATGGGAACAGTATTCCATGTGTATCCGAACCTGCGCATTGTAAAGTTGCACGCGTTGTGCCAGCACGAAATACTGTCCCACTCTGCTGAGCACGCCAAGCTTTTTAGAGGCCAATTTGACCTTCTATTCCAAGTGACCACGAAACTGCACGTCAGTCTATATGTCGTCGCCGAGGATTCCGATACTGGCTGAGGCAACAAGGGGAGTGTCTTGAAATATAGGAGATACCACAAAGGGATTCTTTTTAGCGGTAAACGCGCAAACTTGTGTCTTCTGAGGATTAAACTGGACTGGATTTAGTCGCCCCCAATCCGAGACTTTGTTCAGCAAAAACTCGACTTCAGACACAAGTTTGTTCCGGTACTCGGCGACGTTTTCCAGAGAAATGTTGGCACGGCCGGTGTATAGAGCATCACCAGTGCTGTCATCCGCATAGCAATGAATGTTACCAGTTTGCAACATTATCATTGGTATGCAGAAGAAACTGCGTTGGTGATAGCTCACAGCCTTGTGGAACACCAGCGTTAATAGACTTGTAGTCGGAGCATGCACCGTCTACAACGACCTTGATGCTCCGATCTGCAAGGAAGCTGGTGATCCAATTGCACAATTTCTCGGGAATACCATAGGAAGGGAGCTTCGAAAGAAGCGCTTTGTGCCAAACCCGATCGAAGGCCTTTGCAACGTCCAAACTAACGGCTAATCTCTAATCCCTAAGTCACGCACACCAGAAGATCACCAGCTGATCGACCCCGACAAAACCGTATTGGCGGTCACTAATCAGCTGGTGATCCTCAAGGTACCGCATGAGTATAATGGAATCCATTATTTTGGAAAACAAGGAGATGATGGCAATGGGCCTGTAGTTGGATGGGTCTGAGCGATCGCCTTTTTTAGGGATCGGGTGGACAAAAGCTGTATTCCATGATTTCGGGACTACGCCTAGGGAGTAGGAGTATCGGCAAAGACGCATAACAATCGGTGCCAACTCCGGAGCGCACGTTCTCAGCACAATTGGGGGGATTCCGTCAGGCCCACTTGACTTGTGGATGTCCAGGGAGAGGAGTGCTTTGCGAACCGAGCGCTGTGAGAACCACACATCCGGCATGCAGCACTCATACCGCGGGATGGTTGGCAGTGTGTTCCCTCCGTCATCAAGAGTCGAGTTGGACGCAAAAAGGGAGTCTAAAAGGTCGGCTTTCTCTTTTGCAGCGTGGGCCAGTGAGTCGTCCTCCCTGTGCAAATATGGTAGTGATGGCTTACAGAAATTTCCTTGGGCAGCCTTGGCGAGAGACCAGAAAGCACGGGTTCAATATACGGGACCAGAAAGGAAGGCAAACTTGTTTCTCGGCAATTCTGCCCATATGCTCTGACTTTGCCTTGGCAATAACTCTTTTGAAGGACCTGGAGGCGAAGTTATACTTGTTTTTAAGCATGCTGGTGTTTACATACCGAATCGCCGAAGCCGAAGCCCAGGATTGATAACACTCCTGCTTACTGCGTAATGCAGTCTTACAGGAGCGACCAAACCAAGGTTGAGATCTGCCTCCGATGGGTACAACAGATTATGGAATAAATAGTTCCATTCCCTGTAGCACCACATTAGTGACAGAGTCAGCAACAGAGCTGGGATCATCCGGAGAGAAGCAAACCCGCCCCCATGGGTAGGATTCAAAGAAATACCGCATTCCGTCCAAACACGGCGCATTGCCGTGCCATAATTTATCACAATTTTCGTCGCGTCTTATCTCAAGAAATGTCTCAGCGAACTTGTTTCGATTTATGATGTTGAAACACCGACTCAAACGACAATATACCGCTGGTATGCCGAGTTCCGACGCGGTCTTGTGTCGCTCAGCACTGTTTCTTCTCCAGGTCAACCAAGAACAGCGGTCACAACTGAAAACATCGCAGCTGTGCAAACTATTATATTATGACTGCAACTCAGTCGATATTACATAATGAGCTGTGTGTAAGAAAGCTAGTTTCCCGCTGGGTTCCCCACAATTTGTCCGAAGAGCAAAAGGCAGCTCGTGTAGATTGGTGCCGGAATACTCTGTAACGCTTCAACGGAGGGAAGTCAAATGCCGTTCATAATAGTTCAAACCAGCCGAGGTCAAGCCAACGAAAGTAGTTCGCTCCCGCAGCGTGTCAAAGAAAATGGTCGCTACGTTTGTCTCGAAAAAGAGACATGTTGCTACAATTCCTTTACAGGAACGCAGAACGGTTACCGCTGAGTGGTATATCACGGTTTGTTTGCCAAAATGATAGCCGAACTCCGAAAAATAACCCGAAACGTCGAATCATCTTACATCACGTTAATGCGAGCTCCCATACGGCTCTGAAGACAAATGATTTTTTGAAGCAGGAAAACGTTGAGCTGATAAGCCATCCTCCGTACAGTCCTGACCTGAGCCCAAACGATTTCTTTACATTACCTAGAATGAAAGATTTATTACGCGGTCAACGGTTTGAAGACCCCAAAGCAGATGTGGAAGCGTATAAATCAGCCGTTTTGTCAACATCAACTTCAGACTGTTTTAATGATTGGTTTGCACGAATGGAAAAGTGCATTAATTTGAACGGAATACAATTTAGCTATACCGTGCATGTGGTTTTTCTTATTCCCGATCATTTCAGTGTGCCCCTCGTATAGGCAGTAATGGATTGAAGGGTAAATTAAGTAACAGTGTAGTGAATTTTAATTCAATATATTGATGCATGACACACAAGCAACATTCTAAAGTATTTGCTCTAAGTAAAATACCAGCGTAAAATAGCAACTTAATGTTGCTGTGTTTCGTATGGTGAGTGTAGAGAACGGAAGAGAACCGGAGACCCTTTTTACTGAAAATGAGGCATTCCATCTTAATCCTCAGAGGTGACAACGTTACTACATTTGATAAGGCATATCAGAAAATAGTTTCATTTCTCCGCCACTAGACCACTCGAAGTCTGTTAATAGTGGACCCCATACACCACTATTACACTGCATTTTGATTCTTAATTGAGGATAAATATAGAAGTTTATGGACCACAGCATGCATTTACCATCTGGTGGACTTCGTTTTTGTTTCCTAATAACATAGGTTTGTAAACAATCACTGTTAGCTGGACACATTCGACTCACGTCATCTCGATCGAAGAAATCTTTGACTTTTTGACGAACTTCTGACATCAAAACAACAAATAGTACTACGACTACTACGCATCAACATTTCTTGGATTCGCATCGGATGCAGTGAGCAAACCCTGGGCTCTATTGAAATGTTCAGTCTAGATCTGTTACTGGACTCTTTAAAGGAATTTCCACCGACCGACGTTCAACAAAAAGGGAATGGGGTCTGCAACTCTATGGTTTGACTGGTCAATATCTGTATGCGACTAACACTATATTAATATTTAAATCTACCATTTATAAGTATGCAAAACAAAACTCAAATGAATTACGGAAAGTTAATATAAATTTTAAAACAATTTCAAAACATATTTTAAATAGAACGAAAATAAGAAATAAAATGTTTACAGATCCAATATTTTACTTGGAAGAAATTTTCAAGAAAGAAGAACTTTTAACTATTTGAAAGTTGCACCTGCACCTAGAATTTGTACGAAAGCGATATCGAATCTTTTGTTGGGTTTTTTGAAACATGGCAATATATTATAAGATGTGCAGTTTTTTTTAAAACTATCCATATACCCAATGAGAAAATACTATTATATAACAGACTAATAGTATTAATCGCATGATATGTACTTAGTGTGGTCATACGTTAAGATTTAAGCTACATTAAAAACCTAAAAAGAATAAAACAAATTTCCACATGATAGCTTCTGAAGTTGGTGCGGTGTGATTAATGGTTTTATTTATTGAAGTCGGTTTTCATCGGTCGGTTTATTTACTGCGTTAAATATATGGTGTTTTATTTCTTTCATAAAGTTTACTTTTTCCCCTTTTGATTGGACTAGGAAATATCACATGTTCAAGGTGAAACAGAATACAGTCTAAATAGTTACATTAAAAGAGAGAGGTGCAATTTTTAGCCATCCCTGAAGTTAAAACATTTTTAATAAAAGAAGAATCATTAAATCAGATCAGATAAAACAAAGAAGTGCTTGAACAGGAGGAAGGTTAGGGATGATATTTCAAAGGCACTGGGATATTTTGTCCAAATCTAAAAAAACGTTTGAAAATAATACTAATTAATAGAATCAGGCGTTACTTTGCGAAAATCCATTATACGAGACAAAACCGAACTCCGAAAAAATAACACGAAACGTCGCATCATCTTACATCATGATAATGCGAGCTCCCCATACGGCTCGGAAGACAAATGATTTTTTGAAGCAGGAAAACGTTGAGCTGATGAACCATTCTCCGTACAGTCTTGACCTGAGCCCAAACGGTTTCTTTACATTCCCTAGAATGAAAGATTTATTACGCGGTCAACGGTTTGAAGACCCCGAAGCAGCTGTGGAAGCGTACAAATCAGTCATTTTGTCAACATCAACCTTAGACTGGAATTACTGTTTTAATGATTGGTTTGCACGAATGGAAAAGTGCATTAAATTGAACGGAAAATACTTCGAAAAACAATAAAATACAATTTAGCTATACCGTGCATGTGGTTTTTCTTATTCCCGATCATTTCAGTGTGCCCCTAGTATGTATTAAATTGGTCAAAATTACTTCGCCTACATCCGCTCAATAAAATAATATGATCTTTAATAGTTTGAAAATAATATTGGCTCCCAAATTGAGTTCGAACTCTGAGTCCATCCTATAGTCTAATGGGCTTATTATATAGAGCCTCATCTAAAATAATAATTTAAAAAATAATTTATTTTTACTACACTTTGCTTTTTACAACCAACTTTGACAGTCTTTAATGACCAGTCTCTTAAAGTTTTTTTTTAAATTTATTTTCAATAAACACGTGCTGATACGACAAACATACTAGGAAATCAGAAAGCGGAGAGAATTGAATGGATTTGTACCCAATTCCTCCTTCACCTGTAATTTAATATTGAAAAATGCAATAATTATTTCAATGACAACTTAAAACAGATTTAATAAAAAAGAATTAAAAATGTAAATAAATTTTATTTTATTTTAATCCAAAATGGGTTTTGACCTAGGTTTTGACGAATGAGGAATCACTTATTTATATTATGGATAAATCCTTCAGTGGTGAAGCAAGGGTATCATGTTCCCGTACGGCCGTTTTTAAGAGTCGGCATTTTGGGCATGAACGCCAGAAACCTTATCTTTTTAAATGACGCCAGTAAAACCTAAAAAATTTGTAAATTACCTGTAATGCTGAATACCATTTCGGACAATAAAAGTCCACTTCTAAACCTAGACCTCCTCCATTGATTGAGATTTTGCTGTCGCCACGCTTGGCAAGCAAGTCTACAACCGCCCTTTTTTTTAATTATTTAGAGTTGTTATCAGGGAGATGTTGCTCCCATCTTTTGTTTCAGTTTCCCTCTGTCGCCTCATATGACGACACCCACGGGACAATATGGGGTAATGGATATTCTTACTACTTACACCGCGCTCGACTTTTACTGATTATATCTTTAAGATACTTTGAAAATGAAAGGGAGAGGGGTTAGAGAGAAATTTTGGCCCTAGAAGCCCTAGGCGTCAACTAGCCATGCTACGCCATGCAATTGCCGAAATATGAAATAACAAGTAAAAATTTATTGATGTTAAAACCATATCACGGTCTAATTTTGTAAGTTACTATTTTGTTGTTATTATTTATTACCTATTTTTGTAATAATAACAAAAATAAGGAGTTCGGTTGATTGAGACGGAAACCTTCATCTATCACATGCTCTTCTATGTAATATACCAGGACATCAGAAATCAGCGAAAATTATGTTGCGCAATAATTATCTGTGTTCTGTATGTTCTGATGGAGGGAATGGCGAGGTGAATTCGTGTGAAAAAAGAAAGACATCGACTTAGATTATGGACATCGACAACATTTTTAATTATCTGTTTTTATTTTTATTTTTCTTTACATGTAAATAAAATTGAATTGTTTATCTAATATTGAAATAACAACTGGCTTCTATTAAACTCTGAGGGTTGTTTGTTAGGTGTTAAGACTTAAATAAATAGTAAAGCTGTAAATTTTGACATTACAGGTTTTCTTTTTACTTTAATTTTATTTATTTGCATAGATGGTGACAATATACAGAATAAATTATTTCTTGATACTGTGATATATCTGCAGCTTTATTATATATATAATTATAATAATATACTAATTAATTTTAATGTTCTTATAATAAAGTTATATTTCATTATTTCATTAATACGAGCACAGTTACTTCCAGTCCATAACAGTAACAAACAGATCGATGAAAAAACGATCGAAAAATTTACGCCTACCCCTCTTCATAAACTTGTGCACCAAACACGTGTTTGAGTGACCAAAGTACTAGGACATCAAAAAGCGAAAGAAAGTATCTAACTTGTTTCCAGTGTGGTTGTAAAAAAACTATATAAAATAAAAATAAATAATTACAAACGACGAGAAAAAGTTTAATTATGAGATAGATATTTACATCAGCAAAAATTACTTGAATTACATAAATTAATTCATTGTATTGATATTATACAAGTCAGGGGGTTCTCATGCTGGTCTACCTTTCCGGTGATCCTGGTATGGAATACGGGTACGCGACCCCGGCTCCCCGAGCTACTGTTATTCTCATACCTTTCCTGCCGAGATAACAGTATCCTTACACCTATGCTCCTACCCCCAAACTTCTTTTTCCTTTTCCCAAAATGGTAGCTTCCTCTACCAGCAATAGCATACCCAAAGAGGGTTGGTGTCAGGCAGGCGGCCGACTGTAAAACTTTTGCCAAATCCCATGCAGTAAATGAATAGTACGAGTTGTGGGACATATGACAGGGCTAGGGCGTACCCCGCAGGCGACGCGCAGGGGCAGCACCCGGCTCCTGTGGGAAGTGGGCAAGGGTTGTCGCACCTTACGGAGCGGGTGCGACGTAAGAGGCGAGCCCGGAGAGAGAAGAATGTCAGAGTGAGGTTTGCAAGCTGGAATATAGGTACGATGACTGGAAGAGGAAGAGAGTTAGCAGATGTTTTGAAACGACGAAGAGTGAATGTTGCCTGTTTGCAGGAAACAAAATGGAAGGGCAATAAAGCAAGAGAGATTGGGGAGGGATACAAGTTTTATTATTGTGGAAGTGATGGGAAGCGAAATGGAGTAGGAGTTGTGTTAGATAGTGGAATGAAAGAACGAGTGACAGATGTGAAAAGAGTAAATGACAGAATGATAGTTGTTAAATTAATGATTGAAAACAAAGTAGTGAATGTTGTAAGTGTGTATGCTCCGCAAACAGGCTGTGAAGAGAGTGTGAAAGAGAAGTTTTGGGAGGAATTTGATTGTATGATGATGGGAATACCTGAGCGTGAGGATGTTTATATGGGAGGAGATTTTAATGGACATGTAAGGAGAGTGAATGACGGGTATGAAAGAGTACACGGTGGATGGGGGTACGGAGTGCGGAACCGTGAGGGGGAAGTTCTTCTGCAAGCAGCATGTGCTTTCGACCTGGCTGTAGTAAACACGTGGTTCCAAAAACGAGATCAGCATCTTGTTACTTATAAAAGTGGCCACCACGCGACACAGATCGACTATCTTCTGATAAGACGGAACCAAATCAAGAGTGTAAAAAACTGCAAAGTGCTTCCAGGTGAAGACTTAGTATCCCAGCACCGAATTCTGCTGGCTGACATCTGCTTAACTGTTCGCCTCAACAAACATAAGGATCGTCCCCCACCCAAAATAAAGTGGCATTTGCTGCATAAGGAGGGGTATGCAAGTGAATTTAGAGAGCTAGTTGTAAACAAGATGATAGAGATGGGTGATATGGAAGGAATGAGTGTGAATGAGTGCTGGAAGGAAATGGCTGATTGTATCAGAATTGTGGCAAGGAAGGTGTTAGGAGAAACAAAAGGGAAGCGTATGATAGATAAGGATGGGTGGTGGTGGAGTGAAAGTATTAGAGAAGTTTTGAGAGAAAAGAAAAATGCCTTTAAAGAATGGCAGAGCGTAGAAGACCGGAATGAATCCATAAAAGAAAGTAAGAGAGGGGCGTATAAAGAATGTAAGAAGAGAGCGAAGAAGGAAGTTGCTATTTGTAGGGCAGAGGCGCACGATAAATTATATCGGTCCCTTGAAAGCCCCGAAGGTCAAAAACGACTTTTTCAAATTGCAAGAGCGAGAGAAAGGAATGGAAGAGATGTTTCACATGTAAAATGTATAAAAGATGATTCTGGAAGGATTTTGACTGACGATGAAAGTATAAAGAAGCGATGGAAGGAGTATTTTGAGAAATTGATGAATGAGGAGGATGAATGGAATGGTATGCTTGAAAACCCACCAGTGAATATGGGCTTAGTGAGAGAAATTAGTGTGGAAGAAGTAAAAATGGCTGTTAGGAATATGAAGAATGGGAAGGCGGTCGGCCCAGATGGAATACCAGTAGAAGTGTGGAAGTTGCTGAGGGCGGATGGATGGAAGTGGTTGAGTTTATTTTTCGGTAAATTGTTGCAGGAAGAACAAATACCTGAGGAATGGTGCAGTAGTATACTGGTTCCCATTTTTAAAAACAAAGGAGACGTTCAAAACTGCAGCAGTTACCGGGGAATAAAGCTCATGTCACATACGATGAAAGTCTGGGAAAGAGTAATAGAGAGAAGAATGAGAGAAGAGTGTGAGATAACACAAAACCAGTTCGGATTCATGCCCGGTCGAGGTACGACAGATGCCATTTTCGCATTACGCCAATTGTGCGAAAAGTACAAGCGCGTGCATAAAGATCTGCACATGGTTTTTGTAGACCTTGAAAAGGCGTACGATCGGGTTCCCCGTGAGGTCGTGTGGTGGGCGTTAAAGATGAAAGGTATGCCTGGGAAGTATGTGAGGTTGGTCCGTGCTATGTACAGAGCATCCCGTACATGTGTACGATCTGCCGCGGGAACTACGGGCAGTATCGATGTGGCAGTAGGGCTGCACCAAGGGTCGGCACTGAGCCCTTACCTCTTCCTACTGATTATGGACGCTTTGACGTCGGACCTGCAGGATGAGGCACCCTGGTGCATGCTCTTTGCCGATGACATCGTGCTTGTCGGGGAAGAAGGCATCGAGGTACAGAGCAGACTGACGGGGTGGCAACGGAGGCTGGAAAGTGTTGGCCTGAAGATCAGCAGATCCAAAACCGAATATCTGTGCTGTGATTTCGGCGGTCTTTCCAGTCCTGTACCCATGTCGTTGGATGGCGCTATACTGCCTATCTTCTCAGATGTCAAGTACCTCGGTTCCCTCATTCAAGGCGACGGCGGAATAGATAGAGCTGTGCAGCATAGGATTAACGCAGGGTGGATGAAATGGCGACAGGTCACAGCCACAACGTGCGATCCCCGAATGCCAATAAGGCTGAAGGGGAAAATTTACAAATCGATCATCCGACCTGTCGTCATGTATGGAAGTGAATGCTGGGCCGTCAAGAAGAAGGATGAAAATAGACTGCATGCGAATGAAATGAGAATGTTACGATGGATGTGTGGTGTGACAAGGATGGATAAGATAAGGAATGAGTATATAAGAGGAAGCCTGAAAGTAGCGCCAGTGGTAGAAAAGGTGAGAGGAAGCAGATTGGCATGGTTTGGGCATGTGATGCGGAGGAATGAAAGTCATGTCACAAAACGAGTGTTGAATATGAATGTGGAGGGACACACGGGCAGAGGAAGGCCGAATAAAAGATGGATCGATTGTGTGAAGAGTGATATGAGAATGAAAGGAGTAAGTATGGAAATGACGGCTGATAGAGAGGAATGGAACAAAAAGATTTACTGCGCCGACCCCAGATAATGGGAAATGGTTTAGAGAATGATGATGTATTGATATTATACGCGATTTAAAAGATAAATGCTTAATTATATAAAGACTGTAGTAGGTACCATATATAATATCTTATAATGTCGTGTCGAGCTTTTAATTACACTAGCGAGGCCTGTTTTCGCACGGGTGATTTTTGGATTTCGACAACAGCGCCACCTACAATTATATATATATTAGGTAATTTATTAGGTACAATTATAAACCTAAATCATCCAAAGAACCCAATCAAACACACAATCATAATCGGTCGAGCCATTTTCGACTTTTTGCAAGACTGTTTTTGCACGGAAATTTATTTTTATATACGAGTAATATATAGATAGATTAAATAATGACATAATGATTTACTTTTAGTTTTCGAAACGAGTTAACAAAGTTTCATCTCGACTGATCAAAAGGAATTGGTCCAAAATCAAATCAGAAAAAAGATTTGGTTTGTAATGATAAACTTAAAAATAATACATCTAACTTCCACACGATTTAATTGTTAGCTTATTATAGTCGAAGCTTTGACACACTAAATCTTAGCAGCAATTTCAGAAATCATAAATTAATGTGAAAATTATTTTTTTCTTTTAGATTTTTTAATACGGCTTTACTTTCTTTTAAGTTTGATTACTTGACTGTTTGGACTATATTTGATTGTTGTGGACTAAGTTACAACTACGATATCGTTTATGTATTTACATTAAAAACTTTATCATCTATTATGCACCCTAAGGAGAATTGGATGAATTCAATTTAATGGGACAACCCTTAATAAATAATAATCATAGAGTAATGTCTATGATATTTTCTACGCGTACAAAACGAAAAATACAGTTGAATTGAGAACCTTCTCCTGTTTTGAAGTCAGCTGAAAACAGCTTCTTCATAAAAATAACAATATCTTTATAAATACAATGCTAGTTAAAATCTCATACACTATACGGAAGTTTTGAAATTCTGAAAAAATATCGAAAACAGAGAAACACGCACGCACGCATGCACGCACGCACGCACGAACGTTCACACACACGCGCGCGCGCATGCACGCACGCACGCACGCAAACACACACACGTACACGCAAACACTCACGCTCGCGCGCGGCACACACACACACGCACACGCCAACGCACACGTACATAGACACGCACACGCACACGCGCACGTACACGCAGGCGCACATGAAAGACGCACATGCACACGCTCACGCACATTTGCACACATATTGAAGTAATATTTTTTTATTCACTTCCAAATAAATAAACTTGAAAACTGTTACCGATTTTTATTGTGAGACACACAAGTATCTCACCAAAAAATCGATAATAATCGGAAAATGTGGCACGACATCTAGGGGTAAAAATTTGTTTCAAATAAACAAACAGTAGCGAACACGTGAGCCTCTCGACTAATGTACTTAGAGCTTCATAATTTTGGGGAAGTACATATTTGTAAATAGTTCATATTATCACAGTCAATTCCTGGACATTGGCCTATCCTAATAGGGGATATTTGCTACAGGCATAGATACCTGTGTCACTGATTCTGACCTGGCGACAGTACCAATATGCGTACACCGCTGACATCTAGAAAATGTTTACACCAATAATTGTTCCAAATGGGAATCGAACAGATAATCAAAATCACATTTAAGCATTTAATTTAAAGCTTTAAACACAAAATCCCCCACGCTACTAAATAAATAAGGAGGTACGAGTAAGTTGTCTCAGAGAAAGATGCACAAACATTCGCTAAGTTAAATTTTTATATCGATTTATTGGCGCCTAGGGCAAGCTCACAAAATCAATGATGGTAGAGAGGCTCCTCAGACTTTGATTATCTGGGGTTGAGGTTAAATCAGATAAAAAAACACACAAGACGGGAATGGAACAGTGTGTTGTGAGAACGCGTGAGTTGGGCAGGTAACCTAAAATTAAAAAAAAATGTGACAGACAAATTCGCAAATCACGTGAATTGTCTGCAGAATGTACTAGGACATCAGAAAGTGACAAAAGTAAGCTCGGTGTATATTCCTATATGAGCCGCATCTATCAGTATGTATTAAGCGTCTCCCACACACAAGCGGCTTGCGGTGGCGGCTAACCGCGAGCCGCGGCTCCAGCCGCTGCAACAACACACCACCGCGGTCGCAGCGGCGGCCTGAAGTGCCATTCGCTGAGGTGTCTGTGCTACGATTGGACGGCAGTAACATGACTAACCGTGACTAAGTCTTATTATATTCTGCAATATTATTATATATTTTGTTTTTAATCCTAATGCTTTTGTAATCACGATGCGAATTATCATAAAGTACTGACTAATTTTGCACTGTTTCTATTAAAATCTCTGAATTTAGCACCATTTTTCACGCGGTACACGCGGCCTGTTGTAAAAATTTGCAACTGACCGCGTACTCGCTAACACACTCGCGTTGGCATAAGGGGCGGAGCATGCGGCCGCGGCCAGCCGCTCGCAGATCGCGACATGGCCGCACGGGTTTGCAGACTCACTTACATTGCAAGCGAATACAACTGACCGCCACCGCGACCGCCACCGCAACCGCCACCGCAAGCCGCTCCTGTGTGGGAGACGCTTTATGTTGTCCAAGATATTATTAATGTTTTATTTTCATTCAATATACATACAGCTTACCACAAATCCACCCCCCAACATAGTCCTTAACTATAGATTTGCTCATAGCCCTGCTATTGTCATAGTTTATATATTGTCATAGTTGCCACGATTGTCAAGCGGTTTGGTAATAATAACATACTTAGTAATACTCGTAGATAAATTAGTTATTAAATGTTAGTAGTATATTACTGCCTCGTTAGTCTAGTTATCGTAAACGCGATTTCTGATCGTGAAGTCCCGGGATCGAATCGCTGGCTAAGCTCTTCAGACGTTCGAGCTTTTTAAAAAATAGTTTCGAATACAGTAGCGAACACGTGAGCCTCTCGATGAATGTACTAGAGCTTCATAATTTTGGGGAAGTACATATAGTTCATGGTCAATTCCTAGAATTTTCATATCATAAAGTAAATAATTGGTGGCCGAACAGGTGTTCAAAATCACATTTAAGGATCTACTTTAAAGCTTTAGACACAAAAACCCTCACCACATCTCATGCAAACATAGACTAATTAATTAAGAACATACGAGTATAATAAAGTTGTCTACAGTGAAAAATGCACAACATACGTTCACACGAACTACATAATATGTATAGGACGTGGACATGGACGTATTAAAAAAGGTTTTTTCTACGTCCATGGTATATCATAAGTATTTTATTTAATCAGAATATATCAGAAGTCCAATTTTCTAGCTAACAGTTACAAAAAGTCGCGATACATCATTTCAAGTGCCATATAATATTCATGCAGGCGGAAAATATTTCTAAACATAACACCTGCCTTTTGAATTTGTTTGAAATGTTTTATTCTATTTCTGAACCAACATCAGTTCCAAAAACAAATTTTACTTCAAATTTACATATTACAAGCATTTTTTATTTTTATTTTCTACGATAATTTTTGTTGAATAAAAACCACATGAGTAAAGAAACCGTACCGATAAAACCAAAGATTAATATTATTACTTCAGCAGTGCCAAATTTAACATTTTTATATATCAATTTACTTTAGGTCTAAGTCAAGCTCACAAAATCAATGACGATTTTGAGGCTCAGGCTTTGATCATCTGGGGTTTGGAGTTAAATCAGATTAAAAAATACACAAGACGGGAATGGAACAGTGTGTTATGAGAACGCGTGGGTTGGCCAGATAACCCAGAATTAAAAATGGTAAGAGACCCTGAAAAGAAAGAAGAAATGATTTTTTTAAATATTTCGTAGAACACGTGAATTGCATCCAGCATGTACTAGGACATCAGAAACTGACAAAAGTAAGGTCGATTCTTCTCCTTGTTGACCCCCCGAACCCAACTTGGTGTTTCTAGGTAGAACGTCTGTGACAGACTAATCCCAGTTTGATTGGATTCTTTCAGATAAGGGATCTGATTAGGGAGCTGATGCTGTAGGTGCGCCCTTTTCAATATGTAATTAAATTGAAACTGCAAAAATTGTATATTTTGCTTATTTTCATGCTTAGCTTTACATTACATATACACATCTATATTTCTATCAATATAATTTTCATAATACAACGTATTCATGAGAACAAAAAATCAGATGTTATTAGTAATTACTGTGATGATGGTAGTGGGCAGTGGCGGTGTTGATCACCACCACCACCAATGCTACTACCAGGATGATAGTGACGGTAGTAAGGGCTGTGGTAGTGATGCTGGTCGTGGTGGTGGTGCCAGTGGCGGTCCCCTGTCTACCACCACCACCAATGCTACTACCAGGATGATAGTGACGGTAGTAATGGCTGTGGTGGTGATGCTGGTCGTGGTGGTGGTGCCAGTGGCGGTCCCCTGTCTACCACCACCACCAATGCTACTACCAGGATGATAGTGACGGTAGTAATGGCTGTGGTGGTGATGCTGGTCGTGGTGGTGGTGCCAGTGGCGGTCCCCTGTCCACCACCACCACAAATAATACTACCAGCACCACAACAATCACTGACACCATTACCAGCATGTACAGCATCACCATCCACCGCTACCAACACCGCACGATCAGCACCACCGTCCACCATCACCATCACCAGCACTACTACCACTAACACTAACTGCACCACTGTCTGGCTATTGTATTATTTTCTCTCGAATTTTCATACATACTGTACAACATAGGCATTTAGCTTATACGAACGCTAATTATCTAATATAAATATATATATATCTATAATGTTTTATTTTATAGTACACAATCTCTAAACTTTACTCGAATTTTTTTTTAAGTAATAGATTTATTGATCTATAAAATCACAAAATATTATTCGTCTATTTATTTCAATGCGCGTGACCAACAGCCCTTTCATACACACTCTGAATGAGCCGGCGCAAACCGGTTTGTACCCTGACGGAGCGTCGGTGAACCTGTCGGTGAGAGCTCACGCACACATCACTGCGCTATGTGTGGGTGTACCCGCAGCGAGACGTTTGTTTTTAGCTTCCCCTCTGGTCGGTTTCTTTACTCATGTGTCGCGTACTGTCAAATTTACAGCGGACACTTAGCCACTGAGCTACCACGGCTCATTATTATTTAGTATAATGTTAATGTATTACTTAGTACATGACTGCCCCGTTGGTCTGGTCGTAAACGTGATTAATGATCACGAGGTCCCGGGTTTGATTCCGGGGGCGGGTAAAAATCAGTTATTGGGTTCTTCTGTCAATAAATTCTCAGTAGTAGAGTTAGGAATTTAGCAATGTTTCATTCACCTCACCTTTTTATAGTATAAGGGAAACAAACGAGCACACAGTCCACCTGATGGTAAGTGGATATTGTAGCCCATAGACATCTATATCTATCCTTGATTAAGAATCAAAATGCAGATGTGTTTCTGCTGAGGACTAAGATGGAATGAC
The DNA here is from genome assembly GCA_963668995.1 of Parnassius mnemosyne. Lineage (NCBI taxonomy): Eukaryota > Metazoa > Arthropoda > Insecta > Lepidoptera > Papilionidae > Parnassius > Parnassius mnemosyne. The sequence goes on from CAVLGL010000115.1 coordinate 4,323,218, forward strand.
ACTTCCAGTAAAAAGGGTCCCCGGTTCTTTACACTCACCATAGGAAACATAGCACCATTAAGCGGCTATTTCACGGTGGTATTCTGTAGTCCTAGTCGGGTCTGATTATGCTGCGGATATCCTCATTTCTAATTTTATCACGTAGGGAAACCCTGAGCATAGCCCTCTCCATAGCTTGCTGAGGGACAAATATGACAGATGCTGCCTACAACGGTAGTGGCCCATGTTCAGTAGTAAACTTTTACAAGCTCATGAAAGAGGAAGAAGATTGAAGTTAGGGTAGCAGAAGGTAATAAGAGTACACAATATTGGGTACTTTTACAAAAATCCACTAGGTAGTAAGACTCCATTTCTGCCTAAGTTTCCGACTACCAGTAGGTTTCAATGTTTTACCTGTTTCTACCGATAACTGGCATTGATTACACTGTGTTAGTATAATTCCATGCTGTGAGGCATTCAATCTTAGTCCCCAGTGGTGACAACTCATCAAGCATTCTTTGTTTGAAATTTACTGCAGAGGTCCATTAAATGCAATAGCTCTTACCAACAGATGGACCGTAATCGTTTGTCACTTCAACTATTTAAAAGTAATCTAATTGCGAACAGTGGAAAAATGTGGCTACTGTCAGGTGACTAATTGAAGACAACCGGAGCATCGCATATCTGGAGAGTCGGGTAGGCGTATGAGTCAAATTAAAAAAAAATACATCAACACTTAAAATATAAACTTTGTTGCCGCTAGACATGAACTCACCGCTGAACAAAAACGGGCTCTAGTTGATTGGCGTAAAAAATGTTGTTAATGTGTGATAATAGACGGTCAAATTAAGTGTATGACATTATGACAGAAGATCCGAAGATTAGCCCGGACGGACAGACCAACAAACACACAAAAAAGTTAAAAAGAGTTCTTTATGTCTTAATAGAATGCAAATAGCCCTCTGAGCTTATTAGAAACTGTAACTACTATAATAAGAAGCTACTATAATAATTAGAAGCTATAACTACTATAATACTAACAATGTCGTCACGGTTGAAAGTGGGCGTAGAAACATCATCAATTACAATTGAAAATATCCTGATTTCTAATATCTTTTTAAGTAAGGTACCATCTGAAATAAAAATCCTCGCTTCACAACGTTAACGACTGTACGCACGCCAACCTTTGCCAACCCAAGCTCTCATAGAAAATTACCCTTTTCTGAAAGCAATCCCATAAAAGATTAAAGGGATTAATTTGTATTACGTGATACCTATTTGTTAATTGGTTTTGTACCACTCAGTTTTTTTTTTACATATTTCAATTATTTGTTAATTTTTACGTAGGTATTTAAAGATTCCTATTGCTTTTTTAAAATATAAAATAAAGAGGGTATTTTACTAAATTACACCTCGTGTTTTTTTACGTTCTATACTTTTTATTTTAGCACTACCGCGACTTTGCCCGCGTGTAATTTATGGTTTTATCTTTTTCGTGCGGAACCCTATTTATTTTTCTAAAATAATAGTAGCCTAAGTTACTTTTTATAACATCAGCTCTCAGCCTGTGATAATCGGTCAAAATCGGTTCAGCCATTTCGGAGATTAGCCGGAACAAACAGACAAAAATTTTAATAATTGTGTTTTTGTTATAAGACGTAATATACTTTCATAATTTATGCATTTAGTAAAAACCTTATTTTGACATTACAAACAGACACTTCTAAATCTAAACTAAACAATAATCAATTATTTATATCAAAAAGTAAGAGTCGCAGTCTTAAGAGAAATTGGAGACGGGCAGCAGCATCTTCCTGATGATGTGACTGAAACAGCTGGACCGATTTTTATGAAATTTTGTGTGTGGTTTATTTGATTAGGGTGTGGATTAAATTCACAATTGGACCCGGTAGGTGGCGTTGTTGTCCAGAAATCAACCGTGCGAGAGTGGGGCGGATTGCTAGTATATATGATAAAGCGTAGGTTGGCCAGGTATGTGTAACCTAGAATTTAAAAAAAAATATAATTAATAAAACCCCCCGATTTAATAAAAGATTTTCACAGAACATCAGTAATTGACTAAGGTCGATTTATATTCCTACATCAGTTTAACTCTTTTAAACTGTGCTATTCTTGTTACGGTATTTTATGTTACGAATGAGTATGCAAGGTGTGTTTAAACAATGACTTCATTCAGCAGTGGACTTTCTTATGTTATGTATGGATGAGTTACTTTAGAACAAAAACTATATGCAGTAAATATTTTGTTTTTGTATTTGAATACGGAAAACTAATCCCCCTATGAGGCAGTCTATGAGGCCTATGTTCAGTGGTAAACTTTTCAAAGTCTATCAAAGTAAAAACTTTCTAATCAAATGCGGCTTTTGAGAGCCATGGAGGCGTTTTTGACAAGATGCTTCGCCACTGATCTACCATAGTTCTTGATTGCGATAAGCAAGCTTGAATACAATGTCATAGACACGTAAAGAATCGAAATACAATAACAAACAATATTTTCGCTAAACAAGCTACAATATTAACTTAATATTCGAACCCGATGATCTACAACTTGGCAGAAAGTAAGTACGCTGATAACAAGGAGCCACCGAGGTCATCAAGTCTTACTTGTTTGGTAAACGATAAAGATCTTTTGCTTTTTTTAAATAGAAGAGTGGGCAAACCAGGCGCCCTTTTTACTGGAAAAGAGGCATTCCATCTTAGTCCTCACGGCTGACAGCACATCTGCATTTTGATTCGCAAACGAGGATAGATGTAGATGTCTATGAGACACAGTAACTACTTACCATCAGGTGAACTGTGTGCTCGTTTGTTACCGTTATTCTATAAAATTAAACTCTACCACCTCTACCGTTTGCTTACTCAAGAGAGATCCATTTCTAGGAGAGAATGTTCAAGGATGTGGATGATGATAATGAAGATATGTGGTAGTGAAGTTAAAAATCAACACTGTAATAACTGTAGTACATGGAAATCTTCCAGACCTGACACAAATAGTCGCGGTATGTAAGGAAGGCATTACGAAGCCATAGACCCGCGTAAACATCATGATGTAACGAAATATCAAGGTTTCCAGTGATAATGAATTTCCTGTTACATTCTCAGCGATTGCACCAATGAATTATTAACCCCATTTTGATTATATAAATTCGTGTGATATACGTAATGTGTCAATGGAATAGGCGTGTTGATGCTTCTATAAATTTAATTATACTGTTCTCTATTCTTAACTTTAATATATATATATATATATATATATATATATATATATATATATATATATATATATATATAGTCATGGGACTATACCACATTACATTCGAAACTGATAATAAATAAACAATTTTTATATTCTGGTTATTACCTGACTGTCTCAGAAGAATGGAAATGGCTCCAAAACCCACAAAGGTCTGATTTTTATTTATTTTACTTTGACTTCGTGTAGGGCGTCCCCCCACTAGATGGAGTGGCGACCTGGTAAGATATGCGGGAAGTCGATGGATACAGGTTTTTTTTTAAAAAGAATTAGGGTAACATGCGAGCACACAGTCCACCTGATGGTAAGTGGTTCCTGTGGCCCGTAGACATCTATATCTATCCTCGTTTGCAAATCAAAATGCAGATGCGTTGTCACCCGTGAGGACTAAGATGGAATGTCTCTTTTCCAGTAAAAAGGGTCTACGGTTCTCTACACTCACCATACGAAACACAGCAGTGTCAAGCTGCTATCTTTCGCTGGTATTCTGTGAGATCGTGGTCCTTCCACGGTCGAGCCGACCCATTCGTGCTACAACTATACTACTAATATAGCTGCAGCATGGCTCTACCACGTATAAAACGTTGCAGACAGATTGACGATCGCAGTGCCAGACGTCTCGCAACTTTAACTCAGTTATCCGTAGCCGGTCAATTTTGAGGACTAAGATGGAATGCCTCACAGCCGGTAACTATACTGACTCTCTGAACTCTTCAAACCAGAACAGCAGTGCAAGCACTACTATTTGGCGACAGTAAAAGTAAAACGGTGGGATCTAACCAGACAGACTCCTACGCAGAAAAACTGTCCCACCACTAAGGCAGACCAGAGCCGTGGTAGCTCAGATGATTAGCGCTCGCTGTAAATTTCACAGTACGCGAGCAACCCGGGTTCGATTCCCGCCGGCACCAATTAAATTCTTAATTGCAATTTTAAGTGCTGATTTACCACGTGCTCGGCGGTGAAGGAGAACAACGTGAGGAAACCTGCATGTCTGAAAAATGAGAAAAAAATATATTTCGAAGACATGTGTAGTTCGTCAACACGCATTGGGACAGCGCGGCGGAAACTTCCTTGCCCTAAAACCCTCTCAGAAATGAGGGGAGGTCTGTGCCCAGCAGTGGGGCGTATATAGGCTGTAACTTTAGCTTTAACTTTTTAACCAAGGTATGATTTTGTAACTATTACGGATTAATATCGTATTCCTTATTCAAATTACATTTTGCTGACGTATTTCTTTTATAATACACAGGTAGTATGTGACCGCGTAACGGCTTCACGTACCTAATCCGCATAATCCGCGAATCCCCTTACAAAACGCTGTTAGTGGGAGCACAATCAAATTCAAATTTATTTGTTCAGGACATAGGCCATCTATGAAAATTCCACATGACAAACAAAAACTTTCACGCCTGTCAACGAGGGGTAGGCTGGTACTACGAACTTCCATTTGGCACGCATCCGACACACTTCTCTCGTTTCTTTCACTTATATATATTTACGCATATGTAGATTGTGTAGTGGCGATGTAAGAATATCCATTACCCTATATCATCCCGTGGGTGTCGCAAGAGGTGATGGAGGGAAACAAATCAGGAGATAGGCAGCATCTTACTAATAACGGCTAAAAATAAAAAATAAAAACTGCGGTTGTCCACCCACTTCGCAAGCGTGGCCACTATGGTAAATATGGACCCTTATGAGTAGGGTTACCAGATGACAGGGATTTAACTGATTTGTCAGGAATCACGCCCTCTGTCAGGAAATCAGGAAATCTTGAATTTTTCAGGATTTTGTCAAAGAAAAATTGTAAATAATTGACAATAATATATTTACTAAGAAACATTACTTTTATTATAAAAAAAAAACAATCTTAAAAATAAACGAGATAAAACTTTAAAACTAACTTCTAAATTAAATGACATTGTGTAACAAAAAACTTTACCTCAGTGTCAACTAGCGACATCTGTTGAGCGGTAGATTATTAGCCCTCATTGGTGTTATATTTAAAAAAGTCAGGACGTACAGAACAATCGGTTTTGTCAGGAAATTATATTTTTTGATCTGGTAACACTACTTATGAAGCAGTCTATGGGGGTTACCTATGTTCAGCAGTGGACTTTAATAGGCTATAATGGTAACGGTATGTCAGTTAATTGTACATACATAATGCAGTCGATGTTCAATATATTTCCAATTATGTCGATAAATTACGACGTCCCTGACCTACTCTATCACTCACGCTGCAAAATTTGCTTTGTCTCCATTTCATTCCCTCTTAATCCTGATCATTATATCACAGTATCTTCTTGCAAACCACACTTTTCTCTTTCATGCTGTTTCTCACCATGACCTCATTTCTACTGCATTAATTTTACTCTCATGCTACTTCTGCCACACTAAGCTTTCACTATTACACATGCAGATGAAAATATATACCTAAAATATAATATACAGGCCGGGGCAGTTTCTTACCTTATATAAAGCACAAGTTCGGTCGTGCATGGAGTTCTGCTGTCACATATGGGCAGGTGCTGCAAAATGCCACCTAACAGCATTGGACTCAGTGGAGAGACGTGCTAAGAGGCTCATTGATGACCTTGATTTGGTTGAAACCAATCTTGTCACCCTCGAGCACAGGCGTAGAGTAGCCAGTCTCTCGGTATGCATTTCGGTAAGTGTGCGCAAGAATTACATGCTTTAAATCCTCCCTCTCCTTTCCACCATCGGACAACCAGGCAGTCGGCGGGTCTTCATCCCTTGGTTGTCGATATTCCACGCATAAGAACCAAATTGTTTGCTTCGTCTTTTGTAATGCATACAGCAAAGGAGTGGAATAATTTGCCAGCGTCTTCTTACCGTCCGAATACAATCTGGGCATCTTCAAAGCAAGAGTGAATAGCCTTTTGTTACGCTTCTTCTTCTTCTTATTCGTGTGCTTCATTACTGAAGGTCGTGCTTGTCTTGAAATGCTTTCACCGATGTGTCGACTAGCCTCCTCCATACCACTCTGTCCCCGTCTTGTCTCAGGGCAGTTGGAATATTAAGTTTGCATCTGGTCGGACCAGCGGGTAGATAATCGCCCACGTGATCTTTTTCCTTCGATCTTCCAAATTTACTACAATAAATTTATCCAGATTGTCTGGTTGTCTCCGGGTAATATGACCAAAATAACTTAGGACTCGTTGGTAGCATATAGTGGATAGTCTGGTAGTAATCTTTAGTTGGTTTGCTACGCTAAGACAGTGCGATTTACCATCTAGGGCTACATCCCCATTTGCCATCAGGTAGGATTGTGGTCAAGCACTGGCTTATAATAATAAAAAAAAATACAATTTGGACTATGTACACATAATTTTTAATACCTTTTTTAATTTTTGAGATTGTGCAAGCAGCTATGCAGGTTTAGAGAGACCAGTATCACTGCGACCTAAAATATCTATTGTGATCGTTGCTATGGCTATAGTTCACTGCTGCGCCCTATGTCTTCAATGAATAGGAATTTTAAGAAATTTACCTGCAAACAATTGCATTTCTTCTGGGCTAAGTAGTATTTTTGAGGTTCTGAGACATGTTTCTTCACTACTGGTCGCATTAGCCTATACTTTAAATAGCTCAGCGAACTATTTAGTAAATTATTCGGTTGAAAATGAAAAGTTTTTTACAAATTGATATTACGACAATTATTAGCCGAACGAAACAAATCCTAACTTTAGCGATTTTTTATAACTAACACTAGCCGGTAACATTCCTCCACATACACATACACGAAACAGTTTTGAATAAAACTAATGTTACTGATTTTCAACTGACTTCAAATATTGGAAGAGGCTCTCATTTAGAATACAATTTTTTTTTTGGATAGTTTAGTGACAAACGACCACACAGTCCATCTGATGGTCCGGTTCTCTACACTCACCATACGAAACACAGCAGCGTTAAGCTGCTATTTTACGCTGGTTTTCTGTGAGCGTGGTCCTTCCCCGGTCGAGCCGACCCATTCCTGCTATAACTATACTACTAATATAGCTGCAGCATGGCTCTACCACGTATAAAATGTGTGTGTTTTATATGTGTTGTCAGAACTTTTTTCTGTATGAACCAATCTTGATGATTCTTTTTTTTATTTAAATGTGGTCTCATATAAATTTGATAAAGACCTGACCAGTAGTTTTTGAGTTATCAATTATCATTAATAACTACATTGATGATGTTCTCATTTTATTTATATTGACGTCGGTTGTACAAAGTGTTTAATTTTACCACTTGTATCGCGTTTAATATATTTCTATTTATTTTAACTTCCGACATTTCAGGTGTTCAACCAGGCTTCTTGCTTATGAATATAAATTTTTGGGCGAACAACGCAGAACCTAAGCACACCACCGTAAAACTTCAAGATACTGCAATCTTGAAGTTTTGCAGTGGTGTGCTTAGGTTTAGGATTCATTTTATGAGTTATAGGATCCTAAGTAGATGGTATCACTCAGCTACCTTCTTTTGAAATTTGGATATTCTTTAATTTCAACAGCATCGCAAAATGTCCTCGGTAGGAGTCGGTGTTCTTTTGCGAATGTTTGTGTGTGTTTGATGTAATACCGGGTACGATTTTAAACATATTCACAGACTGCACACTTATTCGGTAACGCACCTACAATTCCCTTGGTGTTGCAGTTGTTCATTGGCGGCAATCGACACTTCTACTAAAAAAAAAATTATGACAGATGCAGAGTAAGTTTAATCGAGAGTGTACCGTAAAACCGTACAACTTTGCCCAAATTTCTTGCGATTTTTTATTCTACTTTAAATATTTTTTAAATAATATTATTTTCAATTTGTAATTGCGCTACAATTCATACTAAATTCATACTTCATATTAAATTCTTTGCATAGAATTTATGATAATATCAAGACAATTAATGTTTATGTGCTAAAAACCTTAATTTGGACGACGGGCCAAATATATAGAACATTTTACAAGTTTGCCCATTTTGCAGAAACTTCTGTAACTTCGTTATTTTATACTTTAAAAACGTTAGATTTAGGGGTCATTTTAGTAAAATAATCAACCTATCATAGGATCTTAATACTAAACGTCAAAAGTTCATTTTAACTTTAAAATTTGAGTGGGCAAAGTCGCAACAATTTTTTTGCAATTTTTCATTCAAATGAAAGGTTGAACTAGGGTTGTCACTTTTTTATTAATAAAAGTACGGTGTACGTAGGTACGTTATGATCACGTAACTTGCTCTTAAACATTAATCTAAAAATATTGAAACAATCATAGAATTAAAAGTATTTTAAAGCAAATGCTTACTAGCTTTAAAACAAACAATACCTATAGGTAATATTAAGCTTAATATCAACTCTTAATATAAACGTTGACTTACATAAATCTATATTGAAGATAAATATTTCTAAAACAAACAATATAATACTATAGATTAACAGTACCTCTTAGCGTGTCTAAGTAATAGGAATTAAACATTTATTAGCCTTATCAAAATTAAATTAAATATAACTTAATTTTACTTTTTTAACTGCTTGCAGTTATACTACAGAAATGATACAAAACAGAGACCTGTACTAAACCTGTGATTGGACTGTTTCACAAGTATAGTGAATAGTTTCTATGTAGTAGAGCCATGCTGCAGCTATATTATGGTTGTAGCACGAATGGGTCGGCTCGACCGGGGAAGGACCACGGTCTCACAGAAAACCAGCGTAAAATAGCAGCTTAACGCTGCTGTGTTTCGTATGGTGAGTGTAGAGAACCGGAGACCCTTTTTACTGGCAAAGAGGTATTCCATCTTAGCCCTCACGGGTGACAACGCATCTGCATCTTGAGTCTTTATTGAGGATAGATGTAGATGTCTATGGGTCACAGTAACCACTTACCATCAGGTGGACTGTGAGCTCGTTTGTTACCCGATCCTATAAAAAAAAGATCTATGTTTTCAATGACTTATATATTAACTTAAATCTATATATAGTAAAGTCAACATTATATTTTTATGGCAGTAACAGTTAACATAAACAATGCAAAATTAAACGACTAATAAGACAAACTAGTAAAAAATCAACAGTAATCATCGAGGTACTTCTTGAGGCAAATTATTCTTAAACAACCTAAGAATATTTTTTGTGAAATTACCTTATTGCTGGAAGATTTCGAGAAGAGCTTTGCGTGTTGGCAATTCCATATAAATAAATTAAAATATTTTATTATTGTATATTGTAGGAAGAATTAAAGGTAACATCAAACAATATTTGGCCTCGTCTAGAAATACTTGGTGGAGGTAATACTATTTCCACATCATCACGATCCACTTCACTCACGTCCTCCACATTCGGATACGTAAAAATCACTTTGCCATCTTTTGCATTTTTCACTTTTCTTGCAAATTTTACCGTAGGAGTACTATTTTTTATATATAAAACACGGCCGACAAAGTGCTTAATGCTTTTTTTTGTCGCAAATTTTACAACTACCCAGTCCTCTTCTCGTAAATCTACATCGCTTGTAAAATAGGTGATATCACTGAATCCAAAGGGTGCAGTGAAGTTTTCTGGCTCACAGTTTTCCTTGTTGTCTATATCTTGTAAACATGTTGATACATATTCATCAAATGTCTCATATTCCGAATCATCTGTGATTGCAATGCTTAGAATATCCGATTCAGAACTCGTTTCACAATAATATGATCTCAATTTCTTCCGTTTCGCTACCTTTGTTTTTTTTCCATTAGCTAAATTTTCTCGTTTTCTTTTATTTTTTTATTTTTTTCTTAATGTTCTTCATTTGCTTAGGGGTTACTTTAACATCTGAGGTTATTATAACTTTAGATTTAGATGAACTATTCGTTACTGATCGTAAACAATCTGGAATATCATTTTCAGCATAAGCTATAAGCTTATTCTGGCTGTCATTTATCATTTTTTTTATTTAATACACAGACATCGGATAGCTGAGCGTTAGTATCATGCGCTGGTGAACCTAAATGAATGTTGATAATTTTGATACTAAGTGCATCAAGTGTGGATGGATTATAGACTACCGGTGAAAATTGGGGTCGTAGTGCTGGTTTTTCCCAAACGATGATTTCTGAGGTCGACGGCATATCGTATTTAATCGTTTCTTCCCTTCTTATCACTTCACCTGTAATTTCATCTAAGTATATCTCATTTCCTGTATCCCATGATGCCATAATATCTTCTGTCTCTCTTTCTTGGTTTATCTTTATTGTATCTTCCTTAGTTTATCTTACAGATGATTTATTTCGTGCTGTTAGTAGAATATTTACTTTCGAAATACCATCAGCACATACCGACTTTGCGGGTTCTGTGCGTAATTTCTTATTTCTTTTTACTTGCATTGGCTTAGCAGCCCTTGATTCCTTGAGATAATACAATAAAGTCTCATCAAATCCATATTCTGAATCCTCGAAATACTCTGGGATTCTCTTAAAAACATTTCGTGGATTTACAGGCCATATTCCTGTGGCTCTGAAGCCACTTATTATGTTATGACTTTCTTTATTTTTCATATTTTCTAGTAATTGAGCCAAAAGTTTTGGAAAGTGTTTTTTGTTCAAGGTAGTTTGTCCAGGATTCTTCCATTTGTAATTCAACAAGATCTTTTTCCACTCTCTTTTTAGTGGGCTAAAGTATGCTACATCAATCGGTTGTGTTAGGTGAGTGGAGTTTGGTGGTAAAAATACCAACCTTATATTGTATTTTTGACACAATTCCACAACTTCAATATTTATGTGGGAAGACAAATTATCATCAATGACTACTTTTGGCCCGGAAATTTGTCTCGCCCAGTCAGCCACTATAGTTTTGAAATAATCTTCAAATGAAGACGTATCAAACCAACCTGATTTCGAACAATTATATCTGGTTCCAGCTGGTCCTCCTTCTAGCCACTCTGAATATAAATTTGAAGCTTTATAAACCACATATGTTGGTAGACATGTCCCAGCTGCACTTGCAGTAAACATAATAGAAATGCAACTTTTTGTGTTATTTAGAATCCTTTCAGGATGTTTGACGCCCCTTCTGAATACACATTTTGAAGTACCTGAATTGTCGGACAAGTTAGTCTCGTCATAGTTCAGTATATTCATCGGTGGTACACCATTTAGCGTTTCACGTAAATTGGTATAAAATTGCTCCATTTCTTCCAATCCTTTCTCGGCCCGTACTTTTTTTATATTTTGGGTTGTTCTAATGGTCAATATCGAACGAAGTCTGTTTAAAAATCCTTTCACCCAAGTATTACTTGGTAATTTGCCATCGAACAAATCAGTCCGTGAATTTTTTTCTACGTATTTATAGACCAACATTTTTATATCCATTTTCGACATGGGACTGCCGTAATCTGCTGAAGCTAACAACACATTTGCCAGTTTTTCTTCCTCTTCTTCAGTGAGTTTCTTTTGTCCTCCAGCTGATTTCAAGTGAATTTTTTAACTTTGTTCAATATCGTCCGTCAAGGGATTCCGAACCTCTATTCTACATCTTGATTTGACATCCTGCTATTTTCTACTATGTCAACCGCTAATTCTAACATTTTCTCTGAATAATTTCTATATGCTCTCGATCCTAATTTTCTATTTCTTTTTCTTGTGTTTTTAGGCTTAGTATTATTCATCCTGAAAAAGAGACCTCAGTATAATTAACAAATACGCTTAACCAAAATAAGGTTATTGCACTCCTAAAAAAACACTGTATATGTATGAGAAAAAAAAAAACAATTTTTTTGGTTTAATAGCATCAAAAATAAATACAGTTAACATAATGAGAGACTTGGTACACTGCTTAGTACCTTTAAGAGATAGCATAATGATACTTATTTAAGATGTTTCTCAGACCATTTAGCGAAATTTAAACGAAAATTTACATACAAAAAAAATCTTAAACTTAGTCAACCTAATTATTTTGCAAATAGGTACATTCAATACTTTTTACAACAACGTATACTTTTTTATCATATGTATTAATTATTGTAATCCTTTGTATATCCTTTCATTCTGTCAACATTGAAGTGACAACCCTAACGGTAATATTTTGGTGGGCAAAGTCGTAATGACTGCTTTAGAATAACCAATTTGACATTGCCCACCGTGATATTTTCAACTTTAAGAGAGATTTCGCGTTGGATATTTGATATTTCTTGTGTATTTATTACAAACTAACAGTGAAAAAAAAACTTACTTACCTGCTGTAATTACAAATCTAGTTTTGAAGAAAGTTTTTTGCACGACTTTTAGCCCGCAAAATACACCACCAACTTCAACACAGTTTAACAGCCGAATGAAATGACGTTAAAAAAAACAGTTACGTAGTGTTGCCGGAGACGTATTCAAATTTGTTCCATAGATTAAATAATAAACGCAACTAAAATGTTGCCAGTTTTTTTTTTTAATTTTTCTAAAAAGTACCTTACTGGGCAAACTCAGATTAGTTGGGCAAACTTGTAAGGTTTTACGGTATCTTTGTCCCAAAGACTTTTTTCTTCTGAGGAATTGTTCTGACTAATTCCAGCCGCTCAATTTCACCATCGCACATCGCGACAAAACTTGCGATACCATCCATACCGCCTGGATGATTGGCGGTCCACCACTGTGCGATTTAGAAGATGTTTTCTTCCTCGCACAACTGCCTTGTGGAATGGATTACCGCCAGCTATTTTTCCGGACCGATACGACTTAGGGACCTTCAAGAAAAGAGCGAACTCCTTTTTAAAGGGCCGGCAACGCATCTGCAATTCCCTCCCTGGTGTTGCAGTTGTTCATGGGCGGCGGTAGTCACTTACCATCAGGTGAGCCGCATGCTCGTTTGCCCCCTCTACTATGAAAAAAGTCTGTAAAAGTCGGCTAGACATGGACGTCTACCGTTATAATATACCGGACGTTCCGCACCTTTAACGCTGCTTTTTGCACCGGTCTTAATATTTTAATTAAATGAGTAAAATTTTCAAGTATTTTATTCTATTCATCTTTCTTATCTGGTTAAATAAATAAAAAAGTATTAGATAAGATACTTAATTTTATATTTATTTAAGTATTTGGTATAAATAAAAAAGTAAATTGAATACCATAGAATTCATAATAATTAGTTTAATTTCATGTGTAGTATTAGCATAAACATAGTTTAAATTTTAATTTAAAATATTATCTCAAGCTACGAGGTATTTCCATCCTTGCCCACAAAAGGGACAGCACAATGCTAGCTGTACTTCTGTTTATAATATGAAATTAAAAACTTTGTCGCCAGGTATCTACGACCTGCAGTTTTACTTTCCTAGCAGCTAGACTGCGAGCTCATTTAGTACAGTATTCTCACAAAATATGTTATAAATTAATATAAAAGCGATGACGATTTACTACGCCCTCTGTATAGAAATAGTAAGATAGAATGCATTAAACAGGTGGCTACAGCAGTATTTCTATAGAAAGTACTTGTTAAAATCAATACAAATGAACATTGTTGTAATAGCGCCATCTGTTGAAAATTTTCCGAATTTAGATAAAATAAGTAAAACCATTGTTGCATGGTTATATTTTTTTAGTTATTTGCACCTTTTTTCTCTTATAACATAATATCAAATACTTTTACATTATTCTATTGTTTATTGTTATTTGTATATATTAATATGCAAATACGATGAAAGAAATCGTAGAATTCTTTCATCAATACTGTACAATTTCATATTTTTTAAATATATAAAATACATTTAAATTAGTTTTGCTATAGAAACATTTTATGAATTATAATGCATAATAATTACATTTTTTTATAAAGTTATTTTTTACATAATATAAATCTCAACATGCAGAATCGCCATCTATGTTGAATTTTCCGAAGTACCAAGCATGTTGGAAAGTAAAATTAGTGTATTTCTCTAGTAATATCAAACACAAGATATTCATAAGTAAGATGGCGTGTTCTTTCTTATACTTTATTTAAAAATGTTTATTATTGAGTTCTTTATTATACCTTTGTAAATTTAAAAAAAAAAATCAAATTTTGTATGTCCAACTACAAAGAAGGATAATAATAATTTTAGTTCACTTATTTCACCAATAGCAGATAGTAAAAACATAATTGTTTATCAAGGCCATTAGATGTAAGGACGCCTATATTATTAGCCGACTTCAAAAAATGAGGATGTTCTTAATTCGATTGCATGTTCTTTTTTTTACCCGCGTCGGAACGGAGGTGTATGCGTTTAGGTTGAGAGGTTGTTTGTTTGTTTGTGTGTGCAGACAAACGTTCCCATTTATCTCCAAAACGGTTTCACCGATTTAGATAAGGTTTTTGTAAAGGGTTTATAATTCATCGGCGATGTTTCTTAGATAGGTGTTAAGATGTTAACTGATCTAGAGGCGCTATATATAATAAAAATTTTTCGCCCCTTGTAGCCATTTTCCCCGAGGGGCTAGACCGATTTGGAGGTGGTTATCGATATCACGTAACATAGTTGGGTTTTCATAGCACCTAATCACTATGTTAATTCCATACAGTGGTAGAGCCACGCGGCAGCTTTTGCTGTCGTACGGATGGGCCGGCTCGAACCGGGATGGTACCACGACCTCACAGAAATCCAGAGTAAAGTAGAGGTTCACTTCTGCGTTTCGTTTGGTGAGTGCAGGTGGCCGGAGGCCCTTTTTACTGGAAGTGAGGCATTCCATCTTGGTCCTCACGAGTGACAACGCATCTACATTTTGATTTGTAATAAAGGATAGATGTAGATGTCTATGGGCCGCAGCAACCACTTACCACCAGGTGAACTGTGTGCTCGTTTGTCACCCTTATCCTATAAAAATAATACTGAACACTAGCTCTGGCTTCAATCTTACAACGGTGGCATGTGAACATTTAATTAGTAGGAAAAGTTTGAGAACCGTAAACAATTGCAACTTGCAACAAACAGCGCGAGACAATATTGAACGTTACAGACAATATCGTACATGTGTATACTATCTGACAAAAACTTCATAAGACACATACAATTTTATATATTTTCACAAAAAAGGAGCGCATTTATATTAAGAAGTATAGAATATACACAAAAATAAAGACAAAAAACTGCATTCAATGGATCCCTGCAGCCAATTTCGAACAAAGAAGGCTTCTGATGAGTTGTCACCACTGGGGACTAAGATTGAAAGCCTCATAGCCTGGAATTGTACTGGCTCCCTATACCCTTCAGATCGGGACACAGTGTAATCAATGCCATTTAGTGCCACGCAGGGCCCGATCTAGCTATTTAGCCGCTCCGGGCAAAGATAGTTTGCGTCGCCCTTTACATACACAAAACCATATATAAGTTCGCTAACACGCATTGTGGCAGCGCGGCGGAAATTTCCTCGCCCTAAAACCATTTCAGAAATGAGAGGATGCCTGTGCTCAGCATTTGGACTTATATAGACTTTAACTTTATCTATAACTAATTTACGTATACTGATTATATTATTAGTTAGCCATTGCCAAACAGCTTGCCAAACATGGCAACTATTATAATCCCTCCTATGAGCAAATGTATAGGGGAGGACTATGTTGGGGGGTGGACTTGTGACAGGGTGTATATTGAATGAAAAAAAATTCGGTTGACCCTACAGGCCATCCCTGGTAATTCCCGTTAATTTCAAATGCAAAACGCTCAAAATTCCACCTAATATTCCTTGCACAACATAAAAAAATAGATAATGAGTAAAGAAAGTTTCTTTACTCATGTGACACGGCTCACATAGGAATATAAATCGACCTTACTTTTGTCAGTTTCTGATGTCCTAGTACATGCTGGATGCAATTCACGTGTTCTGCTAAAAGATCACTCCGGATCACCAAAGACTGAGTGAGCCTCTTCTTCTCTACCGTCATTGATTTTGCAAGCTAGGAATAAATCGATATAAAAATGTTAACTTTTACACACACACACACACACACACACACACACACACACACACACACACATATATATATATATATATATATATATGTGTATGTGTATGTGTGTGTGTGTGTATCTATTAATTTTTATTATTATTTTGTTATTTGGTTTTGATGCAACAAAGATTGTCTGACGAAAGTTAAAGTATAAATTGCTTTGAAAAAATATTTAAAATTACTTAATTTTGAAACTGACGTTGTTGTTCAGAAATAGAATAAAACTATTTCAAACAAATTGAAAAGGCAGGCACTATTTTCTGTCTGCATGCATATGATATGAATGATAATGCTTGACAAGATGTATCGCGACTTTTGTAACTGTCAGTCAGTAAAAGGGACTTCTGATATTTTTTTTTATAGGATAAGGGTGACAAACGAGCACACAGTCCACGTGATGGTAAGTGGTTTTTGCGGCCCATAGACATCTACATCTATCCTCTGTTACAAATCAAAATGTAGATGCGTTGTCACCCGTGAGGACTAAGATGGAATGCCTCATTTCCAGTAAAAAGGGCCTCCGGCCACCTGCACTCACCAAGTGAAACGCAGAGGTAAACCTCTACTTCACGCTGGTTTTCTGTGAGGTCGTGGTACTACCCCGGTTCGAGCCGGCCCATCCGTGCGACAGCAAAAGCTGCCGCGTGCCTCTACCACTGTTAAAAATGATTAAATAAAATACTTATGATACACACATGTTTTTTATTTTTTATTTTTTTTATTTATTTATTTATTTCGACCAGCAAGGATCATAGGGTAGTATTACATTCATTTCAAGATAATTCTAATACTAAAATACTTATAGAATAAGGGTAACAAATGGGCACACAGTTTACCTGATTGTAAGTAGTTGCTATGGCCCATAGACATCTACATCTATTTTCGTTTGCGAATTAAAATACAGATGCGTTGTCCGCCGTGAGGACTAAGATACAAAGCCTCTTTTCCAGTAAAATAGCTCTCCGGTTCCCTACACTCACCATACGAAACACAGCAGTATTAATTTTACGCTGGTATTCTGTGAGAGCGTGGATCTTCCCCGGTCGAGCCTACCCATTCGTGCTACAACTATACTATTAATATAGCTGCAGCATGGCTCTACCACGGAAACCACTGTGTTCTTGTATGTTGTGCATTTTTCGCTTTACACAAGTATATTATACTCGTATCTTTTTTTTAGTCTATGTTTGCATGAGACGGGGTGAGGGATTTTGTGTCTAAAGCTAGAAAGTAAAAAGAAGTAAAATAGAAAGTAGCACCTTCGTTCACGTGCTCTTCTATATAATATACCAGGACATCAGAAATCAGAGAAAATTACATTGCGCAATAGTTGTCTGTGTTCTGTATGTTCTGATCTGATGGAGGGACTGGCGATGTGAATAATTCGTGTGATAAAAAAAAGGCATCGACAACATTTTTAATTAACCGAATAAATAAATATTTATATTTTTTTACACATAAATAAAATTGAATTGTCTGTCTGTAATATTAAAATAACGATTGAAATAATAAAAAAATTCTTGGCACGATACCGCGGGGAGTAGGACTGTATGATATAAGTTACTAGTTTTAGTTTTTTTTTTATTATAGTTTTTAATACTGTATATAATAAAATGTTTTATATTATGTAATAATAATTAAATTTTATATTCAATCATACCCATACTAAATTATAAAGTTAAATTTTGTATTTTGCACTTTGATTTCCAGAAACAGATGAGAAAAATGGAACACCGGTCCACTATTGCGCACAAAACACGTGTTTGAGTGACCAAGGTACTAGGATAACAAAAAGCGAAAGAAATTATCTAACTTGTTTCTAGTGTGATTGTAAAAAAATTACAAAAGACGAGAAAAAGTTTAATTATGAGATAGATATTAGCAAAAAGATAGACATTAGCAAAAAATACTTAAATTAGGGTTTGCATCCATCATGAAGTCCTGACCTTGTACCCTCAGATTTTCACCTGTTTCGGTCTCTTCAGAATTCTTTGGATAGTATTAGTGGCATTAGTTTAACATCAATAGAGGACTGTCAAAACTACTTGTCGCATTTATTTTACCAAAAATCCCAAGATTTCTACAGCAACGGGGTTACGTCACTACCTACAAGATGGCAACAAGTTATCGAACAAAATGGCCCATATAAATTATAACTATGTATAATTAAATTTAAAAAAAAAAAGTCTTGAACTTGTATATAAAATATGAAGAAAAGGTTTTCCCCGACACGTTATAACAAATATAGAAAACTTTTACCAATTTTTGATTTTTAAGATATAAAAATGGGGAGCAGTAAGATTTAGCCAGCCATCTAGGGTTTTTAAAAAATAATTTCGAATACGGTAGCGAACACGTGAGCCTCTCGATGAATGGACTAGAGCTACATAATTTTGGGGAAGTACATAATAGTTCATGGTCAATTCCTAGACATTTTCCTATACTAAAGTAGGGAGAATTTGCTAGGCAGACAATACATAATAGGCAATAGACAGAAATAGTTGGTGGCCAAACAGATGTTCAAATTCACATTTGAGGATCTACTTTAAAGCTTTAGACTCAAAAACCCTCACCACATCTCATGCAAACATAGACCAATTAATTAAGGATGCGTTTACAAAATTGATAGGTATAGAATCGAACTATTACATTGACACTGGTCACACACACAAGTGTACGCACGGTTAGCTGCGGGAATCGCAATCAAGTATAAACATTTTGATAATTTGAAAGATTTTTTTTCATATTTCTTATTAGCTACAAAAATATACTTAGATACGAAATATAAATGGCTGCTCCAGAGACAGTTAGGTACTAGAAGCCATCTACAGGGAGTGAGATGTTGGCTGTGGACTTTGAGCTGGTTGTGTTAGGTATGATAACTTCAGCTCCGAACTTGGTGAAGTGACTTGAAGGTATACTTGGGTGACTGCTACTGGAAGTCCGGAACGAGTAGTACCATGTGAGCCGAGTTTGGGCTCATTATGTTAGTTATGATGAGACCTTACCTCCGGACTTGACAGAATGACCTGATGGTGTACGTTGGTGACTACTACTGCAACTCCTGGACGAGTAGAACTAGGTGTGCCGAGTTAGGGCTCATTATGTTAGTTATGATGAGACCTTACCTCCGGACTTGATGGAATAACCTGAAAGTGTACTTCGGTAACTGCTAGTGGAACTCCTCGACGAGTAGAACTAGGTATGCCAAGTTTGGGCTCGTTTTGTTAGTTACAATGAAACCTTACCTCCGGACTTGACAGAATGACCTGATGGTGTACGTTGGTGACTACTACTGAAACTCCTGGACGAGTAAAACTAGGTATGCGTAGTTTGGGCTCGTTTTGTTAGTAACGATGAGACCTTACCTCCGGACTTGACAGAATGACCTGATGGTGTACGTTGGTGACTACTACTGCAACTCCTGGACGAGTAGAACTAGGTGTGCCGAGTTAGGGCTCATTATGTTAGTTATGATGAGACCTTACCTCCGGACTTGATGGAATAACCTGAAGGTGTACTTCGGTAACTGCTAGTGGAACTCCTCGACGAGTAGAACTAGGTATGCCAAGTTTGGGCTCGTTTTGTTAGTTACAATGAAACCTTACCTCCGGACTTGACAGAATGACCTGATGGTGTACGTTGGTGACTACTACTGCAACTCCTGGACGAGTAAAACTAGGTATGCGTAGTTTGGGCTCGTTTTGTTAGTAACGATGAGACCTTACCTCCGGACTTGACAGAATGACCTGATGGTGTACGTTGGTGACTACTACTGCAACTCCTGGACGAGTAGAAGTAGGTGTGCAGAGTTAGGGCTCATTATGTTAGTTATGACGAGATCTTACCTCCGGAATTGATGAGAGACCTGATGGTGTACTTCAGTGACTACTACTGGAACTCCTGGGCGAGTAGAACTAGGTGTGCCGAGTTAGGGCTCATTATGTTAGTCATGACGAGACCTTACCTCCGGACTTGATGGAATGACCTGAAGGTGTACTTCGGTAACTGCTAGTGGAACTCCTGGACGAGTAGAACTAGGTATGCCTAGCTTGGGCTCGTTTTGTTAGTTACAATGAAACCTTACCTCCGGACTTGACAGAATGACCTGATGGTGTACGTTGGTGACTACTACTGCAACTCCTGGACGAGTAAAACTAGGTATGCGTAGTTTGGGCTCGTTTTGTTAGTTACGATGAGACCTTACCTCCGGACTTGACAGAATGACCTGATGGTGTACGTTGGTGACTACTACTGCAACTCCTGGACGAGTAGAAGTAGGTGTGCAGAGTTAGGGCACATTATGTTAGTTATGACGAAACCTTACCTCCGGACTTGATGGAGAGACCTGATGGTGTAATTTAGTGACTACTACTGGAACTCCTAGACGAGTAGAACTAGGTATGCCAAGTTTGGGCTCGTTTTGTTAGTTACGACGAGACCTTACCTCCGGACTTGACAGAATGACCTGATGGTGTACGTTGGTGACTACTACTGCAACTCCTGGACGAGTAGAAGTAGGTGTGCAGAGTTAGGGCTCATTATGTTAGTTATGACGAAACCTTACCTCCGGACTTAATGGAGAGACCTGATGGTGTAATTTAGTGACTACTACTGGAACTCCTAGACGAGTAGAACTAGGTATGCCAAGTTTGGGCTCGTTTTGTTAGTTACGACGAGACCTTACCTCCGGACTTAACAGAATGACCTGATGGTGTACGTTGGTGACTACTACTGCAACTCCTGGACAAGTAGAACTAGGTGTGCCGAGTTAGGGCTCATTATGTTAGTTATGATGAGACCTTACCTCCGGACTTGATGGAATAACCTGAAAGTGTACTTCGGTAACTGCTAGTGGAACTCCTCGACGAGTAGAACTAGGTATGCCAAGTTTGGGCTCGTTTTGTTAGTTACAATGAAACCTTACCTCCGGACTTGACAGAATGACCTGATGGTGTACGTTGGTGACTACTACTGCAACTCCTGGACGAGTAAAACTAGGTATGCGTAGTTTGGGCTCGTTTTGTTAGTAACGATGAGACCTTACCTCCGGATTTGACAGAATGACCTGATGGTGTACGTTGGTGACTACTACTGCAACTCCTGGACGAGTAGAAGTAGGTGTGCAGAGTTAGGGCTCATTATGTTAGTTATGACGAGATCTTACCTCCGGAATTGATGAGAGACCTGATGGTGTACTTCAGTGACTACTACTGGAACTCCTGGGCGAGTAGAACTAGGTGTGCCGAGTTAGGGCTCATTATGTTAGTTATGACGAGACCTTACCTCCGGACTTGATGGAATGACCTGAAGGTGTACTTCGGTAACTGCTAGTGGAACTCCTGGACGAGTAGAACTAGGTATGCCAAGCTTGGGCTCGTTTTGTTAGTTACAATGAAACCTTACCTCCGGACTTGACAGAATGACCTGATGGTGTACGTTGGTGACTACTACTGCAACTCCTGGACGAGTAAAACTAGGTATGCGTAGTTTGGGCTCGTTTTGTTAGTTACGATGAGACCTTACCTCCGGACTTGACAGAATGACCTGATGGTGTACGTTGGTGACTACTACTGCAACTCCTGGACGAGTAGAAGTAGGTGTGCAGAGTTAGGGCACATTATGTTAGTTATGACGAAACCTTACCTCCGGACTTGATGGAGAGACCTGATGGTGTAATTTAGTGACTACTACTGGAACTCCTAGACGAGTAGAACTAGGTATGCCAAGTTTGGGCTCGTTTTGTTAGTTACGACGAGACCTTACCTCCGGACTTGACAGAATGACCTGATGGTGTACGTTGGTGACTACTACTGCAACTCCTGGACGAGTAGAAGTAGGTGTGCAGAGTTAGGGCTCATTATGTTAGTTATGACGAAACCTTACCTCCGGACTTAATGGAGAGACCTGATGGTGTAATTTAGTGACTACTACTGGAACTCCTAGACGAGTAGAACTAGGTATGCCAAGTTTGGGCTCGTTTTGTTAGTTACGACGAGACCTTACCTCCGGACTTGACAGAATGACCTGATGGTGTACGTTGGTGACTACTACTGCAACTCCTGGACGAGTAGAACTAGGTGTGCCGAGTTTGTTAGTTATGATGCGCAGTTGCCCTTGAATTTGGTAATACCATTTATATTTTCTCCGACGTGCCTAAACTCGGCATACCCAGTTCTACTCTTCCAGGAATTACGAAGTATACCATCAGGCCTCTCATCAAGTTCGGAGGTAAGGTATCGTCATAACTAATAAAACGAGCCCAAACTCGGCACACCTAGTTCTACTCGTCCAGGAGTTCCAGTAGTAGTAACTGAAGTACACCATCAGGTCTCTCCATCAATTCCGGAGGTAAGGTCCCATCATAACTAACTAAACGAGCCCAAACTCGGCATACCTAGTTCTACTCGTCCATGAGTTCCAGAAGTTCGTCACTGAAGTACACCATCAGGGCTCTCCATCAAGTGCGGAGGTAAGGTCTCGTCATAACTAACAAAACGAGCCCTAACTCGGCACACCTAGTTCTACTCGTCCAGGTGTCCCAGTAGTAGTCACTGAAGTACACCATCAGGTCTCTCCATCAAGTCCGAAGGTAAGATCTCGTCATAACTAACAAAACGAGCCCAAACACGGCACACTTAGTTCTACTCGTCCAGGAGTTGCAGTAGTAGTCACCAACATACAATATCAGGTCATTCTGTCAAGTCCGGAGGTAAGATCTCGTCATAACTAACAAAACGAGCCCAAACACGGCACACCTAGTTCTACTCGTCCAGGAGTTGCAGTAGTAGTCACCAACGTACACCATCAGGTCATTCTGTCAAGTCCGAAGGTAAGATCTCGTCATAACTAACAAAACGAGCCCAAACACGGCACACCTAGTTCTACTCGTCCAGGAGTTGCAGTATTAGTCACCAACGTACACCATCAGGTCATTCTGTCAAGTCCGGAGGTAAGGTCTCGTCGTAACTAACAAAACGAGCCCAAACTTGGCATACCTAGTTCTACTCGTCCAGGAGTTCCACTAGCAGTTACCGAAGTACACCTTCAGGTCATTCCTTCAAGTCCGGAGGTAAGGTCTCGTCATAACTAACATAATGAGCCCAAACTCGGCACACCTAGTTCAACTCGTCGAGAAGTTCTAGTAACATTCACCGTATACTTTCAGATCACTCCATAAAGTCCAAGACGAATAGGATTTATATATATTTATATATTATAAAACCCACTTGCTTTTAGCGAAACAAAACATTATAATAAGAATTTGTGATTATAAAAATATTTATATTATGTATATGTATTATTTTACTTTGTCAGGTCATGTACCTATGTATCAAATTCGAATATTTTGTGTTTGTACAGCGATCTTTTTCAGCTGCTGCAGGCGATACAGCGACCACCCGCGATAGCGGCCGAGCGCCGACTTTCAGTATATATAAAAGTACTCTGTGGCGCCGACTGTGGTTTCATTGAAATTTTTGTACAACAAATCAAAACAGACACTAAAAATAAAATAACCCTTATGCAATCCATTAGGATTCATCCGTATCAGCAAAATATGTCAAAAAATAAGCATCAGATTTTATTTTTTTTACGACCATTTGTGACATTTTGATAAAAAGTAATCACCAGCATTTTTTATTGAATATGTCTGCCTACTTACAGTATTTTTAGAAATCTTAATATATGTTGATAATAGAACAAAAAATGTACCGAAATATGAGCCGGTATCGTTAATTTTGTAGTAAATGGCTAGGGAAGATCCTTTTTACAATGTAAAAAACTATTATTTTCAACAAAAAAGTTACCACCATTTGAAGATAAAGAACCATTCTATACGTTATAGTTATTAGTTATATTCGATTTGGTTTAGTTTTGTCACAAAATGTACCGAAAAACAGCATAATTTGGCCCGATTTGCAAACGCACCCTTAAGAAGATACGAGTAGAATATAGTTGTCTACAGCAAAAACTGCACAACATGCGTTCACAAGAACTACATAATATGTATATCATAAGTATTTTATTTAATAATAATATATCAGAAGACCGATTTTCTGGCTAACAGTTACAAAAAGTCGCGATACATCATTTCAAGTGGCATATCATATTCATGCAGAAGGAAGATAGTTGTAAAAATCACACCTGCCTTTCGAATTAGTTTGAAATATTTTTATTATATTTCTGAACCAACATCAGTTCCAAAAAAAATTTTATTTCAAATTTATTACAAGCATTTTC
Source organism: Parnassius mnemosyne (assembly GCA_963668995.1). Lineage (NCBI taxonomy): Eukaryota > Metazoa > Arthropoda > Insecta > Lepidoptera > Papilionidae > Parnassius > Parnassius mnemosyne. Next base: position 4,347,669 of record CAVLGL010000115.1, read on the forward strand.
TATTGCATACCTTAAGCGAAAGCGCAAGGTATGTTCTACTATCGCCTAAAAATTAAGATTCCAACGTTTTATCGAATAAAATCGTATCTAGCAATCATATTATACATATAAATGATATAAAAAGCACATTGTTAGAAAGATAAATGATTGTTGAACTTATTAATATTTTTTTCAAATCGATTAATTGCTATTTTTAAATAAAAAAAGGGTTTTAGTAGCTTATGGTATGGATTTATCATGTCCCTGTGGCTTGTAAACACGATAACTTTGAAAATATCAATTGTTTAACTCAATCTATTTTTTAATCTCTTTATCTATCATGTGGGAAGCCACTGAATGGCAGTGTAATTTTGTTATGTTTAGCTATAATTAATTTTTTTCGGCTCCAAAATGGCGAAATTTTCGTTGATTTGGTAGCCTTGTATGTAAATTATTTCTGTAAAAGGGGAGCTACAGCCACAGAGTAGTTTAGTTCGGCTTCGGCTCACATTCGGCTTCAGTCGCCGTCGCGAGTGGACATTGTTTCGGTTGTTTGCAGCGGCTCAAAAAGATCGCTGTACAAATACACAATATTCGAATAACCAAATTTCTTAAATACTTGATTATAATAATAATAAGACATTTTTTGATTACAATATTTTAAAAACACAGAATAAATAATAGTAGTTAGTACGTATTAAAAGTAAGTAGTATCCATTTTTTTTGTCATGTGTTACATTTTCATGGTTTTCGAGGGTGCTGAAGCCGATAGTGCTGTCGAAATGTAAATCCAGAATGGCAATGGGTATAAATTTTTTCATCATGGGTGTCATTTTCATGGTTTTCGAGAGTGTTGAAGCCGATAGTGCTGTCGAAATGTAAATCCAAGATGGCGGCTGCAATAGATATCAATTTTTTCATCTTGGGTGTCATTTTCATGGTTTTCGAGGGTGCTGATGCCGATAGTGCTGTCGAAATGTAAATCCAAGGTGGCGGCTGCAATAGATATCAAGTTTTTCATCTTGGGTGTCATTTTCATGGTTTTCGAGGGTGTTGAATCCGATAGTGCTGTCGAAATGTAAATCCAAGATGGCGGCTGAAGTAGGTACCAATTTTTTCATCTTGGGTGTCATTTTCATGGTTTTCGAAGGTGTTGAAGCCGATAGTGCTGTCGAAATGTATTTAAACTACTTTAAGAATTCCGTATAATCATGTTATACGTAATTTTTTTAATGCGCTTAAGGTATGCCCAATTGGATTTACCAATATTTTTTATTCTCTTCAGACAATTTTTGTTGAATAAAACCAAATAATAAAATTATAATAAAAAATTAGACAAGCAGTTAACATTTTTATATCGATTTATTGACCTAAGGCAAGCTCACAAAATCAATGATGGTAGAGATGACGATTTTGAGGCTCATGCTTTGATCATCTGGGGTTTGGAGTTAAAGCAGATTAAAAAATACACAAGATGGGAAGAGAACAGTGTGTTACGAGAACGCATATGTTAAGAGACCCTGTCTAGAAGAATGATTTTTTTTTAAATATTTCGCAGAACACGTGAATTGCATCCAGCATGTACTAGGACATCAGAAACTGACAGAAGTAAGGTCTATTTATATTCAGTGCCTGGCAGTATCTATTATGTTGTGTAAGGTGGTTAATAATGTTTTTTTTTTCAATATACAGCCTATCACAAGTCATCTCCTATAGATTTTCATAGTTGCCGCATTTGGCAAGGGGTTTGGCAATGGCCAACTAATAATGTACTTATTATATGTAAGTAAATTAGTTAAAGATAAACTTAAAGCCTATATACATCCCAATGCTGGGCACAGGCCTCCTCTCAATTCTGAAAGGGTTTTAAGGCAAGGAAATTTCCTCCGCGCCACCCCAATGCGTGTCAGCGAACTTTGGATGTCTTCGAAATATTTTTTTTATTTCTCAGACACGTAGGTTTTCTCACATTTTTTTCCTTCACCGTCGAGAACGTAGTAAATCGGCACTTAAAATTTCAATTAACAATAACATTGGTGCCGGCGGGGATCGAACCCGGGTTGTTCGCGTACGGCTCATTATTATTTAATATATTACTTAGTATATGACTGCCTCGTTGGTCTGGTCGTGAACGCTTAATCGTGATCACGAGGTCCCGGGTTCGAATCCCGGGTGTGGTAGAAATCAGTTATTGAGTTCTTCTGTCAAGAAATTATAAGTAGCAAAGTTAGGAATTTAGCTATGTTTCATTATTCTCCGTTTTTTTATAGTATAAGGAAGATAAACGAGCACACAATCTATCTGATGGTAAGTGGATGCTGTGGCCCATAGACATCTGTATCTATCCTCGATTAAGAATCAAAATACAGATGCGTTGTCACTGCTGAGGACTAACATGGAATACTTTGTTTCTAGTAAAAAGGGTCTCCAGTTCTATACACTCAATATAAGAAACATAGTAGCATTAAGCGACTATTTAATTTTGGAATTCTGTGGTCCTTCGCGGTCGAGCCGACGCATTCGTGCTACTACCATAATATATCTCCGTGACCCGAAAAGCACGTTAAGCCGTTGGTCCTGCACCTGATCTCTCTCCGGTCGTGTCAAATTACCGTACCATTGGACTATGAGAGTGAGGGAATAGAGAGTGCACCTCTGCTTGCGTATGCATGCACTTGGCTAGTCATCGTTGAAGACTGGCCGCCGTGACCGAAATTTGGTCTAGGGGACAATATTATTATTATATGTAACTCATTATCATCATTATTACAGCCCTTTGCAAGTCCACTGCTGAACATAGGCCTCCTCCGAGGGATGCAAAAAGCACAGCCCTGAACCAATTTCCTGCATATCCTACCAGATCGTCATTCCATCTAGTAGAGGGCCGCCCTACACTTTGCCTACCGGCTGCCACTCGAAAACCTTTCTTCCCCATCCGTTGTCGGTTCTCTGTGTTATATGGCCGGCCCATTGCCACTTTAGCTTACCGTTGGGCTATGCCGGTTACTCTGGTTCTGCTACGATATCCTCATTTCTAACATTATCACGCACAGAAACCCCGAGCATTGTCTTCTCCATAGCTCGCTGAGCGACCTAGAGATTCGTCATACGGTCAGCAGTGAAGAGCAACGTTCCAGATCCATAAGACATCACTAGCAAAACACACATTGATTGTACAATCTTGTTTTCAAGTTTTGAGGTATACCTGACGAGAAGATGTTTTTTTTGTTGTGTCCTAATCTCCCGAACACTGCCCAGCCGAGTTAAATCCGTCGATGGACCTCTCGGTCGAATTTGGACTTATCTAGTCGGACTATTTGTTCCAGGTTAACATACTCGTCAACAACTTCGAGCTTAGTGCTCCCAACAACTACCGGTATAGGTATGATATGGACGTTACACATGATCTTTGCTTTGTCCATGTTCATCTTAAGACCTATCCGTTGCTAAGCACTATTGGGGTCATTGAGCATAGGTCCTCCAGCGGTCCTGCTATAAAGGCTATATCGTCGGGAAATCGAAGGTGAGTGATGTACTCGCCATTAACGGTAATACCGTATCCTTTCCGGTCCAGTAGCTTGAAAACGCCCTCCAATGCCGCGGTGAAGAGTTCGGGGGATATAACGTCCCTGTCTTACTGCACTTGGATATGTTCGTACTCTGGTTTTGTACTCGGAGAGCCATTGTAGCCCTACTGTACAAACACTTCAGTACGTCGATGTAGCAACAGTCAACTTGGCATCGCTGAAGGGACTGCAGCACCGCCCAAGTTTCTAGGAAATCAAAGGCGTTCTCATAGTCCACATACGCAAGCAAAGTGGCATATTGTACTGTTCAGTCTTCTGTACAATTTGCCTAAAGGCATGTATGTGGTCTATGGTGCTAAATCTTTTACGGAAACCAGCTTGTTCGGGAAGCTAGAAGTCGTAGAGTCTGCGTGCGAGGCGATCCCACAATAACACGTAGTCGCGGCTCAGAAATGAAATCGGTCTGTAGTTCTTCACGAAAGCGCACCGCACTTCTGCTCCATGGTACCACACTATGGAGAATGGATTTAAAGAGTTTCTAAAGGACTTCAAGTACTGGTTTTCTACCCGCTTTCAGAATCTCCGCTGTAATTCCATCCTCAGTCAGTTTACCGTCCCACATGAACGATGAGAGTGAGGAGTGAGAGAATAGCCAGTACACCTGTGTTGTGCATCCACTCTTGCAGTATAATCTTGTCCTTATCCATTGGTCGCCGTGACCGAAAACTTAGTCTCGAGGAAATTCTTTTTATCAAAATTATTCAGTATAACACCGTGTAGTCACCGGTTTAAGAAGCAAGAATATCCATCACCCCATATTGTGCCGTGGGTGTCGTCATATGAGGCGACAGAGGGGAACTGAAACAAAAGACAGGGAGCAGCATCTTCCTGATAACAACTCTAAATAATTAAAAAAAAATCGGTTGTAGACTCGCTTGCCAAGCGTGGCAACAGCAAAATCCCAATCTATGGAGGAGGCCTAGGTTCAGAAGTGTATCTTTATTTTCTGTAATGGTCATGATAATGGTATTCAGTATTACAGCTAATTTACAGATTTTTTAGGTTTTACTGGCGTCATTTAAAAAGATAAGGTTTCTGGCGTTCATGCCCAAAATGACCCTTAAAAACTGCCGACCGGTGAGACTCTTGCGTCATCACTGAAGGATATCTAATACATAAACACTCACGCCTGTCACCCAGAGGGGTAGGCAGAGATTACGGACTTCCATTTGGCGCGATCCTGACACACCTTTGAAACAAAACAGCCTTAAAAGACGAGTCCTCAGTCTCTTGGTATTTTTTTAATTTATTTTTTAATGAACACGTGCTGATACGACAAACATACTAGGACATCAGAAGGCAAAGAGAGTTGAATATATTTGTACCCAATTCCTGCACTTATTATTTATTATATTGAAAAATACAAATAAGCAATAATTATTACAATGACAACTCAGAAAAAAGAATGGCAGATGTAATAATAAAATTAAAAATGTATTATTAATTTTATTTTAATCCAAAATAAAAACCTAGGTAGGTAGTTACCAAATTAGGGTAAAAAAATAGGCATTGACGAATGACTAATCACTTGTGTTTATAACGCGTTGTAAAAAAATTGTACCTTTTTTATCTATTAAATGCAAATATAATATAACAAGTATTAGATATATACATGACCAAACCACCGAAGCATTCCTTTCTTAATCCTTGTCACAACGTCATCTCGCAAACCACACTTTTCTCTTATCACACTATTTCTCACCCTGTCATTCAGATTCAGCCCTAGCATACTCCTTAAGGAACGCATTTCTACAGCATTTATTCTACTCTCATGCCTCTTCTGCCAGACCCAACTTTCACTACCATACATTAAGGTAGGGACTAACACAGCATTATGAATTGCCATACGTGCCTTAGTTGACTCATTCTGACTCCTCATAATAGCGTGTAGAGCCCCATTCACTCTATTTCCTGCGTTCACTCGTCGTTCTATATCCTTATCATATCTACCATCCCTGCTAAATAAACATCCCAAATATACAAACTCATCCACTTGCTCAATCAACTCCCCTTCTATTCTTATTTCACATAAAGTTTTACTTTCTTCTCTTTCAAAAACCATCACTTTCGTCTTACTTGCGTTAACTTTCATACCCCTTTCGGTTTGGTCATGTAGAAAGAATGAACGAGGAAAGAGTGACAAAGCAAATTTATGTTACAGATGTGAACGGCAGGGTCGGGAAGGGACGCCCTAGACGAAGGTTTATCGACCAAATCGGCGATACATTAAAAATGGGCCACATTAGGAGTACCCTTAACCGACGAGCGTGTATGCGTAGATATATGGATGTAAAAGAGGCGAGAGAGGTGTGTCAGGATCGCGCTAAATGGAAGTCCGTAATCTCTACCTACCCCTCTGAGTGACAGGCGTGAGTGTTTATGTATTAGATATCCTTCAGTGATGACGCAAAAGTCTCACCGGTCGGCAGTTTTTAAAGGTCGGCATTTTGGGCATGAACGCCAGAAACGTTATCTTTTTAAATGACGCCAATAAAATCTTTATTAATTAACATATTTACATATAAGAAGTATATTATTAGTTGGTCATTGCCAAACCGCTTGCCAAACGTGGCAACTATGATAATCTCTCTCATGAGCAAATCTATAGGGGAGGACTATGTTGGGGGGTGGGCCGTATATTGAATTAATGCACAACATAATAGATACCGCTAGACACGGCTCACATAGGAATGGACTACTAGGACATCAGAAACTGACAAAAGTAAGGTCGATTTATATTCCTATGTGAGCATTGTCTAGCAGTTATCTATTATGTTTTGCAATAAGTAGTGTAGTTGTACCACTTCTAGACCACCTGAGTCAGACGTGGTTCAACGACGTTCGTCGACGCCCGATCCTAAAAAAAAAAAAAAAAAAAAAAAAAAAAAAAAAAAAAAAAAAAAAAAAAAAAAGGTTTTGGCATGCTCTGATCACGAATCCGCGGTCCATTTTTGTGTAGAATGCACGGTTCCGGAGATGTGTATATCAATTACCTAATATCTAATTGATATCCGGTAAGGGCCTCCACCGTCATTAGCGTCCCATTGTTCCTATTTCTATTGTTCTATTGTTCATTAATCACCCTCATTGCAGCGTGTGCGTCGACTATATCAGTGCTATTGTTTATTATAATTCTTTGTTTATACAACGCTAATCTGAATCATCAATAAAACACATTACATAATTTTGTTACAATTTTTATTTATAAAATACAAAATCTTATTAATTATTATCTATAAAATAGGAGCGAAACATCTCATCCACTAAAATATCGTTGTACAATGTGTTCCTTGTAAATATACTCGTAAAACTATGTATTGAACATCCTTGAAACTTATATAGTAAATACATTAAGCAATATTCGCCACAAACTGAAGTCCACTCATTCTGAATCCTATCAACATTCCAGTTCCATCTTTTACAATTCCTTTTTAAAAACTCTAGATGATATCGTACAGGTGATCGTCCATATGAATCAAAATATTGACCGACGTCATTCGTATCGATATATAAAGCTACCCAATGTGACCCTGGTTTATCATCTGTATCCAAATTACATATTATATACGTTGGTACGTGGGTATACATAGGCAGTCTATTAGCTGCATAAACATTATTTTCTAGACTGGGGTGAATCTTTTTCAGATGTTGTTGTACATCTAGTGTATCCATGATATTACTGCTATTAGTAGATTATTACAGTACCTAGCTACTCAATGAATAACATAGGAATGGTCAATTATAGTGATTTCTACATATTAAATTGCATTTTTGTGATATACAAATCGTACTTGAGTCATTGATCACCAAACAAAACACAATACGAAGAAATGTTGAGATAGGCAACGGAAATGTGAGATAAACTGATATGTTTCTAAATATTAAATTGCATTTTTGTGTTATACAAATCGTACTTGAGTCATTGATCACCAAACAAAACACAATACGAAGAAATGTTGAGATAGGTAACGGAAATGTGAGATAAACTGGTTGACGCATAAAGTAATTATCAACTCATTACGGAAATACTTTAGATTAGAATTTTTACGTACTGGTGGTATATAAGACCAACAAACGCAGTCATCGAGTTAGTGTACGGTCGTTTGGCTACAGTGGATCTATCAATAGTACATTTGTGTTACTTCAATACACCAAAGGCTATGGATGTAAGTGTTTATTCTATTGACTAAATTACTTTTTTTCTGCTATTTTCATGTGTGTGTGTATTATTTTATTTAAATATTGTGTATGTATATGATTAAGCCGTGGTAACTCAGATGGTTAGCGCTAGCTGTAAATTTCACAGTACGCGACCCGGGTTCGATCCCCGCCAGCACCAATTAAATTGTTAATAGCAATTTTAAGTGCTTATTACCACGTGCTTGGTGGTGAAGGAAAACACCGTGAGGAAACCTGCATGTCTGAGAAAATTTCGAAGGCATGTGAAGTTCGCCAACACACATTGAGGGAGCGCGGCGGACATTTCCTTGCTCTAAAACCCTCTCAGAAATGAGAGGAGGCCTATGTTCAGCAGTGGACTTTAATAGGCTGTAACTTTAACTTTTTTAACTTTTATGATTAAGTGTTAACAAATTGATATTAACATGATAACTGTGTTGTTGCAGAAATCATTGAGCTTCGATGAAGATACCTATAAACAGTATTACTACTCGCCACTCTCCCCTCAAGAAGAGAGTGATAACCTCGTCATTAATAATAACACATGCGATGGTGGAAAAAGAAAATCGCAATCGATTGATCATTTTTTTGAAGCTGAATCAAAAATAAAAAAGAGGAAGGGAAAACTTCAGTGAAGTGTGCACCAGTGCTTTTTTCTCCACAATCATGGAAGAGAATACGGAACTATTCAATAGCGAATTAAATCAGGAGTTGTCTAAAGTTTGTGAAGAAATGGAGAGGGGTCAACTGTTCGATTCGTCATACGATGATGAGTTGTATCATCACTGTGCGATGGTTGAAACACAGTTTAAGTATGTAAAATAAACATTCATTTCGATCATAATTTACATATTGTCTTATACAGTTTTTAATAAATTTAAACATTTTAGCAGTCAACCACTACAACTTGGAAAAGGAACGAAGCGAACGTGCAGCAAAGAATCCAAGATCATCAAAAAACCAACAACGGTAGCAGAAGCGCATACCTCTGCAGGGAACAGTATCAGTAACGATGATCAAGTGGAATGTCCAACGTGCCATATATTTATCAAGAAACGGTATTTAGCTAATCATTTTAAAAGTAATGTTCATAAAAATAATCTTTTAAATTCACATAATTCTTTATCAAACGTTAGTGTTATTGAATCTGCTTTTGGAAATAGGATTTTAACTTATAAAATCAAGAGTAGAGTAGATCGTTCGACATGGGTAAATTTTGAAACTCCTGAACTATTTTTAAATTCTATTAAAGATGATATTTTATTTTTATTACAAGAGTGTATTCATCAACACATAATTTTTAAGGTAAACTTCATATTGCATGCTGATTTTGTTCAACAAACTAAAGATATTCATGATACGTTCGATTTTCAAACGCTTAACTATATTATTTGTCAAGGAGATGACTTAAATATTTTTCTTTCATCTTTAAATGATACAATTACTACTAAAATTAGTGCTTTCGAAAAAAAAGATAGTGGATGGAGTCTAAAAAACATAAAATCTATAGATATGAATGTTAATAAATTTAACCCCCTACGCGGTACTTCATACATAGATCTTCCTCGTGACATAAAATTAAAAAAGGCTGTTATAAATGTAAAAAACAAGGATTATTTTTGTTTTAAATGGGCGTTACTCTCGGCGTTATATCCTGTAAACAAACACACCGATCGGGTATCATCGTACGTTAAACATGCAAATAAACTTAAATTTGATGGTATTTCCTTTCCGGTTAAAATTTCTGACATAGCAAAAGTAGAGAAATTAAATGATATTAGTATTAATGTTTTTGGGTTAGAATATAATAAAGAAAAACGATGTAATTCTATAGTAGGTCCATTATTTTTAACAAAGTGTCGTAAAGATAGACATATCAATTTATTATTTTTTTCCAAGGATACAAAAAATCATTATTGCTATATAAAAAATTTATCGCGGTTAGTTAGTAAACAAATTTCAAAAGACGGTCACATCATGTACATTTGTGAAGCATGTCTACTTCGTTTTCCATCTCAGGAAAGGTTAAATAACCATGAACAATACGATTGTGCTCACATTTGTACAGTATTACCAAACAGTGAAACTTTAAAAAAAAAGAATTGGTTTGGTCAACCTATTTCAAATGATAAAATTAAATTTGATAGTTATGAAAAAAAGTTAAAGATACCATTCGTAGTTTATGCTGATTTTGAAGCATTTTTAAAACCAATAGAATCATGTTCTAACGATCCTTCCAAACCTTTCACTCATAATATTCAGAAACATGAAGTACATAGTTTTGGATATTATATAAAATGTTCATATGATGATAAATTATCAAAATATGTAACATATTGCGGACCCAACTGTGCACAAGTGTTTATGGAAAGTTTATCTAACAATCTAAAAGAAATAAATAGACTTCAAAAATATCCACCACTTCCGCTAACAAATGAAGACAAAAACCAAATTTCAAATGCAACCATTTGTCATATTTGTGAAACTGAGTTGGCAAAACATTTTTATGATTTTGATTGGTACACTGGTAGTTTTATAGGTGTTGCTCATGAATCATGTTGTTCGAAGATCAGAACACCTAGTTATATACCAATATTTTTACACAACCTTAGTCACTATAATGCTCATTTTATTGTTCACGCGTTAAACTTTTGTGATGGTGAAGTCGAAGTTATCCCTCAAAATAAAGAAAAATATATATCCTTTTCCAAAAAATTAAAAGTGAATAACCACGAAATTATATTGAGATTCTTAGATTCATTTAAGTTTTTATCGTGTAAATTAGAAGAATTGGCCAAAAATCTCAGTAATGATCAATTTCAAGAATTACGTAGAAATTACCCTAATGATGAAGATTTCTTTCGTTTAAAACGGAAAGGTGTTTATCCATATGAACTTATGACTAAATATGATAGTTTAAGTCTAACATCGCTCCCTGAACAAAAATGTTTTTATAGTTCACTCACAGATTCACATATTTCAAATGATGATTACAATCATGCTAAAGATGTTTGGGAACATTTTGGGTGTTGTAATATGCTAGATTATTCAAACCTATATTTAAAAACAGACGTTTTACTTTTATCCGATGTATTTGAAAACTTTAGAAAGTTATGTATTAATACATATGATTTAGACCCTGCCCATTATTACACAGCACCCGGTTTAATTTGGGATGCAATGTTAAAATATACAAAAATAGAATTAGAACTTTTAACAGATTATGAGAAAATTGCATTTATTAGATCAGGTATCAGAGGTGGTGTATCTCAATGTAGTAATCGTTATGCTAGAGCTAATAACAAATACATGGAGGATTATGATACAGGGAAACCAAATTCATATATCACATATTTTGATGCCAACAATTTATATGGTTGGGCTATGTCTCAATATCTTCCTACTGGTGGATTCGAATGGGTAAATCCAAATACAGAATTTAATGTGTCTAAGACATCAGACTTCGGTTTTATTTTAGAAGTTGATTTGGAATATCCAGATGAACTTCATGATTTACATTCGGACTTTCCTTTATGTCCAGAAAACATTTGTGTAGGCAATATTAATGAGAATAAACTAGTCCCAAATTTAAATAATAAAGATAAATATGTAATTCATTACAGAAATTTAAAGCAGTGCACAGAAATGGGGGTTAAATTAACTAAAATTCATAGAGTTTTAAAATTTAAACAGTTTCCCTGGTTGAAGATGTGTACATAGATCTAAACACAAAATTAAGAACTTTAGCAAAATCAGATTTCGAAAAAGATTTTTATAAATTAATGAATAATTCAGTCTTCGGTAAGACTATGGAGAATATTGAAAAAAGGGTTAACATAAAATTAGTTACGCACTGGGAGAACCAGGGTAAAGCTTTAGGTGCTCAAGATCTAATCGCTAAACCACAATTTCATAGCCTTTCAATATTTTCGGAAAACCTAGTTGCGGTTCAGTTGCGAAAAACGAAGTTAATATATAACAAACCAATTTATTTAGGGTTTTGCATTTTAGATATTTCAAAAACATTAATGTATGATTTTCATTATAACTATATGATTAAAAAGTTTAGTAAAATCAAATTATTGTATACAGATACGGATAGTTTAATATATCATATATTTACAAATGATTTTTACACTGATATAAAACCTGACCTTTCATCATACTTTGATACCTCAGATTATGATACAAATAATATTTTTGAATATCCAAAATTAAATAAAAAGAAATTAGGTTTTTTTAAAGATGAAAATAATGGTAAAATCATGAAAGAATTTGTGGGTTTACGATCCAAAATGTACGCTTTTAACTTAGAGAATAAGACTATAGCCAAGGCAAAAGGGGTAAATAAATGTATCACTAAAAAGATGACAATGAATAGTTATAAGTCTTCTCTATTTAATAAAAAAGTGCAATATTATAGCATGCTTAGATTTAAATCAATTAAACACACAATTTTCACACAAAAATTAAATAAGATAGGTTTATCATATAATGACACAAAGAGACATATTTTAGATAATAATATTGAAACATTAGCTTGGGGTCATTATAAACTGCGTTAAGTGTTGATAGTTTTTACTTTTATGTCTGCGTTTAAGAAAAATTTATATTGATTGTAAAATTATGATAATACTATAATATGACGTAGTTTATTACATATTTAAACATTGTTTTATTGTAAATAATTTAAGTTAATTGTTGTTTCTATTTATTTGAGGTTGAGTTAATTGTAAAATTATGATGTACTAATTGTTGTTTCTATTTATTTGAGGTTGAGTTAATTGTAAAATTATGATGTACTAATTGTTGTTTCTATTTATTTGAGGTTGAGTTAATTGTAAAATTATGATGTACTAATTGTGTTAGAAATAGTATACAGATAATTCTGTTTTATATAATTTTTGGAATATATATTAATTGTTTACACCAACACTTTCATTTTTTATTTCACCCCTTTGAACTTTAGACGTGTGTTATGTTTCACTTTATCCATCCGTTCACTGCTATTGTGGCAGGACCAAGTGGGTGTGGGAAGTCAAATTTTGTAACAAATTTCATAAAATCAGTTACAGAAATATGTAATTGTGATTTTAATCAGATCACATGGTGCTTTGATGAAATGCAACCATTATATAATTTACCAAATGTTAACTATCATCAAGGAATTCCAAATCTTAATATGTTTGATGGTGAAAACCCACATCTTGTTATTATTGATGATCTAATGAGAGAGTCCGATGGAAGAATTGTGGATATATTTACAAAAGGTAGTCATCACAGGAATCTTAGTGTATTTTATCTAACACAAAATTTATTTCATCAGGGTAAAGGACAAAGAGACATATCTTTAAACTCAAGTTATATAATATATTTTAAAAACCCTCGAGATAAAACTCAAATAAGATATTTAGCAAGACAAGTATCACCAGATAACCCAAAATTCATTGAAAATGCCTACAGGGATGCAACTCTAGAGGCGCATGGATATTTAATGGTAGATTTAAAACAGAATACCAATGATTTTTGTCGTATCAAGACAAATGTCTTTCCATTTAATGGTTTCTGTACAGTCTACGTCCCCACAAAAGAGTTTAAATACACCAAGAATCAAACAATTGAAATCATTGCTAAATGATGCATCGTCGACTCACAACGTATAAACATTTGCTAACCGCTTTGCATACGCTTAAACCAAAATATCAAAGAGCATTACTTAAAACGTGTGATGAAGAAGAAATTAACTGTATTTGTGAGTGTATTCATAACGTTTTACAAGGAAAAGTACCTCTTAAAGATCAGGATAAACAAAAATTGAATAAACATAAAAACATACTCCGTAAACTAGTACGTAAGTGTAAACATAAACTAAGAAAAAATATAATTATACAAAAAGGAGGGGCTTTCTTACCAACAATATTAGGTGCAATATTGAGTGGATTAGTGAGTGGACTAGCCAGTTAACATGGAAAATGCAAAGAAAATGATACTTATCGAACCTGGATTGATTGAAAAATTAAAACAAGAAAATAAGGTTAATAGTAATTTATCTCGATTAGATATTGAAATGCAAAATATTATGAATAGTAAGACGGAAGACCGAAAGAAATGGATATTATATTTACAAACACTGCAAAGATACCTTCATTTTACCGAAGAGGATCGTCAACCACTCAAATTACCAATTTATTCTGATACATCTAATGAAGATTCAAATGAGTCAAAAATTGGTTTTAAAAATAAAGATAGAGATCTAAAAACTTCAGTTGATATTGAATCTTTGCTGGAGGAGAATCGATCCATTAAAAGTAAAGAAAATGATGAAAATCCACTTTACACACCAGCTCAAATACTCAGTTTAATACCAAAAACTTATCATAAAAAAGGGCAGTTATTATTAAACTTAGTTGAAACAAGTAAAAGTAAAATACATTGGGATAACGAAGGTACAGTCATAATTGATAGTGAAAAAATTCCTGGAAGTAATATTGTTGATTTAATAAATGATTCACTAAGACCCCTAAAAAGAAGTGATCCGGTAGGGTGGGTTAGATTTGCTGAAGCATTAAAAGATATTAAAGTACCACTTACTTATATTGGAAATCCAAGGAGATGTGAGTTTATTAACCAACTTCAAGCAAAAGATCTGAACAAACCCTCTGAGATTGAAGTTCAAGAGTTTTCTACACCGTGCAGTAGAGATAAAAAGTCTACAACTAAAATACGTAAAGGACTTGAGTGGGAAAAATGGACTCCGTACTAGAAGAAATTAACAGGATTTATTATGATCCATCTAATCCCGCTGGTTTTGGTAGTATTGATAAATTATCAAAAGCCATGAAGGGTAAAATGAATAAAAAGCAAGTAAAGGAATGGTTAAAATCACAAGAAACATACACATTACATAAACCCATTCGAAAAAAATTCCCGCGTAATAGGTACATTCTATCAAATATTAATGAACTGTGGCAAGCTGATTTAAGTGATATGCGAACTTATTCTCAATATAATGATGGTTTCAAGTATATACTTTGTATTATTGATGTATTTAGTAAATATGCTTTTGCAAGACCAATGAAAAAGAAAAACTCAGAAACAACTAAAGAATGTTTTGAAAGTATATTTACTGAAAGTAATTTAACACCTACTCACATACAATCCGATAAAGGTACAGAATTTGTTTCAAAAGATGTACAAAAATACTTTAAATCCAAAAAGATTAATTACTATACCACTAACAATCCTGACATTAAGGCCAGTATTGTTGAACGATTTCAAAGAACACTAAAAATGAAAATGTGGCGTTATTTCACTCATAATAATACTTATAGATATATAGATGTTTTACAAGATTTAATATACTCTTATAATCACAGCTTTCACTCTAGTATTAAGATGTGCCCATGTGATGTAAATTCCAACAATATTATGACAGTTTGGACTAATCTTTATGATAGACGGTCAAAAAAACTTTCTTTAGAAAATCCTAAACAAATTTCAATGTGGGTGATTATGTTCGAATAACTAAATATAAACATGTATTCCAAAAAGGATATGAATCAAATTGGAGTGATGAAATATTTATTATATCTTCAATAATTGATAGATCTCCATGGGTTGTTTATACAATAACAGATTTACAAAATGAACCAATAATTGGTACTTTTTATGAAAGAGAATTACAGAAAATCACTTACAACCCCACCTCACAACATAAAATAGATAAAATAATTGACACTCGTTATTCAAGTAACAGAAAAGAAGTATTAGTGAAGTGGAAAGGTTATCCAGATAAATTTAACAGTTGGATTTTAGCTTCTAGTTTAAAAGAAATATGAATAAAGAAAGTTTCTATTTAACTTTGCTCAGCAATAGTTCAATGGAATACTTTCCTGATAACAAGACCACAAATTTTTCAACGAAATTACCAAAAGCTATAAAATTAGAAGGTGAATGGTCGGTTGGAGTTGTCGAGTTTCAATATCCATGTACCATGTTTACTGTTCAAGACCATGAAAATGTTATATACATTACAAAATCTATGTTAATGCCTAATGAAGATAAGCCATCCACAGTGTACTACAAAAAACATATTCCAGCTACCAACTATGATAACGTTGAGCATATTTTAAGAGTGTTAAATGGTATCGGAGAGAACTTGAAATTTCGCTATGATGAAATAACAAAATTTGTGTCTATTTCGGTATTGGATAAAAATATAACATCCGTAACATTATCACCCAAATTAAGTTTACAGCTAGGTTATGAACCAAATAAAAATCTCCTAGAGAGAAATTTTGGAAAGTGTCCTGCTAATTTACACTTAGGGTTACCATCTCAACTATTTCTATATTGCGACATTATCGATCCTCAGATTGTGGGTGATGTTATGACTCCTTTATTAAGAGTCATTTCATTAGATCCTACAAAATACATTTATGGTGCAAATAAAATGCACGTTTTCTCTCAACCTCACTACTTACCTGTTATGCGAAGAGAGTTCGATACGTTGGAAATAGTTATAAGATCGAGTACAGGACAAAAAATACCATTCCAGTTTGGAACCGTGTGTATTAAACTACATTTCCGAAAATTATAATAATGAATTCTCTTCGTGATCATCATAAATGTCCATATGAAAATTATTATACACATCAAGCTGGATCAGGAGTTGGAGTAATTTATAAGGGTTCACCATATCAACGCGGTCATGGTATTGGGAGCTTCTTAGGGGGGTTATTCAGATCAGTTTTACCTTTACTTTCAAGTGGTGCTCGAGTGATTGGTAAGGAGGCATTAAGCGCTGGAGTAGGACTTTTATCGGATATGGTTCAAGCCCGTCCTATGGAAGCCTCAATAAAAGATCGTCTAAAGCAAGTTAGTACGAATTTAAAACGAAAGGCTGATGAGAAAATTGATCAATTTAACATGACTGGATCTGGGTATAAAACTAAAAGAAAACGATTGACATCGTTCATTCCACCATTAACTGCTAAAGTGAAAGCTGCGAAAAAACTTAGTCTAAAACCAAAAAATATCAAAGATATATTTTCAAACTAAATATGTCTTTCCTTCATAATCATTCTTGCGAGTGCGTTAAGTCAGAATTGGATTTGTTTGCACTACCGTCTACACAAACTAGCATTGAAAATGGATTGTGGATTCATTATAAACCAATTTCATCTCTTGGTGATGATGGACCTATCGAGTTTCAAGTTCCTGGGACCGGCGATGACTACATAGATTTGTCTCATACATTACTCCACATAAAGGCAAAAGTATTAAATCAAGATTCAACTAACTTGGTATCTACTACAATAGTAGCACCTGTAAATAATTGGCTGCATTCACTTTTTAGTCAACTTGATGTTTATTTAAACCAAAAACTTGTATCACCACCTAATAATACCTATGCATATCGAGCATACATGGAAACCCTTTTAAACTATGCCCCTGCTGCTAAACAATCTCATCTTACTTGTAGTCTTTGGTATGAGGATACAGCAGGAAAAATGGATTCTACAGATGGTAAAAACATAGGATTTGTTAAAAGACAGGAATTGATTAGTGAAAGTAAGGAAATAGAAATGATTGGTCATCTTCACGGTGACATTTTTAACCAAGATAAATTTTTAATTAATGGTGTTGAAATGAGTGTTAAATTGGTTCGATCAAGAGAGAGTTTTAATTTAATTGTTGGATCAAACGATGTAAAGTTTAAAGTTTGTATTACGGACGCAACTCTTATTGTTCGACGAGCACGAATTAATCCAAGTGTATTACTCGCACATCAAAAAGTTTTAGCTTCTACCACTGCTAAATATCCTATTACTCGAGCTGAAGTAAAAGTTTTAACAATTCCTTCGGGTGTTCAAGGAAAAACTCTTGATAATATATTTTTAGGACAGGTACCGAAAAGATGTATAATAGGATTTGTGAACAATTCTGCATTTAATGGTTCCCTTACTAAAAATCCATTTAACTTTGAAAACTATGGTATTAATTCTTTCAGCTTATATATTGATGGTCAACAAATACCTTCAAAAGCTTTGCAACCATCTTTTAATAATAGCATATTTACATCAGCATATCATACTCTATTCTCGGGAACTGGTATTCACTTTCTTAATGAAGGAAATGGAATCTCTTGTGAACAGTATGGCAAAGGTTACTGTCTATTAGCATTTGACTTAACTCCTGATTTATCAGCTAACTCATCAACTCATTGGAATCTCATAAAGCATGGTAGTGTAAGAATAGAAGTACGATTTGAATCCTCATTAATACAAACAATTAACTGTATAGTTTATGCTGAGTTTGATAATATTATTGAGATAGATAAAAACAGAAATGTTACTGTAGACTATAGTAGTTAAGGTTATAATATGTGTTGTGTGTTAGATTTTATGTGTTATGTGTAATGCATTTTGTGTGTATGTAACTATGTGAAACGTTATAAAATTAAATAAAACAAATTGTATGCAATATATTTTTTTTTATTTCTTTATAAATCTTCTATTTAATCTAATACAAAACACTGTTCGAGTTGAAATTTTACATAAGCACACTGACTAAACCACTGAACATGCTGCTGCCAAGGATCATCATCATCTTCCCAATCTTTTAAACCACCACCACAATGGAAACACTTGGTCCCGTCTGCATGGCCAGTATAAAAGAAACCAGCTTCTGCAAGATCTTCAGGTTTCTGTCGCATAACTAGAGGCCAGTTTTCGAAACTAAGCAAACGGCTAGATTTTGAACTGAAGAATGGATATTCAGCTCTTGAGTACTGCATACTCTTCTCGTTTTCTTCTCCACTCAGTGTTGTAGTTTTGTTATTCAATGATGTGTTTTGTACACGTATGCCACACTCATCTCTTCCTTCCGCTCTTGTCTTCCTGTAATTGAAGTAAACAGAATCACATTCACTAATGATCAGCTAATGACTGTCATTGTTAAAAAAGTATTTTTTAACTTTTTCACTTTCTGCTATTGTCTTTGTTATATTGTATACGAGGGCGTTTGTGTTGTCGTAGATGCTATCCTTATTAGTCTTTACGTAATATTTAATTCTAGTGGAAGCATGTTTCCAATGATCAGTAGTTGGAATCTTGGATAGCTTCTTCATATCGTACATTTCAATATTGATGAGATGCGTCGCTTGGTCTCCGTCGTCAGAATTAGTAGAAATGTATGATACACCATCTCTAGCGTATCGTGCTACGGTTGATGATAACAGCTTCCTCTTTTTTATTTTTGATTCAGCTTCAAAAAAATGATCAATCGATTGCGATTTTCTTTTTCCACCATCGCATGTGTTATTATTAATGACGAGGTCATCACTCTCTTCTTGAGGGGAGAGTGGCGAGTAGTAATACTGTTTATAGGTATCTTCATCGAAGCTCAATGATTTCTGCAACAACACAGTTATCATGTTAATATCAATTTGTTAACACTTAATCATAAAAGTTAAAAAAGTTAAAGTTACAGCCTATTAAAGTCCACTGCTGAACATAGGCCTCCTCTCATTTCTGAGAGGGTTTTAGAGCAAGGAAATGTCCGCCGCGCTCCCT
This sequence comes from Parnassius mnemosyne, assembly GCA_963668995.1. NCBI lineage: Eukaryota > Metazoa > Arthropoda > Insecta > Lepidoptera > Papilionidae > Parnassius > Parnassius mnemosyne. Next base: position 4,366,990 of record CAVLGL010000115.1, read on the forward strand.
CAATGTGTGTTGGCGAACTTCACATGCCTTCGAAATTTTCTCAGACATGCAGGTTTCCTCACGGTGTTTTCCTTCACCACCAAGCACGTGGTAATAAGCACTTAAAATTGCTATTAACAATTTAATTGGTGCTGGCGGGGATCGAACCCGGGTCGCGTACTGTGAAATTTACAGCTAGCGCTAACCATCTGAGTTACCACGGCTTAATCATATACATACACAATATTTAAATAAAATAATACACACACACATGAAAATAGCAGAAAAAAAGTAATTTAGTCAATAGAATAAACACTTACATCCATAGCCTTTGGTGTATTGAAGTAACACAAATGTACTATTGATAGATCCACTGTAGCCAAACGACCGTACACTAACTCGATGACTGCGTTTGTTGGTCTTATATACCACCAGTACGTAAAAATTCTAATCTAAAGTATTTCCGTAATGAGTTGATAATTACTTTATGCGTCAACCAGTTTATCTCACATTTCCGTTACCTATCTCAACATTTCTTCGTATTGTGTTTTGTTTGGTGATCAATGACTCAAGTACGATTTGTATAACACAAAAATGCAATTTAATATTTAGAAACATATCAGTTTATCTCACATTTCCGTTGCCTATCTCAACATTTCTTCGTATTGTGTTTTGTTTGGTGATCAATGACTCAAGTACGATTTGTATATCACAAAAATGCAATTTAATATGTAGAAATCACTATAATTGACCATTCCTATGTTATTCATTGAGTAGCTAGGTACTGTAATAATCTACTAATAGCAGTAATATCATGGATACACTAGATGTACAACAACATCTGAAAAAGATTCACCCCAGTCTAGAAAATAATGTTTATGCAGCTAATAGACTGCCTATGTATACCCACGTACCAACGTATATAATATGTAATTTGGATACAGATGATAAACCAGGGTCACATTGGGTAGCTTTATATATCGATACGAATGACGTCGGTCAATATTTTGATTCATATGGACGATCACCTGTACGATATCATCTAGAGTTTTTAAAAAGGAATTGTAAAAGAGGGAACTGGAATGTTGATAGGATTTAGAATGAGTGGACTTCAGTTTGTGGCGAATATTGCTTAATGTATTTACTATATAAGTTTCAAGGATGTTCAATACATAGTTTTACGAGTATATTTACAAGGAACACATTGTACAACGATATTTTAGTGGATGAGATGTTTCGCTCCTATTTTATAGATAATAATTAATAAGATTTTGTATTTTATAAATAAAAATTGTAACAAAATTATGTAATGTGTTTTATTGATGATTCAGATTAGCGTTGTATAAACAAAGAATTATAATAAACAATAGCACTGATATAGTCGACGCACACGCTGCAATGAGGGTGATTAATGAACAATAGAACAATAGAAATAGGAACAATGGGACGCTAATGACGGTGGAGGCCCTTACCGGATATCAATTAGATATTAGGTAATTGATATACACATCTCCGGAACCGTGCATTCTACACAAAAATGGACCGCGGATTCGTGATCAGAGCATGCCAAAACCTTTTTTTTTTTTTTTTTTTTTTTTTAGGATCGGGCGTCGACGAACGTCGTTGAACCACGTCTGACTCAGGTGGTCTAGAAGTGGTACAACTACACTACTGCAATATGTTAATGTTTTTTTTTTTCATTCAATATACAGCCAATATACAACATAGTCCTCCCCTATAGATTTGCTAATAGGAGGGATTATCATAGTTGCCTCGTTTGGCAAGCGGTTTGGCAATGACCAACTAATAATATACTTATTATATGTAAATATGTTAAGGATAAAATTAAAGTCTATATACGTCCCAATGCTGGGCACAGGCCTCCTCTCATTTCTGAAAGGGTTTTAAGGCAAGGAAATTTCCGCCGCGCTACCCCAATGCGTGTCAGCGAACTTTACCTGTCTTCGAAATATTTCTTTTCTATTTCTCAGAGACGTAGGTTTTCTCACAATATTTTCCTTCACCGTCGAGAACGTAGTAAATCGGCACTTAAAATTGCAATGAACAATTTCATTGGTGCCGGCGGGGATCGAACCCCGGGTTGTTCGTGTACTGTGAAATTTACAGCGGACGCTTAGCCACTGAGCTACCATGGCTCATTATTATTTAGGAAAATGATAATGTTACTTAGTACATGACTGCCTCGTTGGTCTGGTCGTAAACGCGGTTAATGATCACGAGGTCCCGGGTTCGAATCCCAGGTCGGGTAAAAATCATTTATTGGGTTCTTCTGTCATGAAATTCTCTGTAGCAGAGTTAGGAATTTGGCGATGTTTCATTGGTCTCCGTTTTTTATAGTATAAGGAAGACAAACGAGCACACAGTCCATCTGATGGTAAGTGGATGCTGTAGCCCATAAACATCTATATCTACCCTCGATTAAAAATCAAAATACAGATGTGTTGTCACTGCTGAGGACTAAGATGGAATGCTTCGTTTCCAGTAAAAAGTGTTTCCGGTTCTGTACACTCACCATAAGAAACATAGCAGCATTAAACGACTATTTAATGTTGGTATTCTGTGGTCCTTCGCGGTCGAGCCGACGCATTCGTGCTACTACCATAATATATCTCCGTGACTCGAAAAGCACGTTAAGCCGTTGGTCCTGCGCCTGATCTCTCTCCGGTCGTGTCGAATTACCGTACCATTGGACTATGAGAGTGAGGGAATAGAGAGTGCACCTCTGCTTGCGTATGCATGCACTTGACTAGTCATCGTTGAAGACTGGCCGCCGTGACCGAAATTTGGTCTGGGGCGCATTATTATTATTATATGTAACTCATTATCATCATTATTACAGCCTTTTGCAAGTCCACTGCTGAACATAGGCCTCCTCCGAGGAATGCCAAACGCACAGTCCTGAACCAATTTCCTGCATGTCTTACCAGATCGTCATTCCATCTAGTAGAGGGCCGCCCTACACTTTGCCTACCGGCGGCCACTCGAAAACCTTTCTTCCCCATCCCTTGTCGGTTCTCTGTGTTATATGGCCGGCCCATTGCCACTTCAGCTTACCGTTGGGCTAAGCCGGTTACTCTGGTTCTGCTACGATATCCTCATTTCTAACTTTATCACGCACAGAAACCCCGAGCATTGTCTTCTCCATAGCTCGCTGAGCGACCTAGAGATTCGTCATACGGTCAGCAGTGAAGAGCAACGTTCCAGATCCATAAGACATCACTAGCAAAACACACATTGGATGTACAATCTTGTTTTCAAGTTTTGAGGTATACCTGACGAGATGTTTTTTTTTTGTTGTGTCCTAATCTCCCGAACACTGCCCAGCCGAGTTAAATCCGTCGATTGACCTCGCGGTCGAATTTGGACATAATATCTCATAATTGTCTAGCTTGTTTTAGCTTTGCTCTAGCGCCCCGTCTTTGCACAAGTGATTTTTGATTCCTACAACAGCACCACCTACTAACTAGGTCCAATTGTGAATCTAAACCATTCAGGGAAACTCATAGAATTATTACGTAATAATTCTATGGGAAACTCAAATACACAAAAATATTCTTCAAAATCGGTCGCGCCATTTTCGACTTTTTGCAAGACGCACGGCAAGTAATTTTTATATACATACTAGCTGTTCTCCGTGACTACGCCTGCACGTAATTTATTACGATTGGATTTCATGGATTTTAATTTTTTGCGCGGAGCCCTAATTCTTTTTCTCAAATAAAAGAAGCCTCAGTTACTTCTTATAGCATTAGCTAGCCAGTGAAAGTCCGGTCAAAATCGGTCCAGCCGTTTCGGAGATTAGCCGGAACAAACAGAAAGACAGACAGACAAAAATTTTAAAAATCGTGTTTTTGTTATAAGTGCCGTATATACTTTCATATGCATGTAGGTACTTCCACTTCAATTTTATTTATTTGTATAGATGTAGATAGATTAAATAATGACATAATAATTTACTATTGAGTTTTGAAACGAGTTAACAAAGTTTCATTTTAACTCATCAAAGTAATTTGTCCAAAATCAGGTCAGAAAAAAGATTTCATTTGAAATTGAATAATAAACTTAAAACAACATACATCCAACTTCCACACAATTTAATTTACTAGCTCAAGTCGAAGCTTTGACACACTAAGGCTGAGATCTTTAGACAGTATTTTGACTTTGCTCAGACTTCATTTACGAAAAAGTTAGCTGAGTATATGCTTAGCATAATCTTAAAAAGTCAGAGTACGGTCTATAGATCTCACCCAAAATGTTAGCACCGATTACAGAAAACAAAAATTAATGTGGAAATTAATTTTTTTCGTTTAGATTTTTTTTTTGTTATGATTTTTAATTTCCTTTAAAAGTATGATTAAATAGGATGTCCTAGAAGTCGATGTCAAGCCGGAATCATTTATAAAAAAGTCGACAAAATCTACATCCTGTGACGGTCTTTTAACTCCTGTTGCTAGAAATATTAACTTTTTTAATTTTCTTTTTATATAATTAATACTTTGCACAGTTTTAAATGACTGTACTGATAAAAATGTAATATACGAGTTTGGCAAGTAATTCCAAAAGTTGGCGGATTTAATAAGGATTCCAAACTAATATAACACTTGCAGGATTATATTATGTAAATTATGGAAAAACATTTTTTGAATCCAGTTGAAAATTAATATTCCTTAACTGTCTGTCTGTCTAACCTAAAATGATTCAAAAGTGATGAAGAGTAACCAAACAGATGGATAAAGCGGTCTCGTACAATCTCGTGGCCAGCCTGTTCACCTGATTTTAATTCATTAGATTTTTTTACTGGGGAGCCGTCGAAGAAAGCCGATTGAAAACGTAGCTGAGCTACGGCAAGGACTTACTGAAGCGGCTGATTTTGTAAATGATGTTTTAATAGTTTTAACAGGAGGGTACCAGCACTCCTGGAGAATCCCTCGCTGAGCATCCACGACCAAACTACTTCACTCCTGAGCGTGGGTGCTCAGGCTGCCCCACGTATTCTGGGGGAGGAGGGGGCAAAATTCCGCTCGCGACTAATGCTGCTCAGGGCAAGCGGAGCAATACAACCAAGGCGACCCCTGTCACGCTATCCGTGAATTTTTGCAACATCAGGGGACTTCATTCCAACCTTAACGCTGTCCATTACCATCTAGAGACGGCGAAGCTGGCCTTGCTCTTTCTAACCTAGACTCAGGTGTCCTCTCCGGCTGATACTTCATATCTCTCCTACCCGGGGTACAAATTGGAACACTCCTTTGTGCCCCGGGCTGGAGTTTGCGTATACGTCAGAGAGGACATCTGTTTTCGACGCCTCGGCAGTCTTGAAGGTACGGACCTGTCCATCCTATGGCTGCGCGTAGACAGCGACGACCATCCCCGCGTCTACGGGTGCCTCTATAGGTCCCATAGCGGTAATGCCGACACAGACCGACTCATCGACCACGTCCAAATGGCTGCAGACTCCGTGCTACAAAAGGATCCGCAGAGATCGTGATACTCGGTGATTTTAACGCCCACCACGCTGAATGGCTTGGTTCTCGTTTAACCGATCATGCGGGTAGATCTGTCTATGACTTTGCTTTGGTATATGGTCTAACACAACTGGTTACTTCGCCTACGCGGATCCCAGATGTGGAAGACCATGTACCTTCCCTGTTGGACCTTCTGCTGACCTCTCATCCGGACGGATATCAGGTCTCCGTCGATGCCCCTCTGTGCTCTTCGGACCATTGTCTGATCTGGAGCACGGTGCCACTCACGCTCCAATCGGAGTTGCGATCTGCAGCTTGCCGCCGTGTTTGGCACTATAGGTCAACTGATAGGGACGGGGTGCGGTCTTTTTTTGCATCCTACCCTTGGGGGCGGATTTGCTTCTCATACGAAGATCCCAGCGTTGTTGCCGATTCTGTTGCTGATGTGGTACTTCAGGGTATGGAACTATTTATTCCATCCTCAGTGGTGCCCATCGGAGGCAGATCCCAGCCATGGTTTGGTCGCTCCTCACGCATCTCCAGCATCACGCTATAAGCATAAGTGCTACCGGGCCTGGGCTGACGCATTAACGTCTCGGGATGTAAACACCAGCGCACTTAAAAAGAAGTATAATTCCGCCTCCAGGTCCTTCAAAAGCGTCATTGCGAAGGCAAGGTCTGAGCACATCCTCAGAATTGGCGAGAAGCTAGTTCGCCTTCCTTCGGGAACCCGTGCATTCAGGTCTCTCGCCAAGGCTGTCCAAGGGAACTTCTGTCAGCCATCTCTTCCATCTCTGCACAGAGAGGAAGACTCACTGGCGCATGCCGTAAAGGCGAAAGCCGATCTGTTGAGCTCTCTCTTTGCGTTCAACTCGACTCTAGATGACGTGGAGAACACACCGCCGACCATCCCGCGATGTGAGTGCTCCATGCCGGGTGTGCGGTTTACACAGCACTCGTTTCGCAAAGCAGTCTTCTACCTAGACGTCAGCAAGTGAAGTGGGCCCGTTGGAGTCTCTACCATTGTGCTGAAGACGTGTACTCCTACTCCCAAGGCGTAGTCCCGAATTCATGGAAGAGAGTTTTGGTCCACCCGATCCCTAAAAAAGGCGACCGCTCAGACTCGTCCAACTACAGGCCTATCGCCATCACCTCCTTGTTCTCCAAAATAATGGAATCCATTATAAACTGCCAGCTTATGAGGTACCTTGAGGATCACCAGCTGATTAGTGACCGCCAGTACGGTTTTCATCAGGGTCGATCAGCTGGTGATCTTCTAGTCTTTCTGACTCATAAATGGGCGGAGGCAGTAGAGTCCAAGGGGGAGGTAAGTCCAAGCGCTTCTTTCGAAGATTCCTTCCTATGAGCTTCCCGAGAAATTGTGCAAATGGATCACCAGTGTCCTTGCTGATCGAAGCATCAAGGTCGTAGTAGACGATGCAAACTCTGATTTCAAGCCTATCAACGCTGGTGTTCCACAAGGCTGCGTGCTATCACCAACGCTGTTTCTTCTGCATATCAATGATATGTTGCAAACTGGTAGCATTCATTGCTATGCGGACGAAAGCACTGGTGATGCCTTATATACCTGCCGTGCCAATATTTCTCGGGAAAACGTCGCCGAGTACCGGGACAAACTTGTGCCTGAAGTCGAGTCTTTGCTTAACAAAGTTTCGGATTGGGGTCGACTAAATCTAGTCCAGTTCAATCCCCAAAAGACACAAATTTGCGCGTTTACCGCTAAAAAGAACCCCTTTGTCGTATCTCCTCAGTTTCAAGGCACTCCCCTTGCTGCCTCAGCCAGTATCGGAATCCTTGGCGTCGACATATCGAATAGCGTGCAGTTTCGTGGTCACTTGGAAGGGAAGGCCAAATTGGCCTCTAAAAAGCTTGGCGTGCTCAACAGAGCGAAACAGTATTTCATGCCGGCACATCGCTTGCAACTTTACAAAGCGCAAGTTCGACCCCACATGGAATACCGTTCTCATCTCTGGGCCGGGGTATCTCAGCTCCTTCCACTTGACCGCATCCAGCGCAGAGCGGTTCGAATCGTCGACGACCGAGTTCTTTCTGATCGGCTCCACACTGGCACTGCGTAGAGATGTTGCATCTCTTTGCGTATTTTATCGCATCTATTTCGGGGAGTGCTCTGAGGAATTGTTCGTACTAATTCCAGCCGCTCAATTTCACCATCGCACATCGCGACAAAACTCGCGTTACCATCCATACCATCTGTATGATTGGCGATCCACCACTGTGCGATTTAGAAGAAGTTTTCTCCCTCGCACAACTTCCTTGTGGAATTAATTACCACCAGCTATTTTTTCGGACCGATACGACTTAGGAACTTTCAAGAAAAGAGCTTACACCTTTCTAAAAGGCCGGAAACGCATCTGCGATTCCCCTGGTGTTGCGGTTGTTCATGGGCGGTGGTAGTCACTTACCATTAGGTGAGCCGCATGCTCGTTTGGCCCCTCTTCTATAAAAAAAATTATATTATCATAGTCAATTTCTAGACATTCGCCTATCCTAAAGTACAGAGAATTTTCTATAGTCAGACAATAAATAATAGGCAGCAGACACAGAAATAATATAATTAATAGAATCAGGCGTTACTTTGCGGAAATCCATTATATAAAAGCTTATAGAAAAATTTACTTCGCAAATATCCGCGTTATAAAATAAAATGATGTGTCTTACCTAGTATGAAGAGCACCTCCCGCCCTCCCTCAATATAGATATAATACATAAGTGTAATTTGTCAAACTGAGAGTCCAATAAATTATTATTATTATTATATAATAATAATAATAAAATATATGAAACAGATTTTTATTTCATATTTCTTGACAAACTATTCAATCAGAAATTAACTCCTTGAATTGCATCATTAAATAGCATCCACTTTTGATTATTTAGAAATCTATTTTCTAACTTGAGCTTTGCTAAAACTGTCCAAATAGCAACTTCCGGAATTTGTAAATAAGAAAAGAAATATTGTTTTATATCTGTTGTTATATACGAGTATGGCAAGCACTAATTAAGCACTCAATTATTATCTTATATCACTATGTAATAACCCACTTGTCAATGTATTCAGTACTCTGCTAAAGATGTCAAAGTAGCAGTTTGTGGGATATGAAAAAAAATGTTTTTTTTTAGGTTTTATTACGCATGTGCTTGCAACACTAAATGAGCACTACTTTATTATCACTCTGATGTCAATAATTTCGTTATATACTCTGCTAAAGATGTCAAAGAAGCAGTTTATGATATTAAAAAGAAAAAAATATTTTCCCAAATATTTTTGCGCATATCGACAACACTAAATGAGTACTAAATTATTGATGCTTCTATTTGGTGCTGTATAAAGCAGTTATCGGTTTAGGTGTTAGAACACTGCTAGCTAAAAATGCTAAAAATTAGAAAGCTGCTAGAACAAGCTAGCAGTTTTCTAATTTTTGATCAAGCTATTTTGGCGTGAAATTTAATTTTGCAGCACTAAATTACCACTAAATGAGCACTAAATATTTAGCAAAAATTTTAGTAATTTTACCCAAATCACCATTCCAGCTTTATAGACGTACTCTTATTATATAGTGAAAACTTGTAAATCGCCTTCATTTTTGTTATAATCATATTATTTTTGTAAATTAGCTGTAAATTTTCCAGCAAATAAAAATATAATAAAATAAAAATTAGGTGTTTTCGAAATGACAGGTATGTTGACATCATTACAGCCCTTCACAAGTCCACTGCTGAACATACCACCACCACATGCCACTTGCATCCATCGACTTCCTGCATATCTTACCAGGTCATCACTCAATCTAGTGGGGGGACGCCCTACACTTCGTCCGCCGGTACGAGGCCGCCACTCGAGAACCTTTTTTCCCCATCGGTTGTCGGTTCTTAGAGCTATATGGTCGGCCTATTGCCACTTCAGCTTACTAATCCGTTGGACTATGTCGGTCACTCTGGTTCTAATGCGGAAATCCTCATTTCTAAGTTTATCACGCAGAGAAACTCCGAGCATAGCTCTCTCCATAGCTCGCTGAGCGACCTTGAGCCTCCTCATCCGGCCAGCAGTGAAGGACCACGTCTCAGTATCATAGGTCATCACTAGCAACACGCACTGGTTGTACAGTCTCGTATTTAAGTTTTGAGGTATACCTGACGAAATGTGCCGTAATTTCCCGAACGCTGCCCAATCGAGCTGAATCCGTCGATTGACTTCTCGGTCGAAGTTGGACTTACCTAGTCGGACTATTTGTCCCAGGTAAACATACTCGTCAACAACTTCGAGCTTAGTGCTCCCAACAACTACCGGCATAGGTGTGACATGGACATTTTTTTGTCCATGTTCATCTTAAGACCTATCAGTTAGGAAACACTATTGAGGTCATTGAAATTGGTCTGTAGTTCTTCAAGAGAGCGTTGTCACCTTTCTTGAAGAACAAGACCGTGCGGTGGTCTTGTTCTACTCAACGTCTCGGTGTAATGTCACCATGGAGGACGCAATTAATGAGCTTCTGAAGGACATCAAGTACCGGTTTTCCACCCGCTTTCAGAAGCTCCGCTGGAATTCCATCCTCGCCTGGGGCCTTGCCGTTTTTAAGGTGCTGGAGAGCTATAATAATCTCGCTTAGATTGACGTCCGGGATATCATCAGAATGGTGTCGGATAAGACTCGCTCTTGGATCATTACTCACACTTACGTGTGGCTCCAGCGACGATGTGTACAGCTGCCCATAGAACCTCTCAATCTCACTCAAAATCTCAGGTGTCCTGGAAACGACGCTGCCACGACGTATGTTGACGGAATGACAATAATTGTATTTTAGGGTATACAAATAATGTTCAGCAATGGATGAATGGAAAAGTAAATTAAGTTACAGTTTAGTGAATTTTAATTCAAAATATTGATGCTTGACACACAAGCCGCTTTCTGAAGGCTTTGCTTGAAGTAAAATACCAGCGTAAAATAGCAACTTAATGTTGCTGTGTTTCGTATGGTGAGTGTAGAGGACCCGAGACCCTTTTTACTAGAAACGAAGCATTCCATCTTAATCCTCAGGGGTGACAACGTTCCCGTATTTTGATTCTTAATAGAGGATAAATATACAAGTTTATGGACTACAGCATCCACTTACCATCAGGTGGACTGTGTGCTCGTATGTCACAATTATAATATATAAAAAATGCGCTTTTGTTTCCTAATAACATATCTTTGTAAACAGTCACTGTTGTCTGGACACATTCGACTCACGTCATCTCGTTCGATGAAATTTATGACTTTTTGACGAACTTCTGACATCAAAACAACAAACGTAGTACGACTACAACGGATTAACATTTCTTGGATTCGCTTCGGATGCAGTGTGCAAACCCTGGGCTCTATCGAAATATTCTTCAGTCTAGATCTGATAAGTTTAAAATAATTTCCACCGATCGACTGGTGTGCACTAGGAGAAAATGAAACATTAAAAACTTTATGGTTTGACTAGTCAATATCTGTCTACAACAAACACTAGGTATATTATAATATCTCTGGGCAGGGGCTCCCCAGTGCCAGCTCCTTCCACTTGACCGCATCCAGCGCAGAGCGGCTCGAATCGTCGACGACCGAGCCCTTTCCGATCGGCTCGATTCATTGGCACTGCGAAGAGATGTTGCATCCCTTTGCATTTTCTTTCGCATCTACCACGGGGAGTGCTCTGAGGAATTGTTCGGATTAATCCCAGCCGCCAAATTTCACGAACGCACATCGCGGCAGAACTCCCGATACCATCCACACCATCTGGATGATTGGCAGTCCACCACTGTGCGATTTAGAAGATGTTTTCTTCCTCGCACGACTTCCTTGTGGAATCGATTACCATCAGCGTTATTTCCGGACCGATACGACTTAGGGACCTTCAAGAAAAGAGCGTACTCCATTTTAAAAGGCCGGCAACGCATCTGCGATTCCCTCCCTGGTGTTGCAGTTGTTCATGGGCGGCGGTAGTCACTTACCATCAGGTGAGCCGCATGCTCGTTTGCCCCCTCTCCTATAAAAAAAAATATTTAAAATGAACCTCTTCCACTTATAACTCAAAACTCAAATGAATTACGGAAAGTATAATTTAAATTTTAAAACAATTTCTAAACATATTTTAAATAGAATACAAATAAGAAATAAAATGTTTACAGATCCAATATTTTACTTGGGAGAAATTTTCAAGAAAGAAGAACTTTTAACTATTTGAATGTTTGCGCCTGCATATAGAATTTGTACGAAAGCTACATGGAATCTTTTGTTGGACTTTTTGAAACATGGGAATGTGTTACATGTGCATTTTGTTCAGTTTTTTTTTTACAAATTACCCATATACCCACTGACAAAATATTGACGGAAGCCAAATAGACGGTTATAACAGATTAATAACATTAACCGCATGAAATACCTAGTGTGGTCATAAGTTTTGATACATATTGAAAATAAACTTAAAAAAAAAGCTACTTTAAAAATCTAAAAAGAATATAACCGATCTCCACATAATAGCTTCTGAATTCGGCGCGGTGAAATTATTTTATTGTTTTGTAGTATATGTGCCTCCACCTTACTAGTAGTGTAAGAAATACATGTACTCTTAAGTTTATTAATCAGTTTAATCAAAGTTATAGAAGCATAACACGTCTCTATTTCATTGACACATTTCATATATTACAGTTTTAACTTATTGAAGTCGGTTTTCATCGGTCGGTTTATTTATTGCGTTAAATATATTGTTACGAGCTTGGGGTTCGAGACAATTAAAAACTGCCGATTAAATTACCAAAATTGACACTTTAATTACACAACACTAATTACAATCTAAAATCACACTAATAATAAAACACAGTTCGCCGTTATTTCGCTTCGAAGTATTCTCTTGTATCGCCAATTCAATACTGCCTCGGTCGTGGTCTATACCGGCCTTATATAGGGCCTCAGATAGTTTCCAGAATCTTCTACTGTAGCGACATCTAGAATGTTCGAGTACATATCGGTTCCGAAATTTCTGGAAGGATCTTGACTCTCCTAGTTCTGCTACTCGACACTAGAGGGCGCTAGTGTAACTAGTGTTGCCATGTACAATACATTAATAGTGGCGCGCAATACTTTCATTTACTCGACACTAGAGGGCACTAGTGTAACTAGTGTTGCCATGTACAAGACATTAATAGTGGCGCGCAACACTGCCCCCTCCTAAGACATGCTCGTCCCGAGCATTATTGGCCCCATAATAACGCGCCAGTCGATCCACATGGACAATCTTAGGAGTACCTCTGGCACCTTTCTGTATCCGGTAGGTTACATCATTGATCCTTGTCACAATCCGGTACGGTCCGTCCCATTTAGCTTGAAGCTTAGGAGATTTCCCTTTGCTGCGAACTGGATTGTGTAACCACACTAGTGAACCTTTATCAAACCCCTTGTTGTTCATTTTGCGGTCATACCGTGTTTTCATCTTCTCAGACGTTTGCTGGCCCGTCTGTCTGACGTGCTCATAAATGTCATTCATTTTGTTCCGCAAGTCATTTGCATAATCGGTTATACTGCGTGGGGCATCAAGTGGTATTCCGGTGATCAGGTCTGCAGGCAGCCGTAATTCTCTCCCAAAGTTTGCGAAAGCTGGCGTCACTGACGTACTTTCGTGAACAGCGCTTCGATATGACAAAAAAACGGTTGTATGTGCCTGTCCCAGTCTCGTTGCCGTTTTTCCACAACTTTTGCCAGGTACCTTTCCAATGTCTGATTAAATCGTTCTACCATTCCATCAGATTGTGGGTGGTAAGAAGTTGTTCGTGTTTTATGAGTACCCATAACTCTGCAAGTTTCCTGGAATATTTGAGACTCGAAATTTCTTCCTTGATCGCTGTGAATCTCTAAAGGTACTCCAAAACGACAGAAGACTTCTTGAACTAGTTTATCTGCAATTGTTGAAGCTTCTTGATTTGGAATGGCGAAGACTTCTGGCCACTTAGTGAAGTAATCCATCACAACCATGAAATACTTGTTACCACTTTCACTTTCCGGAAACGGCCCCGCAACGTCAATGGCTATCCTCTCTCATGGTGCACCAACATTGTACAATTTCAATGCGCCTCTACTACGAATTTGAGGTCCCTTTACAGCCGCACAACTTGTACATTTGCGGCACCAGTCCTCGACATCGTCGCGACAGTGGACCCAGTAAAACCGTTCTCGGATTTTCAGTAGAGTTCGTTTAACTCCCAGGTGGCCTCCTGAACAACCACTATGGTACAGCTGTAGAACATCCGGTACTTTAGCCTTAGGAACAACCATTTGCAAATGACAACTGTTTCCCCGACCATTTTCCCATTTACGGCACAGGACTCCATCCTGAATCAGCAAGCTGTCCCATTGGGCCCAATAGCTTTTCGTGGTCGAACTCATTGCTGAGACGTCGCTCCACTTGGGCTTAGGAGCACTGGCCTTCATCCATTCCAGAATCGGCTTAATATCCGAATCTTCCTGCTGTGCATGTTGTAGGCTGTCCTTCCACTCATTGCTGAGCTGGTCTGTCCTGAGCATCCTCACAGATACCACTTCCTTACCCTCTTGCCTAGTACAATGCTTGCAATCTTCAGGGCAAGGTCTTCTTGACAATGCATCTGCATTGCCATGAGATTTCCCGCTGCGATGTTCGATCACAAAGTCGTATTCCTGTAGTAGTTCAATCCATCTCGCAACTTGTCCTTCCGGATTTTTGAACTGCAATAGCCATTTCAGTGCAGCATGGTCAGTTCGTAAGTGGAATTTCCGCCCCAGAAGATATTTGCTAAAATGCTGCAAGGACTTTACCACAGCAAGCAATTCCCGTCTTGTGACACAATAGTTCCTTTCCGGCTTTGACAACGACTTGCTGAAGTACGCTATCACAATCTCTTGATCACCATTCCGTTGAGACAACACACCGCCAAGTCCTATATCACTTGCGTCTGTGTCAACTATGAATTCCTTGCCCGCATCAGGGTACCCCAAAATAGGTGTTTTTGACGGTTCTTGAGCTCCTGGAATGCAATATTGCAACTTTCATCCCAGCAGAAATGTCGCTTCTCCTCGGATAGCTTGTGCAGAGGTTTGGCTATATCTGCAAAGTTCTTCACAAATCGCCGATAGTAAGAGCACAAACCCAAAAATGCTCTAACCTGTGTCTTGTCTTTTAGAATCGGCCACTCCTTGACAGCGGCAACTTTCTCTGGATCCGTGCGGATACCTTCTTCCGACACTACATACCCCAAAAAACTAACTTGCCGTTTGAATAGTGAGCACTTCTTCGGACTCAACTTGAGGTTGGCACTCTGGATCTTCATGAACACGCGTTCCAGGTTTTGAAGGTGTTCCTCAAACGTACGGCCTACGATGATGATGTCATCCAAATAGACCAGACAGGCATCTCCAATTAGCCCGGTAAGTACAAGCTCCATCAACCTTTCAAACGTTGCTGGAGCATTGCACAATCCAAACGGCATGACTTTAAATTGCCACAGACCCTTTCCTGTGGAGAATGCAGTTTTCTCCTTGTCCTTAGGGTCAATTTCAACCTGCCAGTAGCCACGTTTCAGGTCCAGCGTACTAAACCACTTTACGCCTGTGAGCATGTCCAGCGTGTCATCAATTCTAGGCAAGGGATATCTGTCCTTCTTCGTAACGTCGTTCAGGCGGCGGTAGTCAACACAAAACCGCATGCTGCCGTCCTTCTTCTTTACCAGCACCACAGGTGAACACCATGGACTAGATGAAGGTTCAATAACACCATCCTTCACCATTCCCTCAATCATGGTTTCCACTTCCTTTTCACGTGCTACAGGCAATCTTCTTGGCCGCTGACGAATAGGCAATTCTTGTCCTGTGTTTATTTTGTGTTGAACTAAGCCAGTCTTTCCTATGTCAGCTTCGTTTGACGAGAAAACATTGGCGTACTTGAGTAACAACTTCTTCGCCTTGACCATTTCATTCGGGGAGAGAACGCTGCGACAGTCTTCTAAAAGTGTGGTCACTCTCGTTTGTCCATCCTTGCTGGGGGTTCCAGTCGATAGATATTCGCACTGACGCAACCAATCCACTTCCTCACTAGTACCAACCAATGTGCCTTTTTCAATAATCTGTTCCTGATCACAAAGGATCAACACACGTACTCCTGAGATGTCGGTGGTTCTGACCAAGGTTCGAGCCACTTTCCATGGAAGGTCATTGTCTACTCTTTCCACGAGTACACAACGATGAGCTTGCCCAGGACTCCGAGGAAGACTAACCGGCACAATCGTTTCCGATCTCGGCGGAAGAACAATCTTCTTAAGGCTGTACACATTCCCTGGTAACGCCCCTTCCACGAAAAGTTCCTCTTGTCCACATTTCAAAACACCTTGCTTAACGTCGATCTCACAACAATTCTTCCTCATAAAGTCTAGGCCCAGGATGCAGTCGTCCATTATATCAGCCACGATGACATTATGCAGGTAGATCATGTTGCCTAGCTTCAACTCCATCTCCTTCTCTCCACGGACGGGTATGCGCTGACCGGTGGCTGTTACCAAATTAATGCGTTCGCGGTTGTATGCGGAGTCCCCAAGAAACTGATTTATAAGTTGGGAACTGACAACCGTGCGAGAAGCTCCAGTGTCTATGGTCAGTTTACACGGCGTTCCGTTGACTTCGCCCTTGATGATTAGGCTGTTCCCATCATGGGTTTGTGAGATCGAAATCCTTGGGGCTCTTTTAACATCAGCCAGCACCCGCCCCGCAGTCCTGGCTTTTACTCGTTTCCCTGCTGCTGTTGGGCGGTGCTATTAGCCGCACTACCCTCTCGAGATCGATCACCTTCCCTTTCTACAGTTCGCTTAGGGCAGCTGGATCGAAGGTGGCCCTTTTCCCCACAGCCGTAGCACCTAGGGCTGTAGCTTTTATTGCGGTCCTGAACTGTAGTGGCGGTCAAGAATATCCACTACCCCATATCCTCCCGTGGGTGTCGTAAAAGGCGACAAAGGGAAACAGCCAGGAGATGGGCAGCAGCATCTTCCTGATAATAGCCAAATGACAATAAAAAAACTGCGGTTGCCAACCCGCTCGCCAAGCGTGGCAACTATGGCAAATACCCCCCAATGATGAGAGCAACAAAAAAACGGCCCCCAGTCCCCGGCGGCCCCGCTATTCCTGGCTACGGTGGCGACCATGGTAACGGCGGGGCAGGGGGTGCTAAGAATCTCCGGTGGAGGTTCGGTTGCCACCTTAGACGACTCGACCTGGCAACGTACAACGCACGCACCCTGAGGACTGACGAGAAGATCGTGGAGCTGGAAGAAGAGATAGACAAGTTGCGCTGGCATATTATAGGATTATCTGAAGTCCGAAGAGAGGGGGAGGACACGGTAATACTCGAATCCGGCAACTTGCTCTATCACCGGGAGGGCGACCATCTGTCCCAAGGAGGTGTCGGATTTATCGTCCACAAGTCTCTCGTTAACAACGTTGTAAAAATCGGGAGTGTGTCGACGAGGGTTGCGTACCTTATACTCAGAATCACCAAACGGTATTCGCTGAAGGTCATACAGGCTTACGCACCAACCTCGGCACACCCCGATGAGGAGGTGGAGGAAATGTATGAGGATATCTCTAGAGCCATGCATTCCTCCAAAACCCAATATACGGTGTTAATGGGAGACTTCAATGCAAAACTAGGCACAAGAGAGAACGGTGAGCTGAAAGTAGGGAAATTTGGAATAGGGCAACGGAACCCAAGGGGCCAGCAGCTGGCCGACTTCATGGAGAAAGAGGGACTCTTTATGATGAACTCTTTCTTCCAGAATCGGCCCCACAGGAAGTGGACCTGGTCGAGCCCCGACGGTTCCACAAAAAATGAGATTGACTTCATTATGACGACCAGACGACAACTGTTCAGTGATGTCTCCGTGATCGCGAGGGTGAAAACTGGTAGCGATCACCGAATGGTTAGAGGCACACTGAACCTAAACGTTAAGTTGGAGAGGTCTCGTCTAATGAAGTCAACGCTCCGTCCCCCTCGTGCTCTGTTTCAAAGTCCCGAAACCTTTCAGCTCGAGTTACAAAACCGTTTTCAGTGCCTAGAAGACTGCAATGAAGTGGACGATATGAATGACAAGCTCGTGGAAACTGTCCATGCGGTTGGAGCTAAGTTCTGCAAGACCCGCCGCAGAAGAACACAAAAACTCTCCGATCACACTCTTAATCTCATGGCTGTTAGACGGGAGATGAAGCTACATTCTTCAACAGACTTGACAGCATACAGGCATCTGAACAGACAGATCTCCAAATGCATGCGGCGGGACTTACGCAACTTCAATACAGCTCGTATTGAAGAAGCGATCGAGCGGAACCAAGGCTCCAAAGTCTTTGCCAGAGATCTGTCTGCCAGAAAGAGCCAACTGTCAAAGCTGAAGACAGAATGTGGCAGCATCGTTTCCGGGACACCTGAGATTTTGAGTGAGATTGAGAGGTTCTATGGGCAGCTGTACACATCATCGTTGGAGCCACACGCAAGTGTGAGTAACGATCCAAGAGCGAGTCTCATCCGACACTATTCCGAAGATATCCCGGATGTCAGTCTGAGCGAGATTAGGATGGCTCTCCAGCACCTTAAAAACGGTAAGGCCCCAGGCGAGGATGGAATTACAGCGGAGCTTCTGAAAGCGGGTGGAAGACCGGTACTTGAAGTCCTTCAGAAGCTCTTTAATTCTGTCCTCCATGGTGGCATTACACCGGAGGCGTGGAGCAGAAGTGCGGTGGTCTTGTTCTTCAAGAAAGGTGACAACGCTCTCTTGAAGAACTACAGACCGATTTCCCTTCTGAGCCGCGTCTACGTGCTGTTTTCGAGAGTCATTACGAATCGTCTCGCGCGCAGACTTGACGACTTCCAGCCTCCCGAACAATCCGGTTTCCGAAAGGGCTTTAGCACCATAGACCACATACATACCCTTCGGCAAGTTGTACAGAAGTCCGAAGAGTACAATTTGCCACTATGTCTGGCGTATGTGGACTATGAGAAAGCCTTTGATTCCGTCGAAATTTGGGCGGTGCTGCAGTCCCTTCAGCGGTGCCAAGTTGACTGTCGGTATATCGAAGTGTTGAAGTGCTTGTACAGTAGGGCTACGATGGCTATCCGAGTACAGAACCAGAGTACGAAACCTATCCAATTGCAGAGAGGTGTAAAACAGGGTGACGTCATATCCCCGAAACTCTTCACCGCTGCATTGGAAGACGTTTTCAAGCTTCTGGACTGGAAAGGATACGGTATCAACATCAATGGCGAGTACATCACTCACCTTCGATTTGCCGACGATATAGTCCTTATGGCAGAATCGCTGGAGGACCTAAGCACTATGCTCAATGACCTCAATAGTTTTTCCCAACGGATAGGTCTTAAGATGAACATGGACAAAACTAAGATCATGTTTAATGTCCATGTCACACCTATGCCGATAGTTGTTGGGAACACTAAGCTCGAAGTTGTTGACGAGTATGTTTACCTGGGACAAATAGTCCGACTGGGTAAGTCCAACTTCGACCGAGAGGTCAATCGACGGATTCAACTCGGCTGGGCAGCGTTCGGGAAGCTACGACACATCTTCTCGTCAGACATACCTCAAAACCTTAAAACGAAATTGTACAACCAGTGCGTGTTGCCAGTGATGACTTACGGAACTTAGACGTGGTCCTTCACTGCTGGCCGTATGAGGAAGCTCAAGGTCGCTCAGCGAGCTATGGAGAGGGCTATGCTAGGAGTTTCTCTGCGTGATAAACTTAGGAATGAGGATATCCGCAGTAGAACCAGAGTGACCGACATAGCCCAACGGATTAGTAAGCTGAAGTGGCAGTGGGCCGGCCATATAGCTCGAAGAACCGACAACCGATGGGGAAGAAAGGTTCTCGAGTGGCAGCCTCGTACCGGTAGGCGAAGTGTAGGGCGTCCCCCCACGAGATGGAGTGACGACCTGGTAAGACATGCAGGAAGTCGATGGATGCAGGTGGCTCAGGACCGTGTTTTGTGGCATTCTTTGGGGGAGGCCTATGTTCAGCAGTGGACTTGTGAAGGGCTGTAATGATGATGATGAACTGTAGCTGCTGCAACCTCCCTGACGCGGTGGGAACGATGATCCTGCCGCACGGCTTCCACCTCCAGTGCATGGGTCAAGGCGTCCTTAAGCGTCTCGTGGTGCCCGAGCCTCACAGCAGCTCTGACTTCAAGGTCGCGGATGCCGTCGATGAATGTCTACACCAGGTTCCCTACAATAAGCGCAGGTACAGACTGGTACGCTTTTCGAACCAGCTTCTCCACCTCAAGGGCCCACTGCTGCAGGTTTTCATTACTGCGTTGCACGCGATCTTTGAGCTGCGCACGAAAGACGTGTTCCAGGTGAGCGTCGCCATATCTCGCCTCCAATGCCTCAAGGAGCTGCTCGTAATTCACTTCCTTACCGAGAGCTTCCAGAACAGTTAATGCCTGGTCGCGCAGGCCTAGGGTGAGAGCAGTCATGGCCTGACTTTTATTCCAGCCGTTCGCTTTCATGACAGCCTCGAACTGGATTTTATAGGCTGACCAGGAAGAAGTCCCGTCGAACGGTGGCACTTTGAATCCACGTAGCGAAGGTGTTGTAGCTAC
Source organism: Parnassius mnemosyne (assembly GCA_963668995.1). Lineage (NCBI taxonomy): Eukaryota > Metazoa > Arthropoda > Insecta > Lepidoptera > Papilionidae > Parnassius > Parnassius mnemosyne. The sequence goes on from CAVLGL010000115.1 coordinate 4,387,139, forward strand.
CACGGGAGCTGTAACTCCATCCCCAATTTTGAGGTCGTTCAGCGTTTTCTTCACGTCAGCCATCACATTGTCAACCCGATTGTACACTTGGTTGATTCGGGTTTCAGCTTCCGACAGGCGGTTGTCATATTGAGCAACCTTATCCTTCACCTCACTTATTTCTTTCCCGAAGGTAGCGTGAAGGTCCTTCATGAGAAGTATCTGCTCTTCCTTATCGCGTTTGAGCTGCTCTTCCAACCGACGGCCCTGTTCCTCCTGTTGGCGGGCTTGTTCCTCCTGTCCGCGTTTGAGCTGCTCTTCCAACCGACGGCCCTGTTCCTCCTGTTGGCGGGCTTGTTCCTCCTGTCCGCGCTGCAGCTGCTCTTCCAACCGACAAGCCTGTTCCTCCTGTCGGCGGGCCTGTTCCTCCTGTCGGCGGGCCTGTTCCTCCTGTCGGCGAGCTTGTTCCTGCAGCATCATCATCAGAGTACCTAAGTCAGGTGCTGCAGATGCAGGAGCTGCTGACGGGCCGGCCTCCGTGGTCAGCAACTGGCCTGCCGACGTCTGTGACGTTGCACCACCAAATCGTTTCTGGTCCGTCTCCTGTTGGCGTTGACTTCGGGTACGGATACCCTCGGTGTCGTCTTTAGGTAAAATCGGCATATTTGATCCCACTTCTGACACCAATTGTTACGCACTTGGGGTTCGAGACAATTAAAAACTGCCGATTAAATTACCAAAATTGACACTTTTATTACACAACACTAATTTCTATCTAAAATCACACTAATAATAAAACACAGTTCGCCGTTATTTCGCTTCGAAGTATTCTCTTGTATCGCCAATTCAATACTGCCTCGGTCGTGGTCTATACCGGCCTTATATAGGGCCTCAGATAGTTTCCAGAATCTTCTACTGTAGCGACATCTATAATGTTCGAGTACATATCGGTCCCGAAATTTCTGGAAGGATCTTGACTCTCCTAGTTCTGCTACTCGACACTAGAGGGCGCTAGTGTAACTAGTGTTGCCATGTACAATACATTAATAGTGGCGCGCAATACTTTCATTTACTCGACACTAGAGGGCACTAGTGTAACTAGTGTTGCCATGTACAAGACATTAATAGTGGCGCGCAACAATATTATGGTGTCTTACTAAGTAAAATTAAAATTAAAAAAGTAAAATTTATAAAAGAAGTAAGACTTACTTCTTTTATAAATTTTACTTTTTCCCCTTTTGATTGGACTAGGGAATGTCACAAGTTCAAGATGAAATAGATTAACGGGTAAATAGTTACATTAAAAGAGGGAGATGTAATTTTTTTTCAAGTTTATATGGCGCCATCCCTAAATTTAAAACATTTTTAATAAAAGAAGAATCATTAAATCAGTTCATAAACAAAAAAGTTGTGCTCAAGCAGAAAGAAGGTTAGGGATACAATTTCAAAGGCATAGGGATAAATTGTAGAAATCTAACAAACGTTTAAAATTAATAATTAATGGAATGAAACGTCAATAAAATAATTATGATCTTTAATATTTTGAAAATAATATTGGCTCCCAAATTGAATTCGAACTCTGAGCCCATCCTACTACAGTCCAATGGGTTTATTATATAGAGTCTCATGAAAAATATTAATTTAAAAAATAATTTACATATTTTTTCCTACACTGCTTTTTACAACCAATCAACCAATGAGTCTTAAAGTTTTTTTTTATTTATTTTCAATGAACACGTGCTGATACGACGAACATACTAGGACATCAGATGGCGGAGAGAGACGATTGGACTCGTACCCAATCCTGTACATACAATATTGAAAAATACAATAATTATTCCAATGACACAACTCTGAAAATAGAATGACAATTGTAATAAAAAATTTAAAATGTAAATAAATTTTATTTTAATCCAAAATAAAAACCTAGAAAGGTTTGCCTAACATTGGAAAAAAATCTAGGTTTAGACGAATGAGGAATCACTTGTATTTATTATGCGTGTTAAAAAAAATTGGGCGTTCAGCGTTTAATATGAATTGGAAATATAACAAGTGTTATAGATAAATATGATTCAGTGGTGTGGCAAAGGTGTCATGTCCCAGTTCGGATCGAATTTAAAAGGATCGGCATGTTGGGCATGAACGCCAGAAACCTTATCTTTTTAAATGACGCCATTAAAATCTAAAATCTGTAAATTAGCTGTAATACTGAATACCATTATCATTACTATTACAGACAATAAAAGTCCACTTCTAAACCTAGACCTCCTCCATTGATTGGGATTTTGTTGTCGCCACGCTTGGCAAGCAAGACGGCGACCGAATTTTTTTTTTAATTATTTAGAGTTTATCAGGGAGATGTTGCTCCCATCTTTTGTTTCAGTTTCCCTCTGTCGCCACATATGACGACACCCACGGAACAATATGGGGTAATGGATATTCTTACTACTTACACCGCGCTCGACTTTTACTGGTTATATCTTTAAGATACTTTGAAAATGAAAGGGAGAGGGGTAGAGAGAAATTTTGGCCCTAGAAGCCCTAGGCGTCAACTAGCTATGCTACGCCATGCAATTGCCGAAATATGAAAAAACAAGTAAAAATTTATTGATGTTAAAACCATTATACGGTCTAATTTTGTAAGTTACTATTTTGCTGTTACCCTATTTTTGTAATAATAACAAAAATAGGAGGGGAGGAACATCGGGATTGAGACGGAAACCTTCGTCTATCACGTGCTCTTCTATGTCATATACCAGGACATCAGAAAGCAGCGAAAATTACGTTGCGCAATAATTGTCTGTGTTCTGTATGTTCTCATGGAGGGAATGGCGAGGTGAATTCGTGTGAAAAAAGAAAGAATATATCGACAACATTTTTAATTTTAATTTTTCGTTACATATAAATAAAATTGAATTGTCTATCTATTATTGAAATAACTGGCTTCTATTAAACTCAGAGGGTTATTTGCTAGGTGTTCAGACTCAAATAAATATTTTTAAGTCGAATTTTGTTATAAGTACATACACATTCATGCATTTAGTAAAGCTGTAAATTTTGACTGTAATATTTTTACTTGTATAGATGAAACAGAATAAATTATTTCTTGATACTATGATATATCTACAGCTTTATATATACAGTAATTATAATAATATACTAATTAATGGTAATGACTCTATAATAAAGTTATATTTCTTTATTAACAAGCACTTTACTTCCAGTCCATAACAGTAAGAAACAGATCGATGAAAAAAACTATCGAAAAATCACGCCAACCCTCTCTCTCCTTTCTTCATAAACTTGCGCACGAAACACGTGTTTGAGTGACCAAAGTACTAGGACATCAAAAAGCGAAAGAAATTATCTAACTTGTTTCCAGTGTGGTTGTAAAACAAAACTATACAAAATAAAAATAAATAATTACAAATAAAGAGAAAAATTTTAATTATGAGATAGATATTTATATCTGCAAAAATTACTTAAATTACATAAATTAATTCATTGTATTGATATTTTACGCGATTTAAAAGACTTGCCGCAAGATAAATGCTTAATTATTTAAATACTGTAGTACCATATATAATATCTTATAATGTCGTGTCGAGCTTTTAATTATATTAGCGAGCCGCCCCGTTTTCGCACGGGTGATTTCTGGATTTCGGCAACAGTGCCACCTACCAGGTACAAATGTTAACCTAAATCATCCAAGGAATCCCATTCGAACAGACAAAAAAAAATTATAATCGGTTGAGTCATTTTCGACTTTTTGCAAGACTTTTTTATACGAGTAATATATTGATAGATTAAATAAAGACATAATAATTTACTTTTAGTTTTCGAAATGAGTTAACAAAGTTTCATCTTAACTGGTCAAAAGGAATATGTCCAAAATCAGATCAGAAAAAAGATTTAATGTGTAATGATAAACTTTAAAAAAATACATCCAACTTCCACACGATTTAATTGTTAGAATAAGTATAGGAGTATGACACGACTAACGAAAGTGGAATTTTCATATAGGTAAATTCATGTCTTTATTTTGAATTTGCTTGTTCAAAACCACGATTGTAAAATTTTGCCACGATCATAATTATTTGCGAAAACACCTCTAAAAAATCACTGTAGTTGAAATTTATAAATCAAAAATTTATAAAGCTGCCGCATGGCTCTACCACTGTTAAAAAATTTTTTAAGAGTGGTAGAGCAATGCGGCAACTTTTGCTGTTGCACGGATGGGCCGGCTCGAACCGGGGTGGTACCACGACCTCACAGAAAACCAGCGTGAAGTAGAGGTTTGCCTCTGCGTTTCGCTTGGTGAGTGCAGGTGGCCGGAGACCCTTTTTACTGGAAATGAGGCATTCCATCTTAGTCCTCACGGGTGACAACGCATCTACATTTTGATTTGTAATAGAGGATAGATGTAGATGTCTATGGGCCGCAGCAACCACTTACCATCAGGTGGACTGTGTGCTCGTTTGTCACCCTTATCCTATAAAAAAAAACAATGAAATTACTTAATCTATATGCTTGGGAACCACTCAAATACATTCATAACATCAATATTAAAAGAGCAAGGCCGGCTGCGCCGTCTCTAGATGGTAATGGCCAGCGTTAAGGTTGGAATGAAGTCCCCTGATGTTGCAAAAATTCACGGATAGCGTGAGAGGGGTCGCCTTGGACATATTGCTCCGCTTGCCCCGAGCAGATTTAGTCGAAAGTTTTAGTTTATGCGAAAGAAAATGCAGTGATGCAACATCTTTTTGCAGCGCCAGTGAATCGAGCCGATCGGAGAGGACTCGGTCGTCGATGATTCAAGCCGCTCTGCGCTGGATGCGGTCAAGTGGAACGAGCTGGAACTGGGGAGCCCCAACACAGAGATGGTAACAGTATTTCATGTGAAGGATCCACCGTAGCAGATATCCTTTTTGACGTAATAACTAATTTTGAATTATTTAATACCGCTACAATTGCACTTACCAGACGTAACGCGAAAGTAATAAATACTGCTGCACGGCGGTATTCTGTGAGGGCCGTAATACTTCCCCTGTTCGGGGTGGTCCATTCGTGCAATAGCTAGTGCATGACTCTACTACGTAATTATTATTTTGCCGTTGAGTTATGTATATGTACTACGTACTAGAGAAGCTATTCCAAACAAAAAATATGCGCTGTCTTCGCGCATGCGCGGTAAACAGTAGAGTCGCGCATGCGCAGTTGACATAATATGTAAGCGCGCTACGCCTATGCGATCAGTTTTTGTCATCATAGATTAGGTAGGTATACGAGTACGTTGGTAGAATCTGTATGTAATAATTGTTTATTTAGATTGTATAATGTAATAACAATTATGTTTGATAATAAATTTACGCTTTTATATTTTACTTAGTCATCTTTTAAAATATTTAAAAATATATTATTAAAATGTAATTGTGACATAATAATAAGGTTTAGTTCGTCGTTCGTTAGTTGGGTGTAGTGCCTTATGAATTATTTATAAGGAAACATTGTAGGCAACTAAAAGAAAATGAATTATTATACGTTTATTCCAGCTCAACAAATAAAATAAAATGGTATTGTATACAAGTACATATTATAAATATACATATTTTACGTACATTGGTTTTGTAATGGCACATCTGCATGTTTTAGTCTATAATAGGATATGATAAAAAGGATAGTGTGGCATTTAAATGAAAAAAAAAATATATTTTTTCTATTGTAATACATATTACGATACTATTACCTATTTATTCAGTTGAACAACACATAATTTTACTTACTTGACTACTGAATTGTTATTTACGTCCTGGTTTAAACTTTAATTTGAAATCTCGTATTATTAACGACGCTCTACACTGCATGAATATTGAAGCCACACTAAAAATGACACTAAAGTAAGGTGTACGGATTGCAGTACAATTCAGTTGAACATAGTGAATGTTCGGAATGCGAAATCTAGTGCGCATATATATATAGAGATCTCTTCACGGTAAATGTTGATCAGACGCGACTTCACGCGAGCACTTTGTTGATCCGAAAATGTATGTTGATCCGACGCCTTTTCTTGATCCAATATGCATCTCTGGTAACTAATGTTGCTCCGACAGGATCAACATCTACACTCACGGGACTACTTACTAGCGTTCCCCGAAGTTGATCTGATATACAAATCCACCTTGCGATAGTTACGCAAAATGTTGATCCGATTTAAATGAGCCAATCAGAGCACATCAAACGATCGGATTGGCTGAAAAAATCCGCGACGTTGCCGTTTCGTTTCTTTAGCGGTGGCAGCGACGATATTGTCTAAGGTGGACTTGAAAAACAAAAACACTGCTTCACTATATCAAAATAATAATCACAAACAAAACTAAAATATCTATCAAAGAAACATAGAGTAATCAATAACATTGCAACCTGACTTACTTATTAGTCGCTAGTCACTAGAATTAAAGATGCATTTGCAAAATTGATAGTTATAGAATCGAACTATTATATAATTTATTATAATAATTTTATATAATAATTTTACAAGTCCAAGAACATCTAGTTCGACATTTCCTTGGACCTGCAGCATCAACTACAGAAAGTAATCTTCCTCAAAGATCTTCAATCTCCTGTAGCTTTCCAAGATCTTCAATTGCTTCTTCAAGCAATTCTGTACATTCTCTGGAAGAAATAGCACGAAAGGCCGACAATAAACTCGTACGAGATAGATGCACTGCTATGTCAAATTGAAAAATGAAGGATTATTGGCTAGAAACGCTAAGCAAGTACACACTGAGTGCAAAAGGTGTGAAAAGGCATTCAGTTTAGAATGTTATAATGAGAAACATGCTTGATTTTATAATATTTTCTTTGAATAAAATCCTCACCTTCAGTATTTGAGTTTTATTTATAGCAAGTTTATTGTAGTTATTAAATGACAACTTTAAAAAAAATTGCGAAGTTTTCTTTTATTATTATAAACAATAGGTTTTTTACTATACGTCCACGTATGATTTAAAACAATATCACGTCACGTTCATACCAACAAATGTGCCTTAAGTTGTATTGAGAAATGAGTCACTTGTGACTCATGAACTTATTCTAATACGTTCCTGTGAGTCATATATGACTCATTGGAGAGGGAAGTTGAGTTTTCCCCGGGTGTTCATGCAGCGATCACTCAAGAGTTCACGACGCCGACACATGAACTTGAACAGTCATCGCAGTTTATCTCCGTACTAGCTGTTGCCAGCGGCTTCGAACGCATGTAACTCCAAAATTATGCAACAGAAACGAAATACCTGAATAAACGGTATCATATGTGTTATATAAACCTATCTCTGAGCAAAATATCATCCAGATCCCTTCAACCGTTCTGGCATGATTGAGTAACGTACATCCATTCATCCATCCATCCAAACATCCAAACTTTCGCATTTATAATGTTTAGATAATAATTATAATTAATTCAGCCTATCTATAAATTGTTTTCTAAAATACTTACTAACCTGTGTTCTTACTTTTTTTATGTACATAATCTAACGTAATTAACGCGCATCCTCAGACACCCCAATTAGTATATTATGTTATAATCATAATACATTATTTTTAATTATTATTATATTCTTACTAAAACATGTTTATGCATTGATTATTTATTAAATTAGTTATAATAATTCCGGAAGAATGTTGTGGTTACCGTACAAAACCACGAACGCTAGGTGTAGGTACTTGCTAGTTTTTTTTTGAATTTGCATAACATTTTAATTGTATTTGTAAATAATAATGAACTGCTAAAACTAACATAACTCAAAGACGGCGTGTTTAAAAGATGTGAATCAAGATTACAATAATTTTAAGAATCAAATATTTAACTTACTGATAGCCTAAACTCTCATGCAACGTTGTATTTAAACCACAACGGCTCCGTGGCGCAGTGGCTTAGTAATTGAGTTGCAGCGCTAAGGACCGCGGGCTCGAATCCCGCACGGAACAATATTTGTATGGCCTACAAATAATTGTTCCGGATCTGGATGTTTGACCTTGTGCAATTTATGTTTGTACACTGCCCCCACAATACAAGAGAAAATCCTAGTGTGGAGGTTACGTTTTAAAAAAGAAAGAAAATAATTTAGAAAGCAATTGAGTGTCATTTTTCACTATTCTAAAATCGTCACAAAAAGGTCCTCGGCACTTGTTGGCTCACTAAACTAATGATTTAATACATCCCCGTAAAAAAAGTCAAGAGGCGTCAAATCAGCTGATCTGGGAGGTCAGTGGCCTGGCCGCCGCGACCTTTATAAGGCACTCCAAACTCTGTATTTGTAAAGACTTTAACATACTTGAAATAAGGTTCAATTTTCTTTATTTTGTATTGAATGACGGAATTTGTATTAATACAAGTAAAACTCACTTTTAAAAGTCTTATTGCCTTGAGTTACGGTCCATTTCAGTTTGTTTTGACTGTACAGGTTTAGGCGTGACTGTAAATTACGTAGTTTCAATTATTTTTGGGATAAAAAAATTACCTATATTAAAAATGATAGAAACCGATTCAGTATACGATTCTGAACAAACTACTTTCACAAAGTGCGTTAATTATGTTACGTGTTGTCAGAATGTGTCAAAGAAGGTACGTATGGCAATTCATAGTGCTGTGTTAGTCCCTACTTTAATGTATGGTAGATGTGGGCGCCGCCTTAAAATTTGTCGGCGGCGGCGTGCTGTCAAATTTCAGTCGGCGGCGGCGTAGCGCCGGCGGCGTGGCTACTTTTCCTGTATTTTTTTTATAAAACACGCAATCTACTCCTCTTCACCTGTTTGGATTAAATCTCAACACGCTGCTTATTAACACCAATTCAGGTGGACGACAGGAAAATGTCAGTATACTACATACCTTGTCTAGATTAGGCACAAAAAAAATGTTACAAACGAACGCTTACTTTAATAGCCTCAAACAGTTTTTTAACATACTAATTAATTTCATTACTATCCATCTTACATATTTTATAATTATCATGAATGAATATATTATTTACCCGAATTGTAGCATTATACTTTATTGGTGGAAATATAAAACATGTTATAATAAATAAATAAATAAAATAATTTATTTTATAAAACTTAAATTAATTACATAGTTGATTATAGAAAATAAATAGAGCTCAAGTGAGATCTTTTCGCCGTAACGGTTATCCCGGCTACCGAGAATATCCTCTCACTTGGAGTGCTTGTGGCAGGCACACTGAGTAGAGCTTTAGCAAGAGCAGCAATATAAGGAAATTCTTGTTTTTACTGTTCCAATAAGTTAATAAATCACCATATTTTGGTTCTGTAGGATCAGCACCAGCAATGTAACGTCAACATTCTTGCTCTATTGGATTACCTTGAATCCCTTGGCATGTACTAACACTATGTTTCCTCGACAGTTTATGCAAGAATGATGTGTCGGTTACATTTCTGGTGCTTGTATTGCCTGCATTTTTGCCTAAAGCTTCTGGCTCGTTATTAATATTTATAACTTCTCTGATGTACAAGGAAAGGAAGGACATTCTGGCCATATTCGGGTTTTCTAGCAAAAAATCAATTTCTGTTATACTCATAAAGCGGTTATCCAACAGTGCTGCTGCGACAATGGGCTTTGTTACTGGGAATTTTTTACTCATTTTTTTCATCATGTTGCTTTTTAAGTGTAACAATATTAGTTCTTCATCATCTTGATTGAGCTTTAATACGTCCATAATCTCAGAACGGAACACCAGAGCAACATTCATTGTGCTTGTTTTCTGAGACGACAAGATTTCGACGGCTTCGCGAAAGCTTCTCAAAAACTTTACTAAATCTTCTAAAGGAATCCACTCACTTTGAGTTATTCTAAGTTCTTCTTGGCCAATCTTCCTCAACATATTATTTATTGGTTCTCGGTTACATATGTGGATTACACTTTCTAGCATTTCTAAAATGCTGTGCCAACGAGTTGGGGTTGCGGTTTTGATTGTTCGAATAAGTTTGTAATTTTCGGGTCCTGATCCTGATGGTAAAGCCCTGTCTTCAATTTCGGTTTCTTCGGCATTTTCCATTATTAGATCAACTTCAGGAACAGGGTCGCTCTCGTCACTTTCTAAGGTTTCAACAACGCCTTCTATTTTCTCCAAAAACTAGTTGTTGCCGTACCTTTTCGGCTTCAGCTTGCCTCTGGGGCGTGATATCTCACAGCCTTGACGACTTTTTTGCATTTCTGAACTAGTAGTGCAATTTCTGGAACCTAGTTTATGCCGTCGACTGTCACCAGATTGTGAAGCCCATGACACAGATGGTGAGTCAAATTGGAGATCCCAACTGCTCGTTTCACATTACTTCCAGCATCAGTGACTGCAACAATCGCTTTGCCGTCCAATATAAACCTCTTCTTTATGTCCTCAATAACATCGTTAATTTTTGAATAAAACTATTTTTACGGATTTTATCGCGTTTAATTAACTTATTTTATATTCCCGACGTTTCGGTTGCTTTCCAGCAACCGTGGCTTTCAAGCAACGGAAACGTCGGGAATATAAAATATGTTAATTAAACGCGATAAAATCCGTAAAAATAGTTTTATTCAATGTGTAGTGTTCGCGTAAATATAAGAAATCATTATCGTTAATTTTTAGTTAAGTTAAATCGAAAAATCACTAAAACAAACGAACGTCTTTACGCCATTCACGCCGCGCGGGGAATCAAACGCACGCCGTGTCACCCCGCACGGCGGCGGCGGCGGCGTGCGGGGGTGACACGGCGGCGGCGCGCCGGCGCGGCGCCCACATCTAATGTATGGTAGTGAAAGTTGGGTCTGGCAGAAGAAGCATGAGAATAGAATAAATGCTGTAGAAATGCGGTCATTAAGGAGTATGCTAGGGCTGAATCTGAATGACAGGGTGAGAAATAGTATGATAAGAGAAAAGTGTGGTTTGCAAGATGACGTTGTGACCAAGATTAAAGAAGGAATGCTTCGGTGGTTTGGTCATGTAGAAAGAATGAACGAGGAAAGAGTGACAAAGTAAATTTATGTTTCAGAAGTGAACGGCAGAGTCGGGAAGGGACGCCCTAGACGAAGATTTATCGACCAAATCGGCGATACATTGAAAATGGGCCAGATTAGGAGTACCCTTAACCGACGAGCGTGTATGCGTAGCTATATGGATGTAAAGGAGGCGAGAGAGGTGTGTCAGGATCGCGCCAAATGGAAGTCCGTAGTCTCTGCCTACCCCTCTGGGTGACAGGCGTGAGTGTTTGTGTGTGTTTGTGTTGTATACTCAATATCACTAAACGTAAACACAGGTTTTTATCAAGACAAGTGACCCATCAAGATTGTTTTCTTAGTACCGACGTACCTACCTAAAGTTTACATTTTAGTGTCCACGACGCAGCAATGATTTGTGACAGATTGTTGTATTGTAGGTTGTAGGTAAAGTAACAGTAGGTATCTATGATAATCCTACATAATATTAATATACCTAGTTTGTCCGCCGCAAAAGTCGTCGAATAAATAATTAAACTGTTTTGTAAATCTTTATTGATTATTTATTTATTTATAAGATGTTCATTGAGAGCCGTGGTAGTTCAGATGTTTAGCGCTCGCTGTAAGTATCACAGTACGCGATGAACCCGGGTTCGATCCCCGCCGGCACCAATGAAATTGGTGCAATTTATTTATCACATTTTAATTATTTTTATAAATACGTTTAAAAATGAAAAAATAAGTTTTGTAATTAAATTATTATTACTGAATTAATTACACAATTACTGACATTGTTTCCTTTTACGTCTGCGGTTTGTAATTACCGCCTCTATAGCTCAAAATAAATTATTCCTAATACACAGAAAAATAGTTAGGTACTTATGATACTATGTGGAAAGTTAGTTTTTACAAACTCGTAGACGACTCTAATCCCAATTTACGCATGTGTGTCATACAACGTTTTTCAACACATTTGCGAGAAAACAGTACCTACTATAGGTAACGAAACAAACTTTTTGTTCTTAGATATCAGTTGGAAAGTCTGTTTTTCTGGGCTGTTTTGTTTTGTTAGACTGACATCTCGCAGGTCAACCTAGGAGGTTGTCGGTTGCTTATTTTTTATTTTTATTTAAAATTTCGTCAGTAATATAATATAATTATAAAAGTAGAAGAAAGTAAAGTCTATATACGTCCCACTGCTGGGCACAGGCCTCCTCTAATTTCTGAGAGGGTTTTAAGGCAAGGAAATGTCCGCCGTGCTGCCCCAATGCGTGTTGGTGAAATTTATGCCGGGTTTCCACGCTTGCCAAGTCTCGGCAAGCATCCACAAGCACAAGTGTGTAAAGAGGGCGTTTGGCTTGGCTTGCGTGAGCTTGTGGACGCTTGTCACCGATCCGGGCTAGTGTCGGTTTTTGGACACAGATCAAAGGGCGCTTGCGGCAAGCGCTTGCAACGCATTCACACGTTGGTGCGCGTTTAGTAGAAATTGTGATTTCGCGACGAGCGCATGTTTAGTTCTTTGTTTAAAATGAGTGACTGGTCGAAGGAAGAGAGTTTATCGTTTCTGGAATATTACCAGACTAATCATAAAAATAAAAAGAAAGTTGCAAATGCTTGGAGTCGTCTTGCCGAGTTAACGGGAAAGCCAGTAAAAGAATTAAAAGCCAAAAATTCCTTGTTTTTGTATTACTTTGCTTGTATTTCAAATAAAAGTATGTTAAACTAAACGCAATAACCGACACAAGTTCGGTTTCCGCCATGCTTGGGTTTACGTAGCACACTGACGCATTCACAAGCATGAAAACGACTTCCAAACGCCAAACGAGATTTGTGGGCGCTTGGGGCTTGAAGACGTTTGCCGAGGCTTGGCAAGCATGGAAACCCGGCATTACTAAATATATATTTTTTTTAATTTCTCAGACATGCACACCCGGGTTAGATCCCCGCCGGCACCAATGAAATTGTTAATAATAATAAATAATCAATGCATAAACATGTTTAACTAAGAATTCAGTGTATGTCACTAGAATTAAACAATTAAATACAAAAACAAAACACACATTTAAAAACAGAATAAAAACACAATAAACCAAATTTTTACATTGTAGAGCCATACTGCAGCTGTATTACTGGTATAGTTGTAGCACGAATGGGTCGGCTCGACCGGGGAAGGACCACACACTCACAAAATACCAGCTTAAAATAGCAGCTTAACGCTGTAAACGAGGCATTCCATCTTAGTCCTCACGGGTGACAACGCATCTGCATTTTGATTTAGATGTAGATGTCTATGGGCCACAGCAACCGTTTACCATCAGGTGGACTGTGTGCTCGTTTGTCACCCTTACCTTATAAAAAAAAACAATAATCTCAAACAAGATTCAAAAATATACTTTAAAGAAACATAATCAATAACATTTCAACCTGACTTACTTAGTCCTCACAATTAAATAATCAAAACAATAACCACAAATAAAATTAAAAAAATATTAATTATAAAAACATAATAACATTGCAACCTTGTTGCAACTTGACTTATAGGTACTTTTATGTCACAACTCACTACTTAATAAGTTTCATTTCAGCATTTGATTTATGAACTATAAAGTATTATGGTAACCGGGTAGGGTTAATTCGTATTGACATGTTTGAATCTCCTTTTGTAATTGTTCTGTGCGATTCCATGCGGCGCGCCCGGTCTAGATCATACCTTAGGGCTCATTTATGTACAGGCGGAGCTCACTGCTGAGCGGGCGCGGAACACAGCAATGCTTAGTTAAAAATTATGATAAAATATTATGTAGTACATCGATTTCTAATAGTTTAATCATCCAAGTTTTCTAATCATCATCGTCATTACAACCTTACACAAGTCCACTACTGAACATCCTCCTAGATAGACTGCCGCAAAGCCTGGTCCTAAACCACATTCCTTGTCATGAGTTTTTCATCTATTTTCAAGTTATAATTAGTATTACTAAGTTATGGTTTTTGCTTGTATATACTATATTTATTGCTTGTTTTTTCTTCTTTCTCAAAAAATAATTGAATAATTACATAAGGTGTTCTACAGTGTAGTACATCTTTTGCTAAACTTTAAAATCTAAAACTAATTTTAAAACAGCCGAATTGATCATAACTCCCTTAGGTATAAAATAAGTTATGATCTAATTAATGGTATTTATTCCAGTTTATGACAGCCCTGATTTATATTACGCCGCTGAAATTAGGCACATACTTCTTATTAGGTACATTACACCAAATAATAACAGCATATACAAATAATAAATAAATAACAGCCTGACGGCTGACATTGTGCACTCCATACATTTCGTATATCTAGTTACAGCCCCATTAATTTCCGCTAAAAGAAAATAAATAACTTGTAAATTTAAACAAAAATAACTGCATTACTATGTCATAGTCATATTCATACAAATCAAAAAGCCTATATATGAGATAATGTAAAGTAAGCGTTTTTAACGTGGTATAGCCATGCTGCAGCTGTATTACTGGTATAGTTGTAGCACGAATGGGTCGGCTCGACCGGGGAAGGACCACGCTCTCTCAGAATACCAACGTAAAATAGCAGCTTAACGCTGCTGTGTTTCGTATGGTGAGTGTAGAGAACCGGAGACCCTTTTTACTGGAAACGAGGTATTCCATCTTTATCCTCGCGAGTGACAACGCATCTGCATTTTTGTCATCCTTATCTTTAAAAAAAGCATAATTTTACAAGGATTACAACAAATTGTTTAATATCGCATATTTTATATAATAAAATTGATTTCATTCTTTTTAGCAGAGTTTCAAACACGACAATCGACGCGCATGTTTTTTTATGTATATCCACTGATTTCTTGGAAACTCCTGAACCCATTAAAATGATCTTTTTATTTTAAATGGAATATATTTCAAGGGTTTTTCGAAATTTAAAGATTTACGGTATTATTTAAACCACAAAGCCGTTGTAGCTCAGGGGCTAAGCGCTCGCTGTAAATTTCACAGTACGCGAGCAACCCGGGTTTGTTCTCCGCCGGCGCCAATTAAAATTTTAATTGCAATTGTGAGTGCTGATTTACCACGTGCTCGGCGGTGAAGGAAAACATGTTGAGGAAACCTGCATGTCTGAGAAATAAGAAAAAATATTTCGAACACGTATTGGGGCAGCGCGGCGGACATTTCCTAGCCCTAAAATCCTCTCAGAAATAAGAGGAGGCCTGTGCCCAGCAGTGGGACGTATGCGTATATAGGCTGTAACTTTTACTTAAAACATTTAAAAGAGCAAAACATTAACGTTTAGTAAAGATTAAAAACCGAATAAAATAACTTCCACAGAACAGCTTCTGTAATCAGTGCTAAGACATGCATTGGCATGCATTGGCATCTTTCGTTTGCACAATGCAAACGAAAGATGCCAATTAATTTAATCTTGCAACTTACTCCGGGCTTCCCCATAGGTTGATTGATTAATATTTTTTTTAAAACTTACTTTAATTGATTTTACTTCTCATAATTTAGCACTTATATAAACATCTATGATGCCAAATTATTCGAAATCCATTTCTAAGTAATTCTTTCTTAATATCTCATACCATTTAATGTTAACGTCCAAAAGACGAAATACTTCTACATTATACTATTTATTTATTTTTTTAAATTGAGGAATACAGTAAATTAGTTCAGTTATTAACAAATACTATAATCAGCCTATGACATAGTTTCGTATAAATTTACAAAAATAGTCTATAACAGTCCAAAATGTTGTCTGATGGGTTACCATATAGTTTTCTTTGTAGGGCATATATCTATGCCCTACAAAGTCGCCGCCGAACAATGCATTGATTGGAGTGGCAAGGATGACTCGAAAAAACCAGGTAATAACGGAGACAAGAAGAAATTCGAAACATGTTGTAACTCTTGAGATATTGTAATATGTACATTATAGTTCTCACGGCAACGCATTGATTGCAAGGCACGCCGAAGTCCTTCCTAATCAGTGATAATTAAAATTCATAAGACGAACGAAATTATAATTTTACAAATTACACAACCTTGTGTAATGAAATATGTAAAAGCGCATAATTACTTGTTCTTTTGTTGTCTAAATTTGATGCGACCATAAATACTAGGGGCTTATGTTCATAAGATGGAAATTAAGTTTTATACGTTCAAACAATTTTTTTATAGGATAAGGGTGACAAACGAGCACACAATCCTCTTCATGGTAAGTGGTTGCTGCGGCCCATAGACGTCTACATCAAACAAAATAAAGATGCGTTGTCACCCGTGAGGACTAAGATGGAATGCCTCATTTCCAGTAAAAAGGGTCTCCGGTTCTCTACACTCACCATACGAAACACAGCAGCGTTAAGCTGCTATTTTACGCTCGTATTCTGTGAGAGCGTGGTCCTTCCCCGGTCGAGCCGACCCATTCGTGCTACAACTTAAAAAAGTCTTTATGTAATTACGGAGAATTTTTAGGTGACAATATTTATAGTTAAGACTACTAGAAATCTTATTTACGAAGTAAAAAGGCGAAAAAGCTGGAATTAGGGGCATAGCTGGGATTAGGGGCACCCACCCTATAATTAATTTTTACATATAAAACCAACATGCACGGCCGTAAGTATACCTGAGTATATGATTTTAATTCTAATTCGATACCTACACGCTTTCCCGAGATAAAGGGTCTTGACAGGCAGACGGACGGACGGACAGAAAGACGGACAAAGACGCCATCTTATGCTGCGACGTCATTAAACAAAACTTCTGAAATTTTGTAAATATGGTACCTATGTTTAGTCTTTTTACGTACTTAAATAAAATAAATAAATATCCTGGACATTTCACACATAAGTAGTCCCTGATCTCCCTTAGTGTTCTGTGAAACCTACTGTACTAGGTATGGAGGCCTGAGAAATACATAGATAAGTAGGTAGTTATTTAACACCTAGACACAGAGTAAACAAACATCAGTGTTCGTCACACAAATGTTTGGCATGTTTGGACATCGAACCCACGACCTCAGGATCCGCATCCAGAGCTACTAACCACAGAGCGAAAAGGTCAGTTAAATAGTTATTGGTTATCTACTTTTATTATTCTGATTCGGCTTCTGGCAGGCAGCACAGTTATTTAACCTACCTAAACACAATCACAACTCTTTTGGTGGTAAAAAAACTGGTAGGTAGGTAGGTAGGTACTAGGTAGTTAGGTAAGTCCTTAGGTATTATTATGTGAATACCTATTTATTATCATACGTGTCGATCATGGATGAGGGGGTGCGTTTCCACTGAGGCGGTCTTTACTCCGCCCCCCTTCATTTGAGCCGGGATCACATCCGGATTAACTCATTAATATAATACCTACATAATATCGAGTTTCTAAATAGATAATCAAATATAGATAATAAAATACTCACCATCATCTTCTGATTGGAAAATTTACTCCACTCACACGATAACAAAAACCCGCGCAAACGTCTTGCCGCAATCAAATTTGCCAGTTTGATCCTCAAACGCAACGTATCAGATAACGCATATTTCTTACCTTCTTACTCTAACGAAATAGTTCTCTGTCACACGCAGAACGCGACGTTGCCGCTTTGTGTTTGCGTACCTATATGTCAGTTTAGGCTCTGGATCCACTTAGCTTAGGTAAATGTCGCATATAAGTTAAATATATTCTGGATGTAAGAAATCGTATTCAGTATGATTTTTTCGACCGTTGATGGACCAACAAATATTGGTCAAATCGCTGACGAGTATGTTGAAAATTAGTAACCACAGATCCACCGACGTCACACGCACATCAAGGATTGATCAAAGTATATTATTTTGCGCGACGCAGAGCTGAGTATATACGTAAAATAGGTGGATCAATATTTGTTCTAACTTCTCACTGGAGCAACATTTACCGTGAAAGGTTCTATATATATATCGATGCATTCTGCAGCAACGAAATCATCGCCTCAGCATAAGGTACAGCAATACTGCCCAAATTGAACAAAATGTATCATTCTTCATCATCATTATTACAGTCCTATTATTATTATATTAAAAGCCCTATTATATTAAAGTCCACTGCTTAAGTTATGCAGTACGTGTGCAGTGTAGTCCGCACGACAATAGGTATATGGTATATGTTAAGGTAGAATAAGTTTAAGCAGTATAAAAGTTCTAGTACCAACAACACGTCTCCTACATATTCATTAACACCTTCCACATTGGAGATTGATTATTATAGATTTTGTTCTAAAGGTTCTAGAAGTTTTCTAAAAATCCAAACGGCACTTGTCCCCCCTAGTAATTTTTTAGGATCAAAAAATATGGGCGGGCGCCCGACGCCCGATGAAAAGCAAACGTGTTAACCCTCCACATATACTAGGATATCATAAGGTAAGAAAACTTCGCACGACTTGTACGTGCATATAATAAATGTGTGCATTCTATGGTATGTGTGTGGAAAGGTGAATAATATGTTACCAACCATAGGTTTATTATAAACTGACGTTTACTTAATATATTCCAGGATCGTTTTGCATTCTTACATTTTTATTATACACGGTTATTTTGCAATAACCGACCAAATTTGCAAAGAAGGTTCAGAATAATATGAGTAAATGGCGAAGAAAAATTAATTTAAAAAAATACTGAAACGTTCTGTCCCTTTTATCTTTTTTTAATTCAAAATGCATGGTAATGCATTATTTTAACTGATTTTACCGCAGACGCACACATTCGTAAGGGTCGATCGGTTTTCGGTATGCAAAAAACGTTGTTGCCCGTAAACCACATTCAATTTGGGATAATTGCAAATAAAAGTAGAAGCCTTATTTACTCGTATTTTCAAAAACTGCAATAACGGTATATCATTATTTAAACATAAGTTTAAAATTTGGCTACTTTTTGAAAAATCAACCTGTATACACCATCATCACGGTACAGGTATATTTTAACAACACATAAATTCCAAAGAGTATGTCAATATTTTCATAAGACTTGTAATAAATATATCACAGAAAACTTCATTTAATAATCTACTATTTTTTATATAAACATTGACTTCAAATGAGATTTTAGATTTTTCAGATAACTGAACATGACAACTGAAAGTTTAATTTTTAAATTTAAAAATAAAGTAAAGTGAAAACCTTTAAATGGCGGGTAATAATTTAGAGGTAATTATCAGTAAAATGTCAGCGCTGAAAGCACCCATGACATTCATCACGCGTCTGCATCGGTTGGGGATATTCAGAATGAGGTTGTCAATATTCTGTTGAGGAATATTGTTCCAGGTCCTACTTAGATGCATAAAAAATTTTTCTTCTGTAACCAGACTTTCAGGAAAATCCCTCAGAGCTCTACTTTGGAGCATATCTCAAGCATGCTCAATAGGATTTAATCAGGGGATTGCGCTAGTCATTCTAGGACCGTGACATCATGTTCGTATTACCTGGTTGTTACCACCCTGGCAGTTTGTGAACAGGCATTGTCTTGTACAAACAGGATATTTTGTCCTATTCCTATAGTCCTGTTCGGTGTGCCAAGACTATTGGTTCCCGCACTCGTTACGGTATTTTTTCCATCATAGTACCCTGTAGTATAAGATGGATTAATTCAAGTGTTTTCTTGATATACGGCTACTCATTGTGTCGAGAGTGATACACTACCTAACGAGTTGAATGTAAGTTCAAGAAAAATAACTTCCTTCTGCGTGAATCCCATATCTCTGTAGCCCTTTGACCTACAGGACCAAATTCAAACTCGACCGAGCTACTACCTCAAGGTATACACATACCAAATTTAAAGTCAATCGGTCCAGTGGAACGGAAGTTATCGTGTCGGCATACAGACTAACAAGCTGCCAGCTAAAACCATTAACTTCCTTTAATGCTACGCAGAAGGAAGTTAATAACGCTTCAGGTTATGAGGCGTGTAGTAAAAAAATACAACGTTTCATTCAACGCCCAATAAATAAACGTTAAAGTTGATAATTCTATTTCAAAAATCACGTTTTTATTTATTTTGGTTAAAAAATTGAATTATTTTCAGTTTCATTATAATAAAAAGTGCTTCAATCATTCTGCAATAAAAGCTTTTAGAAAAATTTACTTCGCAAATATCCGCGTTATAAAATAAAATGATGTGTCTTACCTAGTATGAAGAGCACCCCCCGCCCTCCCTCAATTGCGTGCACTATCCCCGTCACCAACTAATCCCAGCACTGCTACTCCCAACACCAACTACACTAGGGAAGACACACCACTGACGTCGACAATACGACACGTATTTCGCCTCTACACGACTAACACGGATGTACCAGAACATCATAAACCGGAGAAAGTTAAATTGCGCTAGTAAATTATAATGTTCATGTTTGGCGTGTACTAACGGGATGAACAGGGTGGCAAGAATGCATGTGTGCGATGTTAAAGAAACAACAAAATATATTTTGATATGGTTATAATAATATCCAACATGATATGTTAATTTCATTAGGGCAATGGGTGCTCCTATAAACTTATATGTACGCAAGCAGCTAAGTTTCAATCCCCATGATCCCCATAAAACACAATCAACAAATAACAATATCCAAGGGGACCATGCAATAATGGAACGCCATTGTAGTGAATGTACATACTTTTTTTTTATTGGAATTAGGACCTCCTTACTAGGAGATATTTTCGAGTAGGAAAAATTCCGCCGCATTGCTGCCTTAAGCTTTGTTGGCGGACTGTCACGGCTCAATCATCATTGTAGTATACGTAGTTTTAAGTAAAAAAAAATCCCCTATGAAACATTACCATATGTTTAAAATTTCTTTTCAATTAATTAATTTATAACGAAATTTTATAAAATACTAGCTGGTTACCCGGCGCGTTTTTGCTGCAGAAGAAATTATATATTGTATTATATATTATTATTTATTCTGTTATATCATTTTAAATTTGCAAAAGTTATATTGTTTAACTAGCTGATACCCGCAACTTCGTCCGCGTTACTTGACAATTAACAAAATTTTCGATATGCTAAATGCTTGCCCCAATTCTCCACGGCTAGAAAACACACATGACACTGAACACGTATGCAGGTGCTTAAAAAAATCGTTATTTCTTAAAACTTTAAAAACTTTATGAAGATATCGTAATATTTTTTTTTAAATAAGTGCCAAGTGTCTAAGAATTAAAACTTATAAAACCTAAATGAAATCTCTCCAGAAGTTTTTCCGTGTTGCGCGCACAATTGTTGGCTCCCAAATTGAATTCGAACTCTGAGCCCATCCTACAGTCCAATGGGTTCATTATAAAGAAAGAGCCTTTCATGCATTTATTTTCCTAGGCTTGAAACAAACCTCCCAAGTCTTTTTCAATGAACACGTGCTGATACGACAAACATACTAGGACATCAGAAGGCGGAGAGAGTTAAATGGATTCGTACCCAATTCCTGCACCTCTAATTTATTTATATTGAAATGCAATAATTATTCCAATGACAACTCTGAAAAAAGAGACAGAAAAAGAAAAAGAAAAAGAAAAAAACAAAAGATGTAATAAAAAATTATAAATGTAAATAAATTTTAATTTATTACAAAATAAAAACTAGATAGGTATAGGTAGTCAATCTTGTTTTTATATCACATGTTTATAATACGTGTTGTAAAAAAATTGTAACTTGGCGTTTAATATTAATTGCAAATACAAGGTCGGGGACAAAGTTTCTTCGTATTGTATATACAAATGCAAGACATTGTTTTTTCAAAGTAAAATTACATTTAATTAAATTAATTTGGAAACTGTTTTTTACTTTTCATTTTTCTTAACTTCTTATATATATTGATATTAGAACCATCCAGATTATAAACAGTACAACCAAAAAGATTTTTCTTCAATTTTATACAAACAAAATACGAAGAAATTTTTCCCCTACCTATTATACCTAGTCAGGTCATAAATTCTGTCACATGTTTAATACAAAATAATTGAAACAAGTTTATTCATTATGTAACCATTTATATACCAAAATGAACTTAACAAAACATAGATTCTTATGACACTAAAGTTTATTCAAAATGACCTCCGTGATTTTGAATACAGGCCTTCAATCTGCGTGGCCAGTCGTCTATCGCAGCACGAACGAGGTCCATGTCAATATCGGCGGCTGCCTTAATCAAGGATGTCTTGAGTGACTCCAAATTGGGATGAGGCTTTGAGCACGCCTTTTCCTCCAAGTGTTGCCATATCTTGTAATCTAACGGATTCAAATCTGGACTGGAGGAGGGCCAGTCTTCGTGCCGGTTGAAGTCGATTTCACGCGCCGCCAGCCAGTCTTGTGTGCTCTTCGCTCTATGAGCTGGCGCCGAATCTTGTTGGAATACCCAGTGCCTGTTATTGAACATGGTATGAGAAACAGGTTCCACAAGGTTCGTCAGGACTGTATTTTGATACACAACTGCATTCGTTTTTACACCTTTCTCACAAAAATGTACTAAGTATGTAATAAGCCCCAATAAGAAACTCCCAACCATACCATGAGTGAGGATGGAAAATGACCTCGTTGGACACGCGGAATACGGTTGCTCGCTTCTTCACTACTGTGTGCGTACACCTTATCATTTTGTTTGTTGTAGCTCTCTTCTACGGTAAAAATGTTTTCATCCGAAAAAAGAATTTCCCGATATGTTTTTCCCGCGTACCGCTTCAACAAAGCGCGGCATCTCTTCAGTCTCAGGTCCATTAGACGAGCATTCAAACGATGTCCTGTTTTTCTTCGATATGCCCGAAGCCCTAAGTCTTCATTTAACACCCTTTTCACCGTGGTTCTGCTTAACCCCATCTGAAGGGCTAACAGTTTCTGCTTACGTTTGGGATTTCTTTGAATTTGCGCCTTCACAGCTTTTATCACTGCTGGAGTCCTAACAGACCGAGGGCGACCACTTCTTGACCTGTCATCTACACTAGAGTCTTCATTGTATAGTTTGATGGTACGATAAACGAATCTTTTGGTTATATTCAAATTTTTCAGTATGTCAAAAATTTGAATTGGCGCGTAACCGCAACGATGCAACGCAATAACTGCAACACGGTCTTTTTTAAGCGTCCACTCCATATTTAAAAATGAGTAAAATTCTAAAAAGTATACAGTTTTATTTTCATGAACAATTCGAAATTCTAATTCAATAAACTTTTTTGTGGCCAGCATTCTAAAAGAAAAGTTTTTACGTGTGACAATACTTATGACCTGACTAGGTATAACAGGCGTTATAGATAAATGATGATGATCTTAGTTTTGTCCATGTTCATCTTAAGACCTATCCGTTGGGAAACACTATTGAGGTCATTGAGCATAGGCTTAGGTCCTCCAGCGATTCTGCCATAAGGACTATATCGTCGGCAAATCGAAGGTGTCACATTGTTGTTTTTACATACCTCATTTAATCGTTGATGGCATTCATATATTAGTCCCGAGTTCACCACATTGCATCTCAGGGCTTGGAGTACCGCCCTACTGTCGGTCAGTATTCTGATGGGGAAGTCATTAACCTTCCTAGCATCTATTGCTATGGCCGCTTGAATGATACCCATACATTCCGCCTGAAAGACCGTGTTATAGGTACCCAGCGGTGTGCATATGTGAATATTGAGGTCTTCAGAGAAAGCTCCAGAACCTACACCTTCATTTGTTTTAGAACCATCGGTGAAAATTCTAAGCTCATTTGGGCTTAATCCTTCCGGCTGGCTGTTTTCATTTAACTGTATCTTGTATTTCTTATCGAAAACAAATTGTTTAGGAATCCTATCGTATTTGGCTTGTAGGATAGGAATTTTTGAGTGAATTCTATCAATTATGCCTGTATGAGGGACACTATTCTTACTCCAAAGATTTAGGGTCATGAGTCTGATGGCAGCTAAAGTCGCTTCTTGTTGTATATGTAGATGAAGCGGAGTTAGCTCCAGCATCGCTTCTAAGGCTGCTGTTGGCGTAGTTCTCATGCAGCCTGTGGCAGCCATACATGCCAGTCTCTGGTAGCGCTGAAGCTTTTTAATTATGGTGGCTTCATTTGTCTTGGTCCACCATACCAGAGCGCCGTATGTGATCATGGGCCGAATTACAGTTTTGTAAAGCCACAGTATGATTTTTGGCGTCAATCCCCATCTTTTGCCAATCATGTTTCTGCATTGCCAGAAAGTTATACTAGCTTTGTTGATTTTGTTTTCTATGTGTTTATTCCAGTTAAGTTTGCTGTCCAAGGTAAGACCTAAATATTTTACCTCAGAGGATAGCTGGAGTTTTGTGCTAAAAAGACTTGGAGGATGATAGTTATTCAGCTTTCGTTTTTGTGTGAACATAACTAAAACCGTTTTATTTGGATTGACGGTTAAGTCGTGTTCCCTGCACCATCTCTCCACTATACGGAGAGCCGCTTGGGTCAGGTCGCACACTATGCTTGCTGTCTTTCCAGAGACCAGTATTGTCAGGTCATCAGCATAACCTACTGTATAGAAGTGATTGTCATTTAATTTGCTGATGAGTTCATTAATGACCATATTCCACAGGAGAGGTGAGAGAACCCCACCCTGCGGGCAGCCTTCTTAATTTGGATTGGTTGAGATTCACCAGCAATCTTTATTATTCGTGTACTGAGCATGTAAACTATCCAGTCGATCAGTGCCGGTTCAACTTTGTGTCTACCGAGTGCACTTTTTATGCTGGAGAAGTTCGTTCGGTCAAAAGCACCTTCTATATCTATGAAGGAACCTAGACATATTTCTTTGTTTTGGATGGCCTCTTCAATCTTTGTAATTACCTTATGAAGGGCCGATTCTGTTGATTTGCCTAGACTGTAGGCGTGTTGCTTGTCGTGTAGTGGTAAGTTCATTAGCGCCGACCCCCTTAATTCCCTTTCACACATCCTCTCCATCGTCTTTAGGAGAAAGGATGTGAGGCTAATGGGCCTGTAGGATTTAGGGTCAGTGTAGTCGCTCTTACCTGGTTTGGGTATGAATGTAACTTTCACTTCCCTCCATCCCCTAGGAACATATTTAAGAGCAAGACAGGCTCGCATTATGGCAGCAAGTCTGACTATTAGGGCTTTACCCCCCCACTGTAGGAGTGCCGGGAATATGCCGTCAGGTCCTGCCGCCTTATAGGGGAGGAAACTGTGAATGGCCCAATGGATTTTGTCCATCGTTACCACTCTCTGTGCTAAATTCCAGTCTTCTGCTGTTGATGTCAGTATGTCGTCATGCCGGTTTGCCTCCTGGGTTACGCAGCAACCTGGGAAGTGCGTTTCAATTAGGATGCGTTGGGCTTCATCCGGCGATGTTGAGTAGCTACCGTCGGGTTTCTTTAGAGACATGGATCCCGACGTGTTCTGTTTAGCTAGAATATTCCTAATCCTATTTGCTTGTTTGCAGGTTTCTATGTTGCCACAGAATTTACGCCACCCAATCGAGCGTCGATACCTGATACATTTTTTGTATTCAGACTTAGCTTTCTTATATAATAGCCAGTCTTCATCCATTGAGGTATTCATGGCCCTATTTAGAGCTTTTCTTACCTTCTTACGTTTTCTATCGAGTTCTTTACCCCACCACGGTTGTTTTACCTCGGCATGTCTTGGTGGAGTGATTTCTGGACATGATTCATGGTAGCTGTCTATCATGGCCTTAGTAACAGCTGCTACCTGTTCTTCTAGGAGCGACTGATCTGCTATAGTATTTATCCCCTCAAAATCCGCTAGCAAAGACGTCAGCCTATTTAGGTATTTTGTTTTATCTGTCTTGCGGGGATTTCTCCATGGTGATGTAGAGGGGATATCGACCTGTAGTGCGAAGCAGATCCATCTATGGTCTGAGCATGAGGCCTCTCTCGACACATGCCATCCCGTAATTAGTTTGGCTGCTCCTTCTGTTGCAAGTGTGAGGTCGATTATAGTGCGACAGCGTTTGTTTATGAAAATAGGTTCAGAACCTATGTTTAAAATGGTTAGGTTAGTACTAAATAAATATTCAACTAAAACTTTACCTCGTTCATTTGGTTTTTCCATTCCCCAAAGGGGATGATGTGCGTTGGAGTCCGTCCCGATCACAACCTCTAGTCCGGTCCTCTCGCAGAAGTTCACCAGCCTGCTGAGGTCATGAGGGGGAGGAGTGTCTTCCTCCGGCATGTAGACCGAGGCGACGACTAATCTACTCTCCTGTGTGTACTGTATTGCTACGGCATACATGTCTCTAGAACAGAAATCTGTTAAAGGTTGTGCACAGATATCTTTAGTAGTGTAAATACACGCTCTAGGCTTGTCGTGTTCAGAGCTGTAGAATAACTTACCTTTTAGGTTGTTTAGGCCTTTAATTTTACCAGCCCCAACCCATGGCTCCTGGATTAAGGCTATGGCAGTCCTTTGAACCTCCAACCACTTGCGTAATTGAGCCGACGCAGTTTCGCTGTGGTGGAGGTTGGCCTGCACTAGGCTAGTTTTGGACGAAGGGCACGCCATCATTGATCGCGTCCTCCCCGTCCCCGCCCAAAAATAGGCCTGCCAGAAGATCTCGGGTTTCATCGTCAGCCACCGAGTCGGAGGTGGTCGGCAAAATGCAGTCCTCCTCGTCACTCAGTGAGCTGCCGCTGAGCCCAATCTCCACTGGGGGCTTCGGCTCAATTGTGCAGGCCGTTTCTTCACTGGACTTGGCCTCCAGTGATTCCGCTGTACCGGTAACTATGGCTCCGGTATCCATAACTTCCGGGTTGTTTTCTACCTCTTTGCTCGGTGGAGTATCAAAGAATTTGCCTCCACGACCCTGGAATTTTACGTATACCGCCCCGCATACACATGCGAGACGGCGTCCGGCCTTCATCAGGGTCGGGAAATGATCCTCCGGCACCGAAACAACGAGGAACCACCCGTCCGTCTGATTATCTGCCTTGAGTAACAGCCAGTCCCTGATGTTAACCCAGCGGTTCTGGTACGCCAACACGCGACCAATGTCGCGTGAGTCTTTCCAGGCCCCCTGGGCATCAGGGATAAGGATACCACATTTGACTCTTTGTGGTATCTCTGACTGTTTCTTTATTGTCGGCAAGGTGCTGGATTTAAGGTCGAGGGTAGCAATGTTTCCCTTCAACCAGTCCAGAGCCTTCTGATCGTCGCACCACAGTTTCAGGACACCTTCCGTATAAACGAGTTTGCCCCTAAAAACTGGGCCCGACGCATCAGGGTCCTGGCTACTCCAGGCCTCGCTGATCATCTTCCTCTGTATTGCTACGAGGATGTCGTCTGCTACTTCCTTCGTAATGTGACCTGAACGCGCACACGTTAAGGCCACACCCAAATCTGCTTTAGCAGCGGAAGCGTAGCTCGTTCTGCAGTCTTTGGTTGCTGTTCGAGTCGCACTTTTTTGCGTTCACCTCTAGGCGAGGTGGACTCTTCCAGCATCCTTTTGGCTGCTCTTTCCTTCTTCCCAGGACGCTTGGCCGCTCGCTGCTTCCTGGCGGATATCCTAGAGCTGGTTCCCGCGTCCGCGACTTCCACTTGGGCTGGATTTTTATCCTTCCCAGCTTCAGCGCGGCTACTGGTTCCAGCGCCAAGCACCCCAGTCGCAGTAGCTTGCCCAGCCTCCTTGGTTTTGGTATCTGAAGCAGCCAATGCGGCTCGTTCTCTACGGCCTTTTTCCCGCTGCTTCTTGTTCTTCTTTTTGGCCTTTCCACTACTGCCTGCAGGGATAGACCCTCCTGATGGTCCGTCAGGTCGGCAAGTCACCTTTTTGGGTGCCTTGCCTTTCCCCTTACGGCTCACCACTTGCCAGGCAGCAGAGAAAAGGTCGTCAGTCCGTAGTGGCTCCGCAGTTTTATCACTTGCGGGCTCTTGTTTCTTTTTCTCTTCCAGCTCCTTGGAACTGGTTTTGGAAACGTTCAGCGAGGTTATCCCTTTGGTGGGGGCACCTACGCTGGACGGTACTGTCCGTGGAACCGTCGGTTTAGTGACGGTTCCCTTTTGTTCTTTGGTGTCTCTGGTAAGCACCTCTGACACCTCTCCCTCTTTCTTATTGGGCCTTAAATTGTCCATAATTTGTGTTTTTTTTAAAATTCATCCCCCCGGCTTCCCACCCTCCATGGAGCCCGCACCTTTGGGAACGCCCTACTTTAGAAGCAAAAGGAATTTCAGGCGTTAGGATTACCGGGAGAATATAGGGACGCGAAGTTGGCTCACAGCGCGACATCGGGAGCTCGATCCAGCTGGTAGATGGGGCTGACAAGGCCCATCCCCACCACCCGAATAAACTGTCACTTGCTCCGTCAGCATGGCCTTTACCACCACCCAGCCCCCTTTTCAGGAAGACTAGGCAGCCCCCACATCCCTCGCCTGCGACCCTCTGACGGGGCGCTTGGCGATTTCCCTATCTGTGGCTAGCAGATAGGGCCACCGTTTAGCTTGAAATCCGGACCAAAGAGGGCGTGTTGCCTCTCGCCACTATATACCCCAGCGACGATCGGCTCAACCCTCCAGGACTCCTTCATCCCCGCGTACGGCGCTCGACTGCGCAGGTCCTAGCGCAGGTGGGTGTGTTAGTCCACCGGATACACCCACTCTCTCCGGCGGATTCGTCCCCTCCTCCTTTCTCATCCGGGCTTGGGACCGGCAACGGCGGAGTTGTTTCTGTCACATGTTTAATACAAAATAATTGAAACAAGTTTATTCATTATGTAACCATTTATATACCAAAATGAACTTAACAAAACATAGATTCTTATGACACTAAAGTTTATTCAAAATGACCTCCGTGATTTTGAATACAGGCCTTCAATCTGCGTGGCCAGTCGTCTATCGCAGCACGAACGAGGTCCATGTCAATATCGGCGGCTGCCTTAATCAAGGATGTCTTGAGTGACTCCAAATTGGGATGAGGCTTTGAGCACGCCTTTTCCTCCAAGTGTTGCCATATCTTGTAATCTAACGGATTCAAATCTGGACTGGAGGAGGGCCAGTCTTCGTGCCGGTTGAAGTCGATTTCACGCGCCGCCAGCCAGTCTTGTGTGCTCTTCGCTCTATGAGCTGGCGCCGAATCTTGTTGGAATACCCAGTGCCTGTTATTGAACATGGTATGAGAAACAGGTTCCACAAGGTTCGTCAGGACTGTATTTTGATACACAACTGCATTCGTTTTTACACCTTTCTCACAAAAATGTACTAAGTATGTAATAAGCCCCAATAAGAAACTCCCAACCATACCATGAGTGAGGATGGAAAATGACCTCGTTGGACACGCGGAATACGGTTGCTCGCTTCTTCACTACTGTGTGCGTACACCTTATCATTTTGTTTGTTGTAGCTCTCTTCTACGGTAAAAATGTTTTCATCCGAAAAAAGAATTTCCCGATATGTTTTTCCCGCGTACCGCTTCAACAAAGCGCGGCATCTCTTCAGTCTCAGGTCCATTAGACGAGCATTCAAACGATGTCCTGTTTTTCTTCGATATGCCCGAAGCCCTAAGTCTTCATTTAACACCCTTTTCACCGTGGTTCTGCTTAACCCCATCTGAAGGGCTAACAGTTTCTGCTTACGTTTGGGATTTCTTTGAATTTGCGCCTTCACAGCTTTTATCACTGCTGGAGTCCTAACAGACCGAGGGCGACCACTTCTTGACCTGTCATCTACACTAGAGTCTTCATTGTATAGTTTGATGGTACGATAAACGAATCTTTTGGTTATATTCAAATTTTTCAGTATGTCAAAAATTTGAATTGGCGCGTAACCGCAACGATGCAACGCAATAACTGCAACACGGTCTTTTTTAAGCGTCCACTCCATATTTAAAAATGAGTAAAATTCTAAAAAGTATACAGTTTTATTTTCATGAACAATTCGAAATTCTAATTCAATAAACTTTTTTGTGGCCAGCATTCTAAAAGAAAAGTTTTTACGTGTGACAATACTTATGACCTGACTAGGTATAACAGGCGTTATAGATAAATGATGATGATCTTAGTTTTGTCCATGTTCATCTTAAGACCTATCCGTTGGGAAACACTATTGAGGTCATTGAGCATAGGCTTAGGTCCTCCAGCGATTCTGCCATAAGGACTATATCGTCGGCAAATCGAAGGTGAGTGATGTACTCGCCATTGATGTTGATACCGTATCCTTTCCAGTCCAGAAGCTTGAAAACGTCTTCCAATGCAGCGATGAAGAGTTTCGGGGATATGACGTCACCCTGTCTTACAACTCTCTGCAATTGGATAGGTTTCGTACTCTGGTTGGTTTCTGGTCTGGTGGTGTACTCGGATAGTCATCGTAGCCCTACTGTACAAGCACTTCAACACTTCGATATATATACCGACAGTCAACTTGGCACCGCTGAAGGGACTGCAGCACCGCCCAAATTTCGACGGAATTAAAGGCTTTCTCATAGTCCACATACGCCAGACATAGTGGCAAATTGTACTCTTCGAACTTCTGTACAATTTGCCGAAGGGTATGTATGTGGTCTATGGTGCTAAAGCCCCTTCGGAAACCGACTTGTTTGGGAGGCTGGAAGTAGTCAAGTCTGCGCGCAAGACGATTCGTAATGACTCTCGAAAACAGCACGTAGACGCGGCTCAGAAGGGAAATCAGTCTGTAGTTCTTCAAGAGAGCGTTGTCACCTTTCTTGAAGAACAAGACAACCGCACTTCTGCTCCACGCCTGCTGTGTAATGCCACCATGGAGGACGGAATTAAAGAGCCTCTGAAGGACTTCAAGTACCGGTTTTCCACCCGCTTTCAGAAGCTCCGCTGTAATTCCATCCTCGCCTGGGGCCTTACCGTTTTTAAGGTGCTGGAGAGCCATTCTAATCTCGCTCAGACTGATGTCTTCGGAATAGTGTCGGATGAGACTCGCTCTTGGATCGTTACTCACACTTGCGTGCGGCTCCAACGATGACGTGTACAACTGCCCATAGAACCTCTCAATCTCACTCAAAATCTTAGGTGTCCCAGAAGCGATGCTGCCACATTCTGTCTTCAGCTTTGACAGTTGGCTCTTTCTGGCAGACAGATCTCTGGCAAAGACTTTGGAGCCTAGGTTCCGCTCGATCGCTTCTTCAATACGAGCTGTATTGAAGTTGCGTAAGTCCCGCCGCATGCATTTGGAGATCTGTCTGTTCAGATGCCTGTATGCTGTCAAGTTTCCACGAGCTTGTCATTCATATCGTCCACTTCATTGCAGTCTTCTAGGCACTAAAAACGGTTTTATAACTTGAGCTGAAAGGTTTCGGGACTTTGGATTCGACACGAGGGGGAAAGAGCGTTGACTTCATTAGACGAGACCTCTCCAACTTAACGTTTAGGTTCAGTGTGCCTCTAACCATTCGGTGATCGCTACCAGTTTTCACCCTCGCGATCACGGAGACATCACTGAACAGTTGTCGTCTGGTTGTCATAATGAAGTCAATCTCATTTTTTGTCGAACCGTCGGGGCTCGACCAAGTCCACTTCCTGTGGGGCCGCTTCTGGAAGAAAGAGTTCATCATAAAGAGTCCCTCTTTCTCCATGAAGTCGGCCAGCTGCTGGCCCCTTGGGTTCCGTTGCCCTATTCCAAATTTCCCTACTTTCAGCTCACCGTTCTCTCTTGTGCCTAGTTTTGCATTAGTCTCCCATTAACACCGTATACAAGTCTCCCATTAACACCGTATATTGGGTTTTGGAGGAATGCATGGCTCTAGAGATATCCTCATACATTTCCTCCACCTCCTCATCGGGGTGTGCCGAGGTTGGTGCGTAAACCTGTATGACCTTCAGCGAATACCGTTTTGTGATTCTGAGTATAAGGTACGCAACCCTCGTCGACACACTCCCGATCTTTACAACGTTGTTAACGAGAGACTTGTGGACGATAAATCCGACACCTCCTTGGGACAGATGGTCGCCCTCCCGGTGATAGAGCAAGTTGCCGGATTCGAGGATTACCGTGTCCTCCCCCTCTTTTCGGACTCGGATAATCCTATAATATACCAGCGCAACTTGTCCATCTCTTCTTCCAGCTCCACGATCTTCTCGTCAGTCCTCAGGGTGCGTGCGTTGTACGTTGCCAGGTCGAGTCGATAATAAAGTTACATTTCATACGAGCACAGTTGCATAACTTTAACAAGATCGATGAAATAATTGTGGAAAAATCAAGCCTAACCTTATTTTCAAGCCCTTTATGAACTTTACGTTCCCTCCATCCGTCCACGATTGCGCACAAAACACGAGTTTGAGTGACCAAGGTACTAGGACAACAAAAAGCGAAAGAAATTATCTAACTCGCATCCACCATATAGTCTTGAACTTGCACCCTTACATTTTCACCTGTTTTGGTCTCTTCAGAATTCTTTGGATAGCATTAGTTTAACATCAACATAGGACTGTCAAAACTACTTGTCTTTATAAAAATCCCAAGATTCGATTCGATTCTACAGCAACGGGATTTTGTCACCACCTACAAAATGGCAACAAGTTATCAAACAAATTGCCCATATATATAATTATATGTAATTAAATTTTGAAAAATATTTATAGTCTTGAATTTGAATATAAAATATGAAGAAACTTTTTCCCCGACCCATTATAACAAATATCAAACTATAGAAAACTTTTACAGTCTTTGATTTTTAACATATAAAGAAGGAGCAATGCAATTTAGCGGTTTAAAATGTAGTTTCGAATACAGTAGCGAACACGTGAGCCTCTCGATGAATGGACTAGAACTTCATAATTTTGGGGAACTACATAATTGTTCATGGTCAATTCCAAGAGATTTTCCTATCCTTTGCTACAGACAATACATAATAGGCAACAGACAGAAATAATTGGGGGTCGAACAGGTGTTTAAAGTCACATTTAAGGATCTAATTTAAAGTTTTACACACGAAAACACTCACCCCATCTCATGCAAACTTAGACCAAATATATAAGAAGATACGAGTATATATAAGTTATAATATAATATAAGTTAAAGCAAAAAATGCACAACATACGTTCACAAGAACTATACGTCCATGGTATATCATAAGTATTTTATTTAATCACAATATATCAGAAGTCTCTTTTTCTGGCTGACAGTTACAAAAAGTCGCGATACATTCATCATGTCATCATTGATCATCAGGCGGAAAATAGTTACAAACATCACACCTGCCTTTTGAATTTGTTTAATAATAGAAATTTTTGTTTAATAACCAAATAACAAAATTGTAATAAAAATTAGTATTAAGTACATTTACAGCAGTGTTAGTTAATATTTTATATTCGATTTATTAGCTTAAGTCCAGCTAGTCTTTTTATAAAAGAATAAATTTGCAGAACACGTGAATTGCATCCAGAATGTACTAAGACATCAGAAACTGACAAAAGTAAGGTCGATTTATTTTTCCATTTAAGCATTGTCTAACAGTATCTATTAGACGGCAGAAATAGGCAAATAGATAAAGAGGTTGGACTACCCAGATGGACACCTTACCTGCGTGTTCGTGCGTATAATAATGGTAAAAAAAGATGGCAATTGAGATGACACAACATAATGAAAGCCCAAAGCGCTGTATGTGAAACAGTACCAAAACGGCCAAAGCTTACGATTCTCAAGAATGCAAGCGATAATCGTATTTCTCTGATTCGAATCGGACGCAGTGCCCAATCGATTTACGAATTCACTTCAAGTTTTCGAGATTTGTGTTTACTCAGATTTGATTCTGATTTTGGGATCGGAAGCAAAAAATACTCCATGGTTAGGTTAGATGAAACAAACATGTCTAATATATAAAAATTTATGTTTGTTTGTTCGTATTTTATGCGTTGCCATACCTAGCTTGCGATAAAACTTTGTCAACTTATTGCTTGCACTTGCGCGATGTATATGTATAATATGTCATAGACATAATACAATTAACTTAAGGTAGGTGGCGCGCGTATCGCAACGAAAAATTTATTTGAAAGTTATATGTAGAGCTTTGTAAGGGTCGTGACACTTTGCGATCTGTTCTCTCTGGCTACCCCGTCAGGGATTGTGCGTGAAGATAAGTAAGTAAGTATATGTAACTCAATATAACTCTTACAAATTTAAAATGATATTTCCATAATTATTACTTCTGCGGTTGCAACGCGCCGGGTACCAGCTAGTATTTAAAAATTTCGCTATAAATTATTTAATTGAAAAGAAATTTAAACAATTGGTAATTTTTCATAGGATATTTTTTTTAAATTCAAATTATGTATACTTGAATGATGATTGAGCCGTGATAGTCGTCTGTCAACACAGCTTGAGGCAGCAGTGCGGCGGAATTTTTCTTGCTCGAAAATGCCTCCTACGAAGGAACTAATTCCAATAAAAAAAAGTCTGTGTACTGCAATGGAACGTATCTCGACTGCTGCTTTAATATTTGGAACTTTAATTTTTGATATATTGGAAATTTTATAAATATTCTAATGTTATCTTTCCATTAGGATAACATAATAACACACGGCTTATAAATGAAATAAAATATTTATAACATTCATTACTGTCATTAGTTGAACTATTTTATGGCGTGTAAAAAACTGATCGAACGAGAAATTTATCAGGCTTTTTTAATAGAAAAGGAAGCCTAGCCTTTCAGTTCCGGACAATACTATTGAGGCTGCCTCGAGCCGCACACCGAGGCTGCTCCACGAGCCTGTGCGCTACGTGGGTACCCGGCTCTGTTCGTCCAGTCCTATCGCAACAAACGCCGGAGTTCCTCAGGAGTCCGTTCTTTCAGCAACTCTCTTCTTGCTGCATATTTATGATTTACTTGTTCACGATATATAGTACCAGCCAAATGCACAAGCCTGTCAGGATCAAATCCAGTCCGCAAGAGAACCCATGTTTGAGCGCGCGAATCTCTCACTGGAGGCAGTCTCCGAATGGTGCGATGGCAATCTCGTGAGATTCAACGCCTCCAAAATACAAATGTGTCTTTTTACCACTAAGAGGAGCTGTTCACCGTGCCACCTACTTTCCGTAATGTGTACTTGGAGTACGTTGTATTCCAATCTGGGCGTCTTTAAGGCAAGAGTAAATAAATAGGCTTTTGTTTCGCTAAGACTCTGCAATTTACAATCTAGGGCTACATCACCACTTACTTCCAGGTGAGATTATAGTCAAGCACTGGCTTATAATAAGTAAAAAAAATACAAAGGACTTACATTCCAGGGCTGGGTACGAATAAAAGGCGAAAGAATGGAAGTATGGTTTAGTGCTAATTAACAGACTTTAAAAGATATTTACTTACCTGGACATTGTGTTATTTGTGGGGACCATTGGAATTGAACCTTAGTTGGGTAAGGCTCAAATTTTTCGCGCACTATCTAAAAATGAGCTGTCCGAGAAATTGAAGAGAAGAAATAAAATATCAAAAATAATAAATACTTTGTTTTTATTATTAAGTCAAGGAAATTAGCTATTTTTCATCGTGTTTGTTTTTTTATTTAAATGTTATTCCATAATATCCCTATTTTATAATTGAAAATAATAATGTTCATATTTTCCTCCCGTACAATTTGTTGATGTCCGTGTACGTACACTTTTCAAAAACTATTCGAAATTTTTGAGAAACCGCTGTTGTTTTAGTCTGCGTATTTTATGGCCTACAGAATATGAAAGGTTTAATTTTACTAAAACAAGCTAATTATATTATCAACGCGTTTTGATTATATATTTATTAATTTCAAAATGTCCTAAATTTCAATCCAGTGTGACACTTCAGTTGTGCAACGCTGATTTGGGATTTATTTCTATTCTACCATGGAACTGCCCATATAGTTAAGGTGGCAACACAGGTCCATGAAATTGGACTAACTTCTGGAGGCTTCCGCCATTTTGTTTTTGCATCAGATGGATGAACGTGTCGGGCCTCGCTACGTGTCATTAAGAAATTGTAAGTTTACTTTGTTATATTTTCGAAATTGAAATGGTTTTCCTGATTTAAGAGAGTAAATCATATCTATCATGTATTTAATTGTCAAAATATAACAATTAGAAGGAGCAATATAGTAAATTTCATGAATTATGATTTTTTTTAGGCTAAGTTGTGTAGAATATTTGATCCGTTGTGCGTCACACAATTTCGTGTCATACGACACGAAATTGTGTGACGTGTCACAATGGAAATCGTAAAGCTGTGTACCTATCAACTTTCTACTCAATTTATGAAATCATATTAAAATGCTTGCGAATTTTTTTTAAATCTATTTGATAATCGATATTTTTCAGATGCCTTTGTCCGTGGCTGAAAGATGCCGACGGTACCGCGAAAACCTTAGACAATCTCCATCCAGAAAAAGAAGAATGCTGAGAGAACAAAGCATAAAACAATTAAAAATAGCGAATATGAGTAAACATGAAAAAACATCGCGATGAGAAAGCAATGGTGGGTAGCTAAACGCAATAAAAAAGACGAAAAGGTGGAAAAGCTAGTCGTACCCAATATTGATAATAGGCAACGTCGCAAATATCGTAGTAAATTACTACGTGAAAACAGCAAACACAAACACAACAACCCAGATGTGCCTGAACTATATAAAATAAGAGACAGTATATTAGTAAGATACTACCAAAGAAAGAGCTGGAAATATTGCGTAGGCTTTATTGATAAGACTGAAATCAAATATGTGAAATCAAACACTTTTTATGAAGTTCATTTTGTAAAGACAATTAAAGAACAAGATCGTAATATAAAATTCATAAAAATACCGAAAAATAAAGATATTAAAATTGTTACCAACGTTTCAATAGTTAAAAAAGTTAAATTAACTGCACTTGAGAAATCAGGAGAGTACAGTTTAACTGAAGATTGTGACGAAATATTTAAGAGTATACAACTCTCAATATATTACATTTTTCGATACTGTTAACACCTTGTATCATCTCATCTAGACTCTTTTTTTAATAAATATTTTTGAATTTTGCATATTATATTAGTTTTATTTAATAGTATACCCCAATAATTATGTAGGTAATTAAGTACTTACGTCCAGGGTATACCCGGATCACAGGATTAGGTCCACCATCTCGCACTATGCAATCGTAATGAGCTAAGACTATGTAATTGATCTCCCTCACTATTTCAAGGGGTATATTCTAGGCAGCCGTTACCCGTTAGTGGTGACGTAAGTATACTTAATTATTATTACTGATTTATAAATAAAATTAAAACAAACAGTTTATGTACAAAAATATTTTACCACCCATGTGTACTACACTTTACAAATTCCGTTGTACAACATTTTTTTCTTTTTGACACATTCCGTTGTAATTTCCATTGTGTGACTGCGCAAAAAATTTGAGCCTTACCCAGTTACGTGCGTACTTTGAAGTTTATAGGGGCACCCATTGCTCTAAAATAAACAAATCTTGTTGGATTATAACCCTATCAAAAATGTGTTTCGTTTTTTCAACATCGCACTTACGCATTCTCGCCATCCTGTACATTCCTGTTAGTATGACCAGTACGATGACACACATGAACAGTGTGGCCATCTTTAAATTACAGATCCTGCCTCACTTTGGTTAAAAACCTGCCAAATCCTGCCAGTCAAAAGTGAAAAATATCTAAATACTGCCAACTTTATGTACCATTGTATTAAACTAAGAAAAGTAAAAATACACATTTAAATGTAAAATAAAATTAAACATATCTTTTGTTGGTTTGAATGCAATGCAATCGCCATGCTCACCAATGCCTTGTTTAACTTGCAAGACGCTACATGTTTGTCTATAAATCTGTTTCGTGTTTTTGTCTTAATTAAATTTATTTGAGAGAATATTATTTCGTAGGCTGAATCCATTCATATTTTTTTTATGTTTACTAGTAGCGGCATGCACCTTTAAAACATACATACAAAAGAATGCACATAATTTATAATATGCTCATACAAGTCGTGCGAAGTTCTCTTGCCTCATGATATCCTAGTATATGTGGAGGGTTAACACGTTTGCTTTTCATCGGGTGTCGGGCGCCCACCATATTTATATTTTTTGATCCTTACTAGGGTAAAAAAAAGTGCCGTTACGGAATGTTTTAGTCATTGTCAAATTACTTCAATGATTTTAGTTACGATTTTTAGAAAATTCTCAAAACTTTATATAGCATATTTTTTTTAGGAGACCGCAGCCCCGGAACAACTGCATCAACCACACCAGGGGTATTGCAGGTCTTCTCTTATCTAGTCTTGGACTTGGAATTAAAACTAACTAACAAATAAGGACCTAAATCTAAAATGTCCTCCGAAACTCATGTACTGCTGGCACGAAGTAAATATCACACACACTTCTTTTCATCCTTGCATTATTTTACAGTTCTGGTCTACCTCCAAGATTTCATATGCATTTGATTCTCCGTCTTTCCGAATTATTTTTTTGCCAAACTTCACTCCGAAGAAGAATGAAGCAAGCAAAAGCAAGTTTACCTAGCCTAAGTCAACCATACCTAACTAAATATGTCTATAAATAAACGTCTTGAGATGATTTCAATGAATTAATAATGATTTGTTGTTAATTAAATAACGATTTCTATCGGCAGTTAATATTTAAAAGTCATGATTCCCTAGTAAAATAGATTTACTATAAATCGGTGGTTAGTGCTCCTATTTCTCTCATTTTCAAACGATGCACACATGAAATAATACGAAATCTGTCTTCTTCTGCTTTTGAAATCCTAGTACATTGGTCGTATGAAACACGTGTTTTACTTCATTTCGTGACAGCACTCGGGGTGCAGTGGTGTCGCCGCTATGCTATCAGGGGGGGTCATTGTGCATCATTTACTTTCATCTACTTCAAACATAGGCAAAAGAGATAAAAATATTGTAATGATGGCGCATTCGCGGCAGCGAATCGTTGCGAAAATATCGCGGTAGCGAAACAACTGCAGAATCGACGTCACGGAAGCGGAACCTCTGTAAATTTGTCCTAGAATAAAGAACACGTAACATATATCGAATTTTTGTTGTTATATTTGTTTTCTTTTCTATATATTTCTTTCTGTTTTATAAGCTGAATTTCTTTTTTTTATGAGACAAGGGTGCCATACGAGCACACAGCCCAATTGATGGTAAGTGGATGCTGTGGCCCATAAACATCTACATTTATCCTTGATTACGAATCAAATTGCAGATACGTTGTCACTCGTGAGGACCAAGATAGAATGCCTAGTTTCTAGTAAAAAGAGTCTCCGGTTCTCTACACTCATCTTACGAAACACAGTGTTAAGCTGCTATTTCATGCTGGTATTCGGTGAGAGCGTGGTCCTCCCTCGGTCGAGCCGACCCATTCGTGCTACAACTATACTACTAATATAGCTGTAGCATGGCTCTATCACGTAACTGCGAGGTAGACTTAAAATGAGATATCTGCAGTAGAGCCAGAGTAACCAGCATATCCCTACAGATTAATAAGCTGAAATTGCAATGGGCATATGGCATATAGCTCGAAGAACCCAGAACCGATGGAGAAGAAAGGTTTTCGAGTGGCAGCCTCATAGATTCGCCTTCGCAGGCGAAGTGTAGAGTGACTCACCCACTAGATGTGAGTGGTGAGGACCTATTAAGACATGCAGGAAGGTGGATCGATGGATGCAGGTGGCTCAGGACCGTGCTTTGTGGCATTCTTTGGGGGAGGCCTATTTTCAGCAGTGGACTTGTGAAGAGCTGTAATGAGGATGATGATGAATGATAAATTTTGTTCCATTTAGGGGCAGAATAAGAGTTCTGCGGCAGTGTTGCTGTACCTTAAGCTGAGTCGGTGATTTCGTTTGCAGAATAATATTACGTGGTAGAGCCATGCACTAGCTATTGCACGAATGGGCCAGCTTGAACAGGAGAAGTACAACGGCCCTCACAGAATACTGCCATTCAGCAGTATTTATTAGTTTCGCGTTTCGCCTGGTAATTGCAACGGTAGCGGTATTAAATAATTAAAAATTAATTATTACGTCAAAGAGTATATCTGCAACGGTGGATCTTCACATGAAATGCTGTTCCCATCTCTGGGCTGGGGCTCCCCCAGTACTAGCTCCTTCCACTTGATCACATCCAGGGCAGAGCCGCTCAAATCTTCGACGCCCGAGTACTCTGCGATCAGCTCGATTCACTGGCGCTGCGAAAAGATGTTGCATCT
Source organism: Parnassius mnemosyne (assembly GCA_963668995.1). NCBI lineage: Eukaryota > Metazoa > Arthropoda > Insecta > Lepidoptera > Papilionidae > Parnassius > Parnassius mnemosyne. The sequence goes on from CAVLGL010000115.1 coordinate 4,427,253, forward strand.
CTTTGCATTTTCTTTTCCATCTACCACGGCGAGTGCTTTTAGGAATTATTCGGATTAATTCCAACCGCCAAATTTCAAGAACGGGAATCGAGGTTAAACTGCGGATACCATCCATATCATATGGATGCTTGGCGGTACACCACTCTGTACGTTTTAGTAAGAGTTTTCTTCCTCGTACGACCTCTCTGTGAAATAGTTTACCACCGGCGATTTTTCCGGACCAATACGACTAAGGGACCTTCAAAAAAAGGGCTCACTCCTGCAATTCCCCTGGTGTTCCAGTTGTTCATTGGCGGCGGTAGTCACTTACTATCAAGTGAGAAGTATGCTCGTACGCCTCCTCTACTAAAAAAATAAACAAACAAGTCACCCCTGATACCCATTGCAAGGAGTTTACGTAAAAAGACTTAAATGATCGATTTTAGCGAATGCTTTGCAGGAGTCTGTATGGATACCTCTATCTATGTTGGTTTAGACTTAAAGCTAGTTAGATAGTCGGAACAAATAACAAGGTTTGACACGGTGGATCTGTTTTTTAAGAAACCATATTGATATTCACTAAATGTGTAGCGAAGGTTGAAAATAATTTTTTCAAGTACTTTGGCAAATAAACAGAGCTTGGAAATGGGATAATAATTTCGTGACTCATCCTTAGGTCCCTTTTATGGATTGCTCTCATAGTCCGATAGGCCGGTAAACCGACACAGTCGGAGAGAGATCAGGCGCAGGCCCTTAGGTGCTTTCTCAAGCATGGGGGTGAGACATCCCAACTTCCTGACGACGGGCAGCTACTGGGAGTTTCTTGACAGAAAAACTCAATAACTGATATTTTTCATGGACCGGTACCCGGGACCTCATTATCAGCAGTCGCGTCCAGAACCACGAGACCAACGAGGTAGTCAGTACCAGATATACCCCAATATTGATGGTACTACTCGTTGCAGTTCTGGGTTATTTACGTGTGGCGTAAAAGATATGGATTATATTGCCATCTATCTGAGGTCATGAGATCTTTCCAGCATTGACTTTAGTTATGAAATTTGTTAACAGCAATGTATTCCAGACCTAATTTCGGTCACGGCGGTGAGTCTCAACGGAGAATAGCCATCTGTACAGGGCAGGGTTATAGTGTATGATCAATCACAGTAGCACTCTCTGTTTGCTCACTCTCATAATAGACGGTAATCCGACTTAATCGGAGATAGATCAGGCGAAGGACCAACGGCTTATCGTGCTTTCCGAGGCACGAAGATATAAAAGGTCGGGAAAAAGTTTCTTCGTATTTTATATACAAGATCAAGACATTTTTTTTTCAAAGTTTTATTCCCTTGAATTATAACATATATTTGCCATTTTGTTCGATAACTTATTGCCATCGTGTAGGTAGTGACATAATCACGTTGCTGTAGAAATCTTGGGATTTTTTAAAAAAAAATGCGACAAATAGTTTTGACAGTCTTCTCTTAATGTTAACCTAACATTACCCAAATAATTCTGAAGAGACCGAAACAGGTGGAAATCTGAGGAAGCAAGATCAGGACTATTTGGGGGATAGATTAATACTTCCCAACCAAACTCTCTCAATACTTGCTGAGTGGCCAAAGATGTGTGTGGTCTTGTGTTCACCAAAGAATTTCTTGCTTGAGTCTCATTTTTTGTTGGCAGTAGACATTCAAATTGATGGTTTTGCCCGGCGGTAAAAGCTCATAATAAACGATGCCCTTCCAATCCCACCATACATACAGGATCACCTTATTGTAGTCTGTGGAGTTTAAGTACCCTTTGACCATGATCTTTTTCACACGTTCTTGACTTAGGTATTCACTTTTTATCACCATCGATCAATCTTTTGAAAACTAGTTCAGTTTCAGTACGTTTCAATAGAGAATGGCAAATGAGTACACTATTCATTAGGTTTCTTTCAGTGAGCTCGTGTGGTACCCAAATATCGAGCTTTTTGGTATAGCCAGGCTTTTTCAAATGGATAAAAACTGTTTTATGCTCAATTTTCTATTCCTCGGCTATGTTGTAACTACTTACTCGTATACGCCGATCTTGCTTCCCTTTTTCAAAAATGGCATCGACTTTACCCGTAGGAGGGCGACCAGAGCGTTAGGTCCATAAGCGTCAAAAATTATTTTCGCGGCTTTAGACGAATTTTTCCCTTTTTTGTAATAAAACTTCAGACTGTATCGCATTCCTTCGTTAGATTCACTCTTTTTGCGGAGGCAATTGAAAAATGGCGGGAAAGTTGTTTTTTACTGTTTTCTTTTTCTAAATGTCCTATATGTATTTATCTTAAAACCAGCCAGAAACAAACAGTTCAATCAAAGGGATTCATCTTCTATATTACACCAACGAAATACGAAGAAACTTTTCCCCGACCTTTTATTATGGTTGTAGCATGATTGAGTCCGCTCGACCGGAGAAAGATCACGCTCTCACAGAATACCAACATGAAATAGCAACTTAATGCTGTCCTGTTTCAGATGGTGAGTGAAAAAAAAGGAGACGCTAATAACTGGAAACGAGGAATTCCATCTTAATCCTTAGTGGTGACCAACGTATCTGTATTTTGGTTCATAAAGGAGGATAGATGTAGATATCTATAGGGCACAGCAACTTACCATAAAGTGGACTGTGTGCTCGTTTGTTATCCTTATACTATAAAAAAAAAAACAAAGGTAAACCCAATAACTGATTTTTGGCCGATCTGTGTGATAGGCAGTCTATACTAAGTTATGTACTATATATATAGTAACTAATTTACATAAAATAATAAGTGAGTATACGTTTAGTTGGTTTGGCGATTGCCAAACTGCTTGTGAAGCGTGGCAACTATGTCAATCCCTCCTATCAGCTAATCTATACGGGAGGTCTATGTGGTTGACTTGTGGATAGGCTGTATTAAATGAAAATAAATTAAAAGTAAAAAAAAACTTTTTTTTTAAACAAGCTTTTATTTAAATGCGCTAAAAAACTTTTCCTTTAAAACTTTTACTATCAACTTATACCGTCATTGCACAATATATATGATATAAAAGCTTGTCGCGAGATTTAAGTTTCTACTCATTTCTACTTATTAGTATTTACTTAGTGTGAAAATTTTAAAAATTATATTCAATCAGATCCTGTTTATCTACACAAGTAAATATCGCTTTTGTCAATTTCTGGTGTCCTAGTACATGTTGCAGACAGTTCACGTGTTTCGTCTGAGGATCGGAGTCTGTTAACATATGTTTTTTTTTTAATTCTAGGTTATCCAGCTTTTTCATAACACACTGTTCCATTCCCGTCTTGTGTATTTTTTATCTCATCTAACTCCTAACTAAATCTATATAAAATATTAACGTTGACGACACTCCTGTAATTATTGTTTGGTTTTATTCAACAAAAATTGCCTGAATAAATAAAAATGCAAAATGCTTGTAATAAAAATTTGAAATAAGAATATTTTTTTAAAACTGAAGTTGTTGTTAATAAATAGAATAAAAATATTCCAAACAGATTAAAAATGTAGGTGTGACGCCTAGAATTATTATAATTTTATTGTATGGTTTTGTTCAACAAAAATTGTATGAAGAAAATAAAAAAGGACAATGCTTGTAATAAAAATTTTAAATAAGAATATTTTTTAAAACTGAGGTTTGTTGTTCAGAAATAAAATAAAAATATTCCAAACAAATTCAAAATGCAGGTGTGACGTCTAGAACTATTTTCTACCTGCATGAATATGATATATAGTATTTCTCGTGAACGTATGTTGTGCATCATCTATCGCTATAGTCAACTTATATTATACCCGTATCTTTTTAATTAATTAGTCTATGTTTCCATGAAATGAGGTGAGGGATTTTGTGCGAAAACGAGGATATGCCAATGTCTAGGAATTGACTGTGATAATATGAACTATTTACAATTATGTACTTCCCCAAAATTATGAAGCTTTAGTTCATTCGTCGAGAGGCTCACGTGTTCAAATTTGGTTTCCTACTTGTTCGAAACTGTTTTTTAAAAACTCTAGATGGTTAGGTAAATAGCACTGCCATTGTTACAACTACGTATCTTAAAAATAAAAATAATGCTTTCTGCCATAGATATAGCGTCAGTTTATACTAAATTTATGTTTTCTATAGTCTAATGTTTGTTATATTTAGTTGAAAATAAATAAAATAATATTAGATTATTATATTTTCATCCTTATATCGTTGTACCCTTGACAGTGGATAATTTCTTTCACTTTTTGATGTCCTAGTATCTTGGTCACTAAAACACGTGTTAGCGCATGTTGCACGGAGGGGATCTGTTATGGATAATCCAACTGTAAAGTACACGCGTAATGATGAAATAATAAAATAATATATAATCATTACAATTAATCAGTATATTATTATAATAACTGTATATTTCAAAACTCTAGATATATTACAGTATAAATAAATAACTCAACGCAACTTATTTTACTCATTCCTTTTTTATGATGTTATCTTCGGAGATGGCTCCATACAAAGTTGGAAAAATTCCATTCCTAAGGGAGGGAAAATGCGGATGAAGTTTTTAATATTTATACGATATTCTAGTTATTAATTTGGGCTTCTAATATTTTAATAAAAATGAAGTGACGGGAAAATATGGGGTAATGGATATTCTTAAACCACCACTACACAGTGTAATACTGAATAATTTTTATAAAAAGAATTTCCTCGAGACTAAATTTTCGGTCACGGCGGCCAATGGATAAGGACAAGATTATATATAGTGCAAGAGTGGATGCACAACACAGGTGCACTATCTATCCTCTCACTCCTCACTCTCATTGTTCTCGTGGGACGGTAAACTAACACGAACGGAGTGAGACAGAGGCAGGACCAACGAATTTACGCGCTTTCCGAGGCACGGGGCTGAAACACCGCCAACTTTCTGACTTCGGTCTGCGACTGTTTCATTCATTTTTTTAAAATAATATAATTGGTTAATAGAATAAGGCGTTAGTTTGCGGAAATCCATTATATAAAAGCTTTTAGAAAAATTTACTTCGCAAATATCCGCGTTAAAAATATAACGCGGATATTTGCGAAGTAAATTTTTCTAAAAGCTTTTAATATAATTGGATTATAGAAGAATTTTACTGGTTATATCTTTAAGATTTTTGAAAGTGAAAGGGAGAGGGGTAGAGCTAAATTTTGGCTCTAGTGGCCGTAAGCGTCAGCTAGCCATGCTACACCATGCAATTGTCGAAATATGAAAGAACGAGTAAAATTTTTATTGATATTAAAACCATTGCACGGTCTACTTTTGTAAGTTCCCCTCCTCTTTTTGTAACTTTAACAAAAATAGAAAGGGACGAATAGAGCACAAGACGGAACTTAAAAAAGTCCAACCTTCGCTCACGTGCTCTTCTATCTAATATACCAGGACATCAGAAACCAGACAAAATTACATTGCGCAATAATTGTCTGTGTTCTGTATATTCTATGATGGAGGGACAGGTGAGGTAAATTCTTGTGAGAAAAAAAAGACATCGACAACATTTTTAATTAACTGAATTAATTATTATTATAATTTATATTTACACATAAATAAAATTGAATTGTCTAAAAAAATGCTTGGTGGCATTCCTTGGGTAAGGTCTATGTTTAGCAGTGGACTTGTGAAGGCTTGTAAAGATGATGATGATGATGCATAATAAATACAGATGAAGCTAAAATACAAAGTATTAAAAATCTTCCTAAAAAGCAAGGGTTGAAAATTTACTTCGACTGGGTCATTAGCGTTGTCTTGGTCTTGGTTATTTATTCTGTGGTCTTGGTGTGTATATTTTTTCTAAAAGTAAAGTAAAGCTGGGGATCGAATCCGAGTTGCTCCTGTGCTGTAAAATTTGCGCTTAGTTCGATAATCGTGATCTAATATCACACAAACATCAGATTAAATCATAAATCTCAACTATTCTCTACAATATTACATATTATTTTACAATATGTAACGAAGCCTTCTAAGTTGTACTCATACAGTCTAATATATTATTGTCATCTTTGTACCTGTGTCTTATTTATTAATATACTGTGGCCTTAGTAATTAAGTGCATATTATATACTAGCGATGCGACCCGGCTTCGTGTGCGCCACCTACCCGGTCCAATTGTGAATCTAAACCATCCAGAAATCTACTTAAACACACACAAAAAATTAAAATTGTCTTACTGTTTCGAGATGTCTCTTGTTAAACGTCACGATGTTAAGTGAAGAATCCGTTTTGGATAGGAGTTTCATAAAATCCGTTCTTAGTGGGTGTCAACGTCGAGTACATATGTCAAATTTCAAGTGAAAGGCGTATTTTTTGGAGAGCTTGAAATGAGTGACTAATCAATATATATATATATATATATATATATATATATATATATATATATATATATATATATATATATTGTATATAACTCTGTGTTACATTTAAATATAAAATTGTTACAATAACGGAAAAGCTATGAACCACAAATGGTGTTCATATCACTTTAAGCCATTTCTACCAGACAAATCGAACGTAAAAGGACATTGCAGTTTCATATATAATGTCTGGAATGAGGGTAAAAAATAAAAGGAAATACGAACAAATGAAGGTAGATGTTAATCTGTCACTTGTTTTAGCAGTATAAAAGTGCCGTTGTGTGTGCCGTGGTTTGTGAGTGCCAAGTCACACAGTTGCCGTTTCTTAAGAGAACGTGTGGTGAACATTGTAAGTCCCGAATTCTATGCTTCGCAATACATTTATCTTCATTTCTTTTAATTTTTAATTTTCAAAGCAGATTATTTATTTGTTTCATGCACCTGAAACGTTTTTATTTTACGAGACCTGTGCTGGATGTACTTAAGTGCACTCTTGTGCATCTGACGCGGTTGTTTCCATGTCTTTTGCTTTTTACATTAAAATCTAATAAGAAAAAGGTTTCAGGTATTAATTAACTTTGTGCCTATGTTAACAGCCACTGTAAGGTATGTGAATTGGTGCCTATGCCAACAATGTTGAAGTCTGGACAGCTCGCTGGTACTGGTGCGGCGCGACAGTTCGCTGGCGCGAGTATAGTTAGACGCGAACGCAGCACATCGCTCGCTGTAGCGCGTTTAGCTGAGGGGCCTGTCTTCAGTTACAGGCCCCTCAGCTATATGTGCCGTATGCGCAGTGCTTCTCAGAAAAATTGTGTTATCTAAGACGTGCGTTAAACTCTAGTGGGAAGCGCTGTATACTAAAATTTTATTTGGACGATGTTTTCAATTCTGTAAAAGTTTAGTCTGTATGAAATGTATTCAAGAGCTCACTCATTGTGTGCCGATGAATAACAATTGGTAAAGATTTGAAAACAAGACTTTATCGTTTCATGGTCAGAAAGGGCTGAGACCGTTATGCGAACGTAGTGCCTATGACTTTACTCGGACGACATGTTGTGCTAAGGTAGAGCCATTGCCAAGCGCGTCGTCTGTGACCTACGTGGTGCCTGCATCCCCCATGCCGTTAATGGAGACTAATATTTAAAGCTAAAGGGAGCTCAAGAACGGACTCCTGTCAGGAGAGGCAGTGTCGGGAATGAGGGTAAAAAATAAAAGGAAATACGAACAAATGAAGGTAGAATGTTAATCTCCCACTTGTTTTATCTTTTTTATATTTTCTTTTTTTTTTATCGTGCAGGCCACTAAGAAGATCAATCTGTAATTCTTTGAGTCCCACTGTCGTTACTATGCTCGTTGGTGTATTCTACTAGTGTACGCAAGGAAGGTCGTGTTGCTGAGAGACTGCCCTGTGTTACATTAAGATGGGTAGTGATGCTGTAGGTTTACATACTTTGGTGTTATCATGTAATTGGGTCCTGATAGTAAGCAGGGTTTGTTAACGAGTAGTGTACTGTTATTTAAATACTTTTGAGGAGAATTTCTGACATCAGAAGTGGGATTGAAGCTTTTTTTTCTGTAACTATACATTGTAATTTCTTACAATAGATTATATATACGATGACCAAATAGTACAAATTACTGTGGATTGTCATCAACTGTAGATATATATATGTATTAATACTGAAATATAATACAGCTTTATTATGCAGTGATTGTAATTATATACTAATTAATTGTAATGATTATATAATAAAGTTACATTTCATACGAGCACAGTTGCATAGCTTTAACAAGATCGATGAAAAAATTGTGGAAAAATCAAGCCTAACCTTACTCTAAACTTCTTTATTATGCAGTGATTGTAATTATATACTAATTAATTGTAATGATTATATAATAAAGTTACATTTCATACGAGCATAGTTGTATAGCTTTAACAAGATCGATGAAAAAATTGTGGAAAAATCAAGCCTAAAACCTTACTCTAAACTTAACCTTCCCTCCACGATTGCGCACAAAACACGTGTTTGAATGACCAAGGTACCTACTAGGACAACAGAAAGCGAAAGAAATTATCTAACTCTCAACCACCATATAGTCTTGAACTTGCAGTTGCACCCTTAGATTTTCACCTGTTTCGGTCTCTTCAGAATTCTTTGGATAGCATTAGTTTAACATCAAGATAGGACTGTCAAAACTACTTGTCTTTATAAAAATCCCAAGATTCGATTCGATTCTACAGCAACGGGATTTCGTCACCACCTACAAAATGGCAACAAGTTATCGAACAAATTCGCCCATATATATAATTATATGTAATTAAATTTTGAAAAATATTTATAGTCTTGAATTTGAATGTAACATATGACGAAACTTTTTCCCCGACCCATTATAACAAATTAGACTATAGAAAACTTTTACAGTCTTTGATTTTTAACATATATAAAGGAGCAATGCAATTTAGCGGTTTAAAAGGTAGTTTCGAATACAGTAGCGAACATGTGAGCCTCTCGATGAATGGACTAGAACTTCATAATTTTTCCAAGAGATTTTCCTATCCTTTGCTACAGACAATACATAATAGGCAACAGACAGAAATAATTGGGGGTCGAACAGGTGTTTAAAGTCACATTTAAGGTTCTCATTTAAAGTTTTACACACGAAATCACTCACCCCATCTCATGCAAACTTAGACCAAATAAATAAGAAGATACGAGTGTAATATAAGTTATCTACAGCAAAATATGCACAACATACGTTCACAAGAACTATACGTCCATGGTATATCATAAGTATTTTATTTAATCACAATATATCAGAAGTCTCTTTTTCTGGCTGACAGTTACAAAAAGTCGCGATACATCCATCATGTCATCATTCATATCATATTCATGAAGGCGGAAAATAGTTACAAACATCACACCTGCCTTTTGAATTTGTTTGAAATAGTTTTATTCTATTTCTGAACCAACATCAGTTGCAAAAAAATTCTTGTTTCAAATTTATTAAAAGCATTTTGCATGTTTATTTTCTTTAGACAATTTTTTTTTAATAACCAAATAACAAAATTGTAATAAAAATTAGTATTAAGTACATACTTACAGCAGTGTAAGTTAATATTTTTATATTCGATTTATTAGCCTAAGTCCAGCTCACAAAATCAATGACGGTATAGAGGCTCAGGCTTTGATGATCTGAATGCGATTGGCCAGGTAGAGGTAACCTAGAGAAAAGTCTTTTTATAAAAGAAGAAATTTGCAGAACACGTGAATTACATCCAGAATGTACTAGGACATCAGAAACTGACAAAAGTAAGGTCGATTTATATTTCCATTTGAGCATTGTCTAGCAGTATCTATTAGACGGTAGAAACGACTACCCAGATAGACACCTTACCTGCGTCTTCGTGCGTATAATAATGGTAAAAAAAGATGGCAATTGAGACGACGAAACATAATGAAAGCCCAAAGCGCTGTATGTGAAACAGTACCAAAACGGCCAAAGCTTACGATTCTCAAGAATGCAAGCGATAATTGTATTTCTCTGATTCCAATCGGACGCAGTGCACAATCGATTTACGAATTCACTTCAAGTTTTCGAGATTTGTGTGAAAAAAAATTATGTTTGTTTGATCGTATTTTATGCGTTGCCATACCTAGCTTGCGATAAAACTTTGTCAGCTTATTGCTTGCACTTGCGCGAATGTTATACATATGTATATGTCATAGACATAGTACAATTAACTTACGGTAGGTGGCGCGCGTATCGTAACGAAAAATTTATTTGAAAGTTATATGTAACTCAATATAACTGTTACAAATTTAAAATGATATTTACATAATTATTCCTTCTGCGGCTGCAACGCGCCGGGTACCAGCTAGTATTTAAAAATTTCGCTATAAATTAATTAATCGAAAAGAAATTTTAAACAATTGGTAATGTTTCATAGGGGATTTTTTTTAAATTCAAATTACGTATACTTGAATGATGATTGAGCCGTGATAGTCGTCTGTCAACACAGCTTGAGGCAGCAGTGCGGCGGAATTTTTCTTTCTCGAAAATGCCTCCTATGAAGGTGGTCATAATTCAAATAAAAAAAGGTCTGTGTACTGCAATGGAACGTATCTCGACTGCTGCTTTAATATTTGGAACTTTAATTTTTGATATATTGGAAATTTTATAAATATTCTAATTTTATCTTTCCATTAGGATAACAAAATAACACACGGCTTATAAATGATGAAATAAAATATTTATAACATTCATTACTGTCATTAGTTGAACTATTTTATGGCGTGTAAAAAACTGATCGAACGAGAAATTTATCAGACTTTTTTAATAGAAAAGGAAGCAATACCTGATGGTAAGTGATCACCGTCTCCCAAGAACATCGTAACATCAGAAGAATTGCAGGTACGTTGTCGACCTTACAGAAAGTAGTAAGCCCTTTTTCATGAAGTCCCCTTGTAAAACGCACGGTAGAGGACTGCCAACCAATGCGATGAAGTGGGAGGAATTTAGGTTTCTGACGAAAAGTACGGTGGTGGAATTTGGATGGAGGCAGTCCGTTTTATTATTTGTGGCGGCGCTGTCGTCGCGCCACAAGCGAAACACATCGAAGCCTAAATCGCGCTATCAAAGTTCCGAAATTAAAGCAGCATATATAGAATAGCTCCTACCAACAACTACCAATCGGAGTGTTGGCCGCTCCCCGGGCAGAACACCTTGCCCGGCGGGAGATCTCCCATTTTTCCTTCCACCCGCTACAGTGGTGACCAACCGACGTGATATGAACACGCAACCAACAATATTCGGAAACTACAATTTCAAAAACTTCGTCATCTTACTCAAGTACCCCATTCATTCGCTCCCGAGCAGACATTGTCTGCAGTCTTCACATTCTGCAAGCCATCTAGCTTTACAAAAAGGTTCATCGCAGCATTGGAATAATAATGCTTCCTGTTCCTTCAAGCTACTCTCTGCGCTACAGTGTTCGGCACGGCTCTGAGCCTTACTGCTCGCTTCTGCTTCACGGCACTCTCGCAGATTACTTGCCTTCTTTTCGACTCACCGCAGACTACAAGGCAATCCCTGGCACTTGCTCCGGCTTATCGTTCTCACCGGCATCACTTGCAAGTGCGTAGTATGGCATGCATTACACACCGGCATATCATTCGCACCGGCGTCACTTGCCCTTACGCACACAGCATGCATCCCCCACCGGCATTAAGGACGCACCGGCAATCGGACTGCACTATCGACCTTTGGTCTGAGCAGGGGGGTGATGTGGCGGCGCTGTCGTCGCGCCACAAGCGAAACACATCGAAGCCTAAATCGCGCTATCAAAGTGCCGAAATTAAAGCAGCATATATAGAATAGCTCCTACCAACAACTACCAATCGGAGTGTTGGCCGCTCCCCGGGCAGAACACCTTGCCCGGCGGGAGATCTCCCCTTTTCCTTCCACCCGCCACATATTCAAAAGTAAGAACAAAAGAAGAACTTTTGGGATGGGGAATAAGCAACTCGCGTGACCGTCACACTCTATATATACATAATTTAAAATTAAAAATTTTGTACAACCGAGTTCAATATAAATTATTAAGAATAACTGATAAACTATTGTCAGACCTAGATCAATTTATATGGGACGACATGAGAAACAACCTTTTGGGCATGCTTTTAGCGTGCGGCTTATCCCCTGACCCAATTGACTGGATGAAGGACTTTCTTTCAGAGTCACCATCAGCCGGGTTCAATAAGCAACTAGGAAGTAGCTGCTGCTGCAATAACACAACTGTCCATTTTGGATGCTCGAGGAATTATGATGGTTCGACCTGCCTCGGGCCTCTCAGTTCCGGACAATATTATTGTGGCTGCCTCGAGCCGCACACCGAGGCTGCTCCACGAGCCTGTGCGTTAGGTGGGTACCGGCTCTGTTCGTCCAATCCTATCGCAACAAACGCCGGAGCTCCTCAGGAGTCCGTTCTCTCAGCAGCTCTCTTATTGCTGCATATTTATTATCTACTTGTTCACGGTATATAGTACCAGCCAAATGCTCAAGCCTGTCGGGATCAAATCCAGTCCGCAAGAGAAGCCATGGTTGAGCGCGCGAATCTCTTACTGGAGGCAGTATCCGAATGGTGCGATGGCAATCTCGTGAGATTAAACGCCTCCAAAATACAAGTGTGTCTTTTTACCGCTAAGAGGAGCTGTTCACCGTGCCTCCTACTTTCCGGAATGTGTCCTTGGAGTACCTTCAGACGGAAAGATGTTTATCTTTCCGTCGGAATACAATCTGGGCGTCTTTAAGGCAAGAGTAAATAAATAGGCTTTTGTTTCGCTAAGACTGTGCAATTTACAATCTAGGGCTACATCACCACTTACCTCTAGGTGGGATTATAGTCAAGCACTGGCTATAATCCCAAACACAAAGTAAAAAAAAAAAGGACTTACACTCCAGGGCTGGGTACGAATAATAGGCGCAAGAATGGAGGTATGGTTCAGTGCTAATTAACAGACTTTAAAAGATATTTACTTACCTGGACATTGTGTTATTTGTGGGGACCATGAGAATTGAACCTTAGTTACGTGCCTACTTTGAAGTTTATAGGGGCACCCATTGCCCTAAAGTTAACAAATCTTGTTGGATTATAACCCTATCAAAAATGTGTTTCGTTTTTTCAACATAGCACTTACGCATTCTTGCCATCCTGTACATTCCTGTTAGTATGACCAGTACGATGCCACACATGAACATTATTTTATTAGCGCAAATTAACTTTCTTCGGTTTATGATGTTCTGGTACATTAGTCGTATGCACCACGTGTTTTATTTTAGGCTCCTGTCTGTCGACAGGCAAAAATATATTCGGATATTTGTGTGTGTGTGTTTTGTGCACACTGATATATTTATAAAGGTACTTTTTGCACACATAGATAGAATATAATAAAAATAAATACAAATAGATATTAACAACATAAGAAGAAGAATAGATAGCAGATTTAAGATAGAGAAGAACAAGCAAAATTCTAGAGTCTCACCTCTGTTTAAATTTTTTTATTCAATAGTGAGAGATATGATCATATATACGAAAACTATGACGATAGTAAATCTGTTGTTATGCAATTGTTGAGAAGGCGCTCTATCTTGTTAAGAAAAAAAAAACTTGACAATTTGTCCTGGTTTCCTTTCTATCCTCAGCACAGATACAATATGTAATTTATAAGTGATGACACGCAATTTATATCTTTCTAAACTCTGTGTATTATGCAGTTTTGGACAGTTGTGTCCAATGAGGGCTAGAAATCTTCGGCTTACCAGATGTCGCTAGTTGATACTGAGGTGAAGTTTTTTGTTACACAATGTCATATTATTGAGAAATAAGTTTTAAATAAAAGTTTTTCAGTTTCTAGAGTCTACTGCTTCTACTGCTTTAAAAAAAATAGTTATCTCCACACTACGATTTTCTCCTGTATCGTGGAGGCAGTTTACAAATATATATTATTTTTAATACAAAAACTATTAAATACCTTGGAATAATTATAGATTCTACTCTTACATTTAAAAACAACATAGACCACCTCTACAATAGAGTCCGTAAACTAATGTTTGTTTTTAAAAAGATTCGTTCTCTTGTTGATATTAAGGTAGTAAAGCAAGTATATTTCGCATTATGTCAAACAATTCTCGCCTATTGTATAACCTCATGGGGATGAGCAGCTAAAACAACACTGCTACCACTGGAGCGCGCTCAAAGAGCTGTATTCCAACATTCCAAGTCGCAACATTCCGCCGTATCATATTCCCGTCCCATCTCTTATATAAATCCGATAATGTCCTCTGTGTTGTGCGCCAGTTATTCGTTATGAGTACGTTACTAAAACAGCACTTGAAATTGCCCTACAGAAGAGAGGTCACTGATAAAAGATGCAAAGATAGTCAATGAAACTAACATTAGAATAAGACATTCTTTCATGCATACATTTTTTACATTCCTTGGCCCTTTTCTGTATAATCAAGTCAATGCAATTTTGTACATGTTTCCATTTAAAATGGCAGATTGTAAAAATGTAATTCGGACATGGTTAAAAAATTTGTCATACGATGATACGGAAAAGTTGCTGATTGTTTTAAGTTAATTAAAATCATAAGTAAATTAATGATAATATATTTTACTGATATATAACCTTAATTAGTTAGGATGTAATTCATTTTATATAAGAAACAGAAAATACTCATAATTAGCAAACGTCACATGTAGGTTAATATATATAAACTAGTAAATTTTTGTAGTATGTAATAGAAGTAGTAATAGTAGTAGATTTTATAATTATTAAATTGTTGGTAATAAATAATTTGCGATGTTTGTTATTATAAAATCAGCAATATCTGCATCTCAGTTTTTCACTTTTTCATTTTTCTTTTTTACTCACTATGTGTTTATGTGTGGTAGGTGCAACAAGTGTAGCGTTGTAATAGTGGTACTGGTTGTTGCATATTCGACCGTACGCTACTCACTATAGGGCGCACTAAAAACCAGCTTCGTGGATAATACCACGAAATAATGCTGAGTGTAGCCCTTTTATACCAAACCCGCACACATAATAAAACTTTGATTGTAATGATTTTATTTATGTTTTAATTTTGTTTTGATCTGTAGTTATAAGTTTTTTAGTGCATAATATCTTTTGTAACATGTGTGTTGGTGTTTGATGTAATAAATAATTTTTCTTTCTTTCTTTCTTTCAAAATATTTGTAAATGTATCTATTAGCACATACACCTGAGATTGTTTATCCTAGTTCAGGTACCTGTTATTGTAGACTATTTTAAATTAAGACATTATTGAATTAATTGTACAGTTTCTTGAAATAAATTATTATTATTATTATAAATTGCACAAACACAAACATCCCGATCCGGAACAATTATTTGTAGGCCATACAAATACTTTTTCCGTGTGAGATTCGAACCCACGGCCCCCGGCGCTGCAACTCATTACTAAGCCACTACGGCACGGAGCCGTCAGAATATTATATGATCTTTATAAATAAAAAAATACGTGTCACATTGTTTGTCCGCGATGAACTCCTAAGCTACTGAACTGAATTCAATGAAATTTTGTACACTGTATGCAGTTTGGTCCAACTTGAGAGATAGGATATTTTTTATCCCGATAAGTGACCCTCAATTTTTTTTTTGCTAATCTCAGGAGTTTTTTAGGAAAGCAAATGGTCGTCGGAAAGGGCAGAACAACGTCTGCCTGGTCAGGCTAGTATTATTATACAGTATTATATTAATTTTAATTACATAAAACAATGCCTCAGTGGTTTGCCCTTTAATTTTTGCACATTTTTAACACTTTTTTACTTTTATGAATATCTGTGGTTTGGTTTATTTATTTTTAATTTAATTTATATTAAACATAACTAATAGTACGGAAATAAACATTAACCTTTACATTTTTTTATTTAGCAGAGCCATGCTGCAGCTATATTAATAGTATAGTTGTAGCACGACTGGGTCGACTCGACCGGGGAAGGACCACGCCCTCACAGAATACCAGCGTAAAATAGCAGCTTACTGCGGCTGTGTTTCGTATGGTGAGTGAAGAGAACGCTTTTTACTGGAAACGAGGCATTCCATCTTAGTCCTCACGGGTGACAACGCGTCTGCATTTCGATTCGTCATCGAGGATAGATGAGGATGTCTATTGGCCACAGCAAAATTTTTCATCAGGTGGACTGTGTGCTCGGTTGTCACCCATATCCTATATATTTTTTTTTATATTAACTTCCCCGCGATGACTACCTCATTTTTAAGTGGCGCCGCCCTGGTGGCAGAAAAAGTCGTAGATACCGATGAGATGATGATGAGATGTCGCGTAGGTAGATTGAATGACTTATACCAGAATTATTGAAGCACTTTTTATAATTAAACTGATAATATTTTAATTTTTTAATAATAATAAATAAAAACGTGATTTTCAGAAAAAGAATTATCAACTTTAGTGTTTATTAATTGGATGTTGAATAAAACGTTGTATTTTTTTTATTTAATTTATCGCGTTGAGTCAAAGAAATGCTTTTTGAAGCATTTTTATCAAATTGACTTGGTATCTCATCTATATTATAATGGATTTTCTCAAACGGGAAGAGACTGATTTCAGCAACTTCTTAACTTTATTTATTTTGCAGTGTTTGGTTACCTTTAGCTTCACGAATCGTTTTGAACCATTAGTGATCATTTTGCGATTATTAAATAATATAAAATGAGATTAATAAAGCAACTGTGTTTTCATAATTATTCATTATTCAATTTAACAAACCAACAAAGATAACAAAGTAAACACAACAACACGGTATAGAGATATTTTAATAACATGGTTGTTGGTGGTGGTTTTCGTCTTGAGTTGAGTAGAGTATCATCGTTTGGAGAGTGCCTGGGCGTACAGCCAGCTGGGCGTACAGAATTTGGATACAGCCCACTGTGACGGAAAAAATACCGTAATGAGGTGCTAGAACCAATAGCCTTGCTTCACCAAACAGAACGACGACGAACCGAACAGACGAGCTCAAGGGATTTTCCTGAAATTCTGGTTACAGAAGAACGACTTTTCATGCATCTAAGTAGGACTTGGGACAATATTCCTCAACAGGATATTGACAACCTCATTCTGAATATGCCCAACCGATGTAGACGCGTGATGAATGTCATGGGTGCTTTCAGCGCTGACATTTTACTGATAATTACCTCTTAATTAATGCCCGCCATTAAAAGGTTTTTACGTTACATTATTTTTTAATTTAAAAATTAAACTTTCAGTTTTCATGTTCAGTTATCTGAAAAATCTAAAATCTCATTTGAATTCAATGTTTATATAAAAAATATAAAATTATTAAATGAAGTTTTCTGTGATATATTTATTACAGGTCTTATGAAATATATTGACATACTCTTTGGAATTTATGTTTTGTTCAAATATACTTATACAGTGGTGATGGTGTGTAGGTTGATTTTTCAAAGAGTAGCCAAATTATAAACTTAAGTTCAAATATATAAATAATGATATACCGTTATTAAAGTTTTGAAATTACGAGTACATAAGGCTTCTACTTTTATTCGCAACTATCCCAAATTCCCAGATAAAACGGACAGTTTTTATCTTTTTTTCATTCAAAATCATGTTTAACGTCCATGTCACACTTATGCCGGTAGTTGTTGGGAGCAGTAAGTTCAAAGTTTTTGACGATTATGTTTACCTGTGACAAATAGTCCGACTAGGTATGTCCAACTTTGACCGAGAGGTCAATCGACGGATTCAACTCGGCTGGGCAGCGTTAGGGAGATTACGATACGTCTTGTAGTCAGACATACCTCAAAACTAGATTGTACAACCAGTGCGTGTTGCCAGTGATGACCTATGGACCTGAGATGTGGTCCTTCACTGCTGGCCGTATGATGAAGCTCAAAGTCGCTCAGCAAGTTATGGAGAGCGCTATGCTCGGCGTTTCTCTGCGTGATAGACTTAAGGACGAGGATATCCGCAGTAGAACCAGAGTAACCGACATAGCCCAAAGAATTAGTATGCTGAAGTGCATAGGGCCAGCCATATAGCTCGAAGAACCAACAACCGAGGGGGAAGAAAGGTTTTCGAGTGGCTGTCTCGTACTGGCAGTAGTGTTGCCGAAAATCGGTCTTGGTCTTGCAGTCTTGGTCTTGTTCTTGCATTTTTGCAAGACCAAGACCAAGAACAAGACCGCCTCTTTTTAGCAAGACCAAGACCAAGACTGACCGTGCAATATTTGCGCAAGAACAAGACTTAGCTTGCGAGACTCTTGCGTATTGCAGTTAGGACTAAGTGTCGTTTCAGGGAGTATAGGAGTTCGGGTATACGCTTAGGGACTCTATGAGACGCAATAAAATATAACGAAAAAAAAAATTGGAAAATTGAACTCATGCGCATTACGAACAATACCATAAACATACATAGCGAATGAAAATATCCATTAAAAGAAAAAAGAGTGCATCCCTAGTTTTGACCATCGGCACTTTGATAGTGTGCGGCGTCTTGTTGTCGGCGTCATCAAAGGTCGGATACTGACCTGTCAAAGAAATTGTGCTGCTATTTGAAAGTACAAGGTCAAGATACACGTGCCGGCGGCTACTATTGATATCGCATAATCGTCGCCGCCGCGCCACACGCACTACATTTGACACTGTTTGATTGCCGCCACAGAGTAGATGTTTCAAACAATAAAATAAGTTTCCGGGTGCTCAGAATGGACACGAATACATTATCCTGATCTCGCAAGAAATATTGTAATTAGATAATGGGTAGGTATCATAATAATTTATTCTAGTAAGTAATTATTATAAAATTAACTATATGGATTTATAATAATTACTTACTATTATTAAGTGGCGAAGCTTGCGAAGTCACTTATTGATTTCACGATGTCCGTCCGTCTGTCCGTCTGTCCCACGATTATCTCGAGAACGGTTTCGAATTTTCAAATTCTGTTTTCAGAAATCGATTACTGATCACCCAGGCATCTGAACCTCCTATTTTGAAACTGATTGCTCAACGGCAAACGTTAGAAACCGCTACAATTTCAAATTCTCAACAAACTGACACAGGGCATGTAGCATATCAATCGACAGGTCTTTAGAAAGATAAATGATTGTTGAACTTATTAATAATTTTTTTAAATCGATTAATTGCTATTTTTAAATAAAAAAAAGGGTTTTAGTGGCGTATGGTGTGGATTTATCATGTCCATGTGGCTTGTAAACACGATAACTTTGGAAAATATCAATTGTTTAACTCAATCTATTTTTTATTTAATCTCTTCATCTATCATGTGAGAAGCCACTGAATGTAAATGGCAGTGTAATTTTGTTTTGTTTAGCTATAATTAATTTTTTTCGGCTCCAAAATGACGAAATTTTCGTTGATTTGGTAGCCTCGTATATAAATAATTTCTATAAATGGGGAGCTACAGCACTTTTACACAGACTTCTAACGCAAACAGTCATCCGATCCGTTTGTCTCAGTGCGATTACGTAAACTTTAAACTTGAAATATGAAATTTTAAACTTTAAATTTTAAACTTTAATCTTTAAACTTAAAATTAAAAATTCATTTTTTTTTAAAAAAGGTTACGTTCTGACGTCCGTTTCGTATTAGTAAAAATCATTTAGTTAACCCGGTATTCGAAACTGTTAATTCAGTGGAGAATTTCGTTAATTCATCGCGTCGCGTTAATCAAAAAATAGACTCAGGTTTTTAATAATTTAAATTCCTCTTTGCGTGCTAGGCGATTATAGACCGAATCTCGCTCCACCTAGAGTAGGTTTAGGCCGGCTGCCGTCGAGTCAGGCGACCGTTAGGCTAGCCCTTCGGGGCCTTGTAGATGTAATTGACACTCAAAGAGGTGGCCTTAGAAGCTATCTCTCACATCACCTCTCATATGAACGATTTGAAAAATTCAAGAAAATCAAAAACATGCGACTAAGCTGATTGCTTCGCCACTTTGCTATGCTGTTAGCTTGATAGGTTTATTGTTATTATTATTACCCAAAAGATAAACATGTTCAGTAAGTTCACTGCAAATCTCGACTTTTGCAAGTATGTGTTTTTAAAACACAAAGTGCTCGAATATGTCGTCACACATTTGATAAATATGGTTGACACCATAGCACTTTTAAAACACTTGAAATGTGTAAAAATGGATCTGGATCTTGTCTTCAAGGCTTAGTTATTAAGGAGTTGGAGGGGTACCTAGGTAAACCCAGAGCCGTCATCTCGGAAGACATTTTAGACTGTTGGAGGACGCATGAGACAAAATATCCGATTTTATCGAAGATGGCCCATGATTTTCTTTTAATACCTGCAACTTCAGTACCTGCTGAGAGATTATTTTCTAAAGCATCATTAGTAATTAAAAAACATAGAAATAGGTTAAGTGATGAGTCAGCCAGATGGTTACTTTGTATTAATGCTTTGTCAAAAGAATAAATATAAAGTAACAGTAATGTCAAAGCTGTTGTGTACATACTGTGAAGTAATTTAATTTGCATCGTATTTAATATTTTATTTCAATAAATTGTATATTGTATAACTCTTTTATTCCATTTCATATATGGTGAGGGTCCATCAATCTCTTTCTAGAGAGATAATGTTATTTAAAATACAGTGTTAACTACCTTGCCATTAATTTGTTTTTATATGTATGTTTAACCATCTTTTAGCACATGTAAGCTTATTAAATGTAAACGTTTATTAAGAAACTGACGCCCGTGGGCGTGGGACACTGTAGATAGCTCAGTTGGTTAGAGCATCGGCACGGATCGCTTAGGTCGTAGGTTCAAACCCCACCCGGTGTCAGTTGATTTTTCGAATTTCTCATTAAATGTTTAGACATTTATTAATATGGTTGGTCTTTACTATGGCTATGTTAATTCAAGCTCAATATGTACCTACTCTGTTAAGTTGTTCTAAGATCTAAAGTAACGTTTAATAAATAGTAATAGGCTAATAGATCATTGCGAGACTTGCGAGACTCTTGCTGCAAGACCAAGACCAAGACCAAGACTGGGAGCGCAATACCAAGACCAAGACCAAGACCAGGTGTATTGGTGCAAGACCAAGACCAAGACTTGCTGAGTCTCGTCTTGTTCTTGCATTTGGGCAACACTAACTGGCAGGCGAAGTATAGGGTATCTTCACCTAGACCTGGTAAGACATGCAGGAAGTCAAGTTAAGCAGTGGACTTGTGAAGGGCTGTAATGATGATGATGATGAAAAAAGACAGAATGTTGGAGATTTTTTTTTTGATTAATTTTCTTCACAGTTTAAGCAAATTTACTTATTCGGAACAATCTTTTCAAATTTGGCGGTTATTGCAAAGTAACCCTGTATAATAAAAATGTATTAATGTAAGTATACAAAAGAATCCTGGAATATTTTAGTGAACGTCAGTTTATAATAAACCTATGGTTGGTAACATATTATTTTCACCTTTCCACACACATACTATAGAATTCACGTAATTTATATGCACATACAAGTCGTGCGAAGTTCTCTTGCCTCATGATATCCTAGTATATGTGGAGGGTGAACACGTTCGCCACCATATTTTTTGATCCTAAAAAATTATTAGAGTAAAAACAGCCGTTGTGTTTTTTTAGTCATTGTCAAATTACTTCAATGATTTTAGTTAGGATGTTTAGAAAATTCTCAAAACTTTAGAACAAACTATTTCAATTTTAATCGCCTCTTCCACAGCATAGCATTTTTTTTTATAGGAGAGCGGCCAAACGCGCATGCGGCTCAACTGATGGTAAGTGTCGACCGCCGCCCAGGAACAATTGCAACACGGCACCAGGGGTATTGCAGGTCTTCTCTTATCCATTCTTGGACTTGGAATTAAAACCAACTAACAAATAAGGACCTAAATCTAAAATGTCCTCCGAAACTTCCGAAACCCATGTATTGAGGCTGGCACGAAGTAAATACCACACACACTTCTTTTCATCCTTGCATTTTACAGTTTTCGTCTACCTCCAAGATTTTCCTTTTTTGAGATTTTTTTTGATTTGATTCTCCGTCTTTCCGAATTAATTTTTGCCAAACTTAACTCTGAAGAAAATGAAAAGAAAATGAAGCAAGGAAAAGCAAGTTAACTACCTAAGCTAAGTAACCATACCTAACCAAATATGTCTATAAATAAACGGCTTGAGATGATTACAATTAATTAATTGATTGTAATTAAATGATTTGTTAATTAAATGATGATTTCTATCGGCAGTTGATATTTAAAAGTCATGATTCCCTAGTAAAACGGATTTACTATTTAAATCGGACGGTGGTTCGTGCTAATACGAAATCTGTCTTCTTCTGCTTTTGAAATCCTAGTACATTGGCCGCATGAAACACGTGTTTTGCTTCATTTCCCCGGGACGCTCGTTGCCACAGTGACAGAACTCGGGGTTCAGCGGTGTCGCCGCTATGCCATTAGGGGGGGGGGGGGGGGGTCATTGTGCATCATTTACTTCAAACATAGACAAAAGAGATATTGTTATGATAACGCATTGGAAGCGGAACCTCTGTGAGAGGATACGTTTCCATACATTCTTGGGCCCAGGTGTTAACAACATGAAAGTTGGATCATTTGAAAGCATACATATAAACAATCCACAGTTGAAAATTTGGCAAGATTTGTTTCATCCAGGAGCTGAGTTATTTAAGATTAAGTGAAAGTGAGGTTATATTTTACCTACATTGTAACAGTCGATTTCTAACTATAGATAATATAGTTATTTAACTAGTAAATAAATATTTTTCAAGTGTTTAATGTGGAATTTTTTTTAAAGAATAATTATATTTATAAATTCTCATATTATAAGCGTAAGCGGAGGTAAATGCCTACTTACTTCGCCTGTGATGTTTTGCTGAAATAACATCAGCTTTTACATTATAAACTGTTCCAAGCTTTCTTGTAATTCAAGTGGTAAATAAATATTCAACCAAACTGGCTACACTTCGAGAACACTCAGGCAATTTGTTTATTCTCACAAATATAATTTGTATACGAAAAAAGGATAACTAGAAATCGAACCAGACACTTTTGAATTTGATAGGGTTTTTTAAGCACACATTAATATGTCTCAATTACATATCTACCTACTTATCTAATTCTCTATATCTACCTAATTCAGCCAGACAGGAATAGGGTGGTGGTTAGGTGGTTATTTAAAAATTTTTTTTTTTTTAGGTACTTTAATCGTCTTCAATAATTATTAAAATATCATCAAGGAACTGTGCAGGTGGCACTATATTGTTCTGATACCTAGTGTGTATAGTGCCAGCTCCTTCCACTTGACCGCATCCAACGCAGAGCTGCTCGAATCGTCGACGACCGAGCCCTTTCCGATCGGCTCGATTCATTGGCACTGCGAAGAGATGTTGCATCCCTTCGCATCTACCATGGGGAGTGCTCTGAGGAATTGTTCGGATTAATCCCAGCCGCCAAATTTCACGAACGCACATCGCGGCAGAACTCCCGATACCATCCACACCATCTGGATGATTGGCGGTCCACCACTGTGCGATTTAGAAGATGTTTTCTTCCTCGCACGACCTCCTTGTGGAATCGATTACCATCAGCGATTTTTCCGGACCGATACGACTTAGGGACCTTCAAGAAAAGAGCGTACTCCTTTTTAAAAGGCCGGCAACGCATCTGCGATTCCCATGGTGTTGCAGTTGTTCATGGGCGGCGGTAGTCACTTACCATCAGGTGAGCCGCATGCTCGTTTTGCCCAACTAAGGTACCATATAATTGACATTATATGGGCGCAGCAGCCTACTGTGCGTTTCCCTACAATACAATTACAATAATATTGAAGAATAGATTCTCGGCCGCTGCGAGAGCTGTCAACCAATATGTATACAAAGTATATTTTGCGGCTAATGTGCCTTAAATTTATTCTTCCTCTAAGCAGCCATGAGGTATTTGAAACAGACAGCTCTCGCAATAGACTGCTACTAGTCTCCCTGCACACTTCAATTACATAAACATCATTTTCTCTTATGTGTTCACCATAGTAAGAACGTGCCTGCTTCAATTGGTATGTACCTAACGAAATTAATATAAATTCACTATAAGTAAGCTGGGGAAAATCGTTCAAACTGTCATTATGGATACTTATTGTTTGGAAATCAGCCCTGCGCTTACTGTAATTATTGTTTATAATAGGCTAGTTGGTTTTCGGTATTCATAAACATATTTATTTGTTGAATTATTTCCCCAGCATCAACACGGTCTACTATGGAAGGGTGAAAAGCATTTAAAAGAGCAGCAGCCACTTCAAAATCTAACATATTTTTTTTTGCCATTATATTAGAATAATTTTGTCTTAACAATTTAAAATTACGTTTGAATCTTCCATTGACCACCTCCACAACCCAACGGCATATGGTGACTGCTCTCGAGTTATTAGCTTCACTAGTTGATAGTTGTGTTTCACCCTCCCTTAAGGAAGCAGGCACGTAAATTCTGTACCCACATTGGTTTAATATAGGTAATGAATCACGAAAGCCCCTATCCAGTATGAAAGCAACATCTTGCATAAAATATTCTCTAAGTGGGCTTCCATCTGAAAATTCTTTTCTCATGATATCTGCATCTGAAGTTGTGGCTGGATAGGGGCCTAAAACGTCTATGTACCTAGTCAGGTCATAAATTCTGTCACATGTTTAATATAAAATAATTGAAACAAGTTTATTCATTATGTAACCATTTATATACCAAAATGAACTTAACAAAACATAGATACTTATGACACTAAAGTTTATTCAAAATGACCTCCGTGATTTTGAATACAGGCCTTCAATCTGCGCGGCCAGTCGTCTATCGCAGCACGAACGAGGTCCATGTCAATATCGGGAGCTGCCTTAATCAAGGATGTCTTGAGTGACTCCAAATTGGGATGGGGCTTTGAGCACGCCTTTTTCTCCAAGTGTTGCCATATCTTGTAATCTAACGGATTCTAATCTGGACTGGAGGAGGGCCAGACTTCGTGCCGGATGAAGTCGATTTCACGCGCCGCCAGCCAGTCTTGTGTGCTCTTCGCTCTATGAGCTGGCGCCGAATCTTGTTGGAATACCCAGTGCCTGTTATTGAACATGATATGAGAAACAAGTTCCACAAGGTTCGTCAGGACTGTATTTTGATACACAACTGCATTCGTTTTTACACCTTTCTCACAAAAATGTACCTCTGTTAAGCCCCAATAAGAAACTCCCAACCATACCATGAGCGAGGATGGAAAATGACCTCGTTGGACACGCGGAATACGGTTGCTCGCTTCATCACTACTGTGTGCGGTACACCTTATCATTTAGTTTGTTGTTGCTCTATTCTACGGTAAAAATTTTTTCATCCGAAAAAAGGATTTCCCGATATTTTTTTCCCGCGTACCACTTCAACAACGTGCGGCATCTCTTCAGTCTCAGGTCCATTAGACGAGCATTCAAACGATGTCCTGTTTTTCTTCAATATACCCGAAGCCCTAAGTCTTCATTTAACACCCTATTCACCGTGGTTCTGCTTAACCCCATCTGAAGGGCCAACAGTTTCTGCTTACGTTTGGGATTTCTTTGAATATGCGCCTTCACAGCTTTTATCACTGCTGGAGTCCTAACAGACCGAGGGCGACCACTTCTTGACCTGTCATCTACACTAGAGTCTTCATTGTATCGTTTGATGGTACGATAAACGAATCTTTAGGTTATATTCAAATTTTTCAGTATGTCAAATATTTGAATTGGCGCGTAACCGCAACGATGCAACGCAATAACTGCAACACGGTCTTCTTTAAGCGTCCACTCCATATTTAAAAATGAGTAAAATTCTAAAAAGTATACAGTTTTATTTTCATGAACAATTCGAAATTCGAATTCAATAAATTTTTTTGTGGCCAGCATTCTAAAAGAAAAGTTTTTACTGTGTGACAATACTTATGACCTGACTAGGTATATCCATCAGTGCACACAATTATAAATGGTTTAACTAAATTTCTACTATTTATGTAAACTATATGGCCTTTTTTGGTACAGATAATTAGAACTTTTTTTAATATAGCAATATGTCCCATCAAATATTACAATAGGCCTATTTTCACCTTCAAAATAACCAAACAAAGCATTCGGTATTGAAAGATTTCTTTCTTTAATTTCTTGCCTATTTATATGGTTTAGACCTAAGGATTTCTTTCAACCATTTTTCCAGAGTTCGTCTGGACACTTTTAATAATGATGACAATCTATCGTTAGAGTCACCTGACCTTAGTTTAATTAAGTAAGCAGCCAAAGCAACAGACCCTCTAGGTACTTCCGTTAACGGAGGAACCTCATTAAATATTTGATTAAACTGTACTTTATTCAACCCAATCCAAGTATGTATAACATGGTCTTCCAAATCATCAATACTTTCAAAATTAAGGCACAATGAAGAAGAAGAATCTTTTAAGGACAGCATATCCTGAATATGAATTGCAGTAAAAGTTTGCTGATAATTATTTCATAAACTTTCAAGGAAATCCCACGATTCAATTACTAAATGCCGATCGCAAAACCGATTGTTTTCAGGTACATAATAATTATAGCGATTGAGTAAAATCTTTTTTGTGGAAAGAGGAACTCTATGCCTTTCTGTTCTGTGACATCCTTCTATAAAACACCTACTTTCTCTTTCAATAGCCCTCATGTAGTCTGGTAACACAATAGTCAATTTAGATTGTGGCAGAGATGGAAGCACAGGTTCAGGCATAGCTTCTAGCATAGTTTGAGGCGTAGGTGGAGATTGCAATTGTTCTTCCAGTGGTATAATGGGAGTATCTAGTAGCTGGGGTTATATTTGAGGCATGGTACTTTGTCTAGAGGTTGATGGCCCAGAAATCATATGAACAGCAGCTCTGTCAGCTAACACCCAACAAGAATGGCATATGCGACTGGTTTCCGCCACCTACAATAAATAAACAAGATTGAATTTGATAAAAATGATGAAAAAATCTAAAAATTTATACAGAAAAAATTAGCTGATTTAACTTACAGTTTGTGGCATAATCCATTCTCGAATAACATTAAAAATTCTCAATTCACGAGGTGAATTAGTTTGAAGTTGGTGAGTTGTGATGACAACGAACGTCCACAGTGAAGTGACCTACTGGTCTCGGTTCATCTATAGATCGTCTACCTAATCGTCATATCGTAAATATCGGGTATAGCCAGGCTTTTTCAAATGGGTAAAACTGTTTTATGCTCAATTTTCAGTTCCTCGGCTATGTCGTAACTACTTAAATGCCGATCTTGCTTCCCTTTTTCAAAAATGGCATCGACTTTACCCGCAGGAGGGCGACCAGAGCGTTAGGTCCATAAGCGTCACAATTTTTTTTCGCGGCTTGAGACGCATTTTCCCTCTTTTTTGTTATAAAACTTCAGAATGTATCGCATTTCTTCGTTAGATTCACTCTTTTTGCGGAGACAATTGAAAAATGGCGGGAAAGTTTATTTTTTACTGTGTTCCTTTTCTAAATGTCCTATATGTATTTATCTTAAAACCAGCCAGAAACAAACAGTTCAATCAAAGGGATTCATCTTCAATATTACACTAACGAAATACGAAAAAACTTTTCCCCGAACTTTTATTATGGTTGTAGCATGATTGGGTCCGCTCGACCGGAGAAAGATCACGCTCTCACAGAATACCAACATGAAATAGCAAGTTAATGCTGTCCTGTTTCGTATGGTGAGTGAAAAAAACAGGAAACGCTAATAACTGGAAACGAGGAATTCCATCTTAATCCTTAGTGGTGAAAACGTATCTGTATTTTGGTCCTTAATGGAGGATAGATGTAGATGTCTATGGGGCACAGCATTTACTTACCATAAAGTGGACTGTGTGCTCATTTGTTACCCTTATACTATAAAAAACACAAAGGTGAATTAAACACCGCCAAATTCCTGACTCCGAACTGCTACTGAGAATTTCTTGGCTGGTAAACCCAATAACTGATTTTTGACCGACCTGTCTGATAAGCAGTCTATACTAAGCAATATACTATACGTATATATAGTAACTGATTTACATAAAATAATAAGTGAGTATGCGTTTAGTTGGCGTGGCGATTGCCAAACTGCTTGTGAAGTGTGGCAACTATGTCAATCCCTCCTATCAGCTAATCTATACGGGAGGTCTATGTGGTCGACTTGTGGATAGGCTGTATTAAATGAAATTAAATTAAAAGTAAAAAAAAAACTTTTTTTTTAAACAAGCTTTTATTTAAATGCTCTAAAAATACTTTTCCTTTAAAACTTTTACTATCAACTTATACCGTCATTACATAATTTATATGATATAAAAGCTTGTCGCGAGATTTAAGTTTCTACTCATTTGTACTTATTAGTATTTACTTAGTGTGAAAATTTTAAAAATTATATTCAATCAGATCCTGTTTATCTACACAGGTAAATCTCGCTTTTGTCAATTTCTGGTGTTCTAGTACATGTTGCAGACATTTCACGTGTTTCGTCTGAGGATCGGGGTCTGTTAACATGTTTTTTTTTTATTCTAGGTTTACCCAGTCAACATAAGCTTTTTCATAACACACTGTTCCATTCCCGTCTTGTGTATTTTTTATCTGATCTAACTCCTAACTAAATCTATATAAAATGTTAACGTTGACGACACTCCTGTAATTTTTGTTATAATTTTATTGTTTGGTTTTATTCAACAAAAATTGCCTGAAGAAATAAAAATGGAAAATGCTTGTAATAAAAATTTGAAATAAGAATATTTTTTTAAAACTGAGGTTGTTGTTAAGAAATAGAATAAAAATATTCCAAACAGATTCAAAATGCAGGTATGACGCCTTGAATTATTATAATTTTATTGTTTGGTTTTATTCAACAAAAATTGTCTGAAGAAAATAAAAAAGGAAAATGCTTGTAATAAAAATTTGAAATAAGAATATTTTTTTAAAACTGAGGTTGTTGTTCAGAAATAGAATAAAAATATTCCAAACAAATTCAAAATGCAGGTGTTACGTCTAGAACTATTTTCTACCTGCATGAATATGATATATAGTAGTTCTCGTGAACGTATGTTGTGCATCATCTATCGCTATAGTCAACTTATATTATACCCGTATCTTTTTAATTAATTAGTCTGTTTCCATGAAATGAGGTGAGGGATTTTGTGCGAAAACGAGGATATGCCAATGTCTATGAATTGACTGTGATAATATGAACTATTTACAATTATGTACTTCCCCAAAATTATGAAGCTTTAGTTCAATCGTCGAGAGGCTCTCGAGAAGTTTAGCTTTCCTACTTGTTCGCAACTGTTTTTTAAAAACCCTAGATGGTTAGGTAAATAGCACTGCCATTTTTACAACTACCTATCTTAAAAATAAAAATAATGCTTTCTGCCATAGATATAGCGTCAGTTTATACTAAATTTATGTTTTCTATAGTCTAATGTTTGTTATATTTAGTTGAAAAAAAAAAATATTAGATTATTATATTTTCAACCTTATACCCTTATTGACAGTGGATAATTTCTTTCACTTTTTGATGTCCTAGTATCTAGGTCACTAAAACACGTGTTGCTGGGTGTTCTTCGGAGATGGCTCCATACATACAAAGTTGGAAAAATTCCACTCCTAAGGGAGGGAAAATGCGGATGAAGTTTTTAATATTTATACGATATTCTAGTTATTAATTTGAGCTTGTCATATTTTAATAAAAATGAAGTGACAAACGAACTTAAAGTCCACCTGATGAGTGGCTGTAGCAATCCATGGATACCTGCAGTCGACTTCATACAAAGAAGGCTACAGATGCGTTACTACCTCTGAGGGCTAACTTACTTTACCTGGTAGAGCCATGCTGCAGCTATATTAGTGGTACAGTTGTAGCACGAATGGGTCGACTCGACCGGGGAAGGACCACGCTCTCACAGAATACCAGCGTCAAATAGCAGCTTCATGCTGCTGTGTTTCGTATGGTGAGTGTAGAGAACCGGAGACCCTTTTTACTGGAAAAGAGGTATTTTATCTAAGTCCTCACGGGTGACAACGCGTCTGCATTTTGATTCGCAAACGAGGATAAATGTATGTCTATGGGCCACAGCAACCACTTACCATCAGGTGGACTGTGTGCTCGTTTGTCACACTATCCTATAAAAAAAAAACTTAAAAAAATCATATTAATCTATATATACATATAAAATTGCAATGTCCTCTTACGTTCGGATTGTCAGGTACAAATCGATTAATGCGATATGACCACCGTTCGTAGTTCATAAGTTTTCATTTATTGTTAACAATTGTTTAAATTATGTAGAGTTGCAAAGAATATTCGGCTATAATTCTCAAGATTTCTCTGAATATTCGGTATTCGGGTTGAGGCTGAATATTATTCGGTGCAAATCTAGTTTATATGCAATAAAGTGTTTTCTATATACATAAGTGAAATACCACTGACTCACTCACTCATCACGAGATCTCCAAAACTATACGCTCGATTGACTTGAAATTTGGAATATATACTCCTTTCTCGACGCAGACATCCACTAAGAACGGATTTTATGGAGCTCCTATCCAAAACAAAGTTATCACTTAACATCGTGACGTTAGAGATATCTCGTACCAGTTTGACCATTTTAATTTTGTGTGTGTGTGTGTGTGTGTGTGTGTGTGAGTAGATTCCTGGATGGTTTAGAATCACAATTGGACCAGGTAGGTGCAGCTGTGCGAAGCCACGTCGGATCGCTAGTATATGATATGCACAATTAATTACTAAGGGCAATAGTTTATCTATACATAAACACGCAAAAACTTCACGACGGATTGCCATGAAATTTTATATGTAGACAGTAAATGACCGTGTATAACATATAGGTAACTTTTTTCCGCTCATGGAAGAGTAAAAAAGGTTATGTTTTTCCTTTTTTTTAAGGTTAATTATTGCTGCTGATTCTATTAGTCCTAAAGAGGATTTAGCTACTATGTGTGCGTGTGCGTGTGCGTGTGCGTGTGCGTGTGTGGGTGGGTGCGTGCGTGGGTGCGTGCGTGCGTAGATGCGTGCGAAAATGAAACTCATCGCACTACCAACTAGAAAGCGCAGAATAACATCTGCCGGACTTTCTAGTTAATAAATAAAACACAATTAGAAAGAGGACAATAAAATATTACACTGTATGACTACATCGTAGAAGGCGTCGTTACATGTTGTAAAATATATGACGAATTACGAGATAAATATGTAAGGAGTTGAGATTTAAGATTTAATATTACATAAATAAGTGCTAAGAATCTCCGGTGGAGGTACGGTTGCTACCTAAGACTACTGACGAGACCTGGCAACATACAACGCACGCACCCTGAGGACTGACGAGAAGATCCTGGAGCTAGAAGAAGAGATAGACAAGTTACGCTTGCATATTATAGGATTATCCGAGGTCTGAAGAGAGGTGGAGGACACGGTAATCCTCGAATCCGGCAACTTGCTCTATCACCGGGAGGGCGACCATCTGTCCCAAAGAGATGTCGGATTTATCGTCCACAAGCCTCTCGTTAACAACGCTGTAAAGATTGGGAGTGTATCAACGAGGGTTGCGTACTTTATACTCAGAATCACCAAACGGTATTAGTTGAAGATCATACAGGTTTACGCACCAACCTCGGCACATCCCGATGAGGAGGTGGAGGAAATGTGTAAGGATATCTCTAAAGCCATGCATTCCTCCAAAACCCACTACACGGTGTTAATGGGTGACTTGAATGCAAAACTAGGCACAAGAGAGTACGGTGAGATGAAGGTAGGAAAATTTGGAATAGGACAAAGGAACCCAAGGGGCCAGCAGCTGGCTGTCTTTATGGAGAAAGAGGGACTCTTTATGATGAACTCTTTCCTCCAGAAGCAGCCCCACAGGAAGTAGACCTGGTCTAAAATGAGATTAATTTCATTATGCTGACCAGACGACAACTATTCAGTGATGTCTCAGTGATTGCAAGGGTGAAAACTGGTAGCGATCACCGAATGGTTAGAGGCACACTGAACCTAAACGTTTAGTTGGAGATGTCTCGTCTAATGAATTCAACGCTCCGTCCCCCTCGTGCTCTAGTACAAAGTCCCGAAACCTTTCAGCTCGAGTTACAAAACCGTTTTCAGTGCCTAGAAGACTTCAATGAAGTGGACGATATGAATGATAAGCTCATGGAAACTGTCCATGCGGTCGCAGCTAAGCTAAGTTCTGCAAGACCCGCCGCAGAAGACCACAAAAACTCTCCGATCACACTCTTAATCTCGTGGCTGTTAAACAGGAAATGAAGCTGCAGTCTTACTGGATCTTGACAACCCATTTAAACACACACAAAAAATTTCAACAAAATGGGTCGAGCCGTTTTTGAGTTTAGCGAGACTAACGGACAGACTCTTTCCGATATATGTCCGGACAGAACAGCAATTGATTTTTATAGAGATAACACCGTGTAGTGGCGGTTTTAGAAGTAAAATATCCATATCCCCCATAATATCGTCCCGTTGGTGTCAACAGGCGACGGAAGGTAACTGAATCTAAAATGGGGAGCAGGATCTTTAAAAAACTGCGATGCGGTTACCAACTCCTTCTTATCAATCTATGGGGGAGGAGTAAGTTCAGAAGTGTACTTTTATATGCTGTAATGGTAATAGTAAAGGTATTTAGTATAACAGCTAGATAGTACGCTACGATAGTACACACAAAAGCAATCACGCATTATCAACACAAGTGACTCATTCGTCAAAACTTAGATTTTTTTCCTAGACTTAGGTTTTTATTTTGGAAATTTTCTATCACATTTTTTTTATTAGTACTACTTGCTGTGTTAGTACCTACTTTAATGTATGGTAGTGAAAGTTGGGTGTGGCAGAAGAAGCATGAGAGTAGAATAAATGCTGTAGAAATGCGGTCATTAAGGAGTATGTTAGGGATGAAGCTGAATGACAGAGTGAGAAATTGTTTAATAAGAGAAGAGTGTGGTTTGCAAGATGATGTTGTGACCAGGATTAAGAAAGGAATGCTTCGGTGGTTTGGCCATGTAGAAAGAATGAATGAGGAAAGAGTGACAAAGCAAATTTATGTTGCAGAGGTGAACGGCATAGTCGGGAAGGGTCGCCCTAGGCGAAAGTTTATCGACCAAATTGGCGATATATTAAAAATGGGCCAAATCAAGAGTACCTTTAACCGACGAGCGTGTATGCGTAGGTATATGGATGTGGAGGAAGCGAGAGAGGTGTGTCAGGATCGTGCCAAATGGAAGTCCATAATCTCTGCCTACCCCTCTGGGTGACAGGC